>CM050173.1:16647132-16919632 GCA_027410445.1 Discoglossus pictus | reverse complement strand
TCCTTCATATGCAAAAAAATCAAGGACAATGGTGAAATTGCAGTTAGAGAATAAGCAATTGAATACAATTAGTTGTTAAATTGACTGTCACCCAAATCGTGTTTCTTGTGATAGGTGTTCTTAACTGGCCATGCATTGTACTAGTCATTTGTTCCTACAATAAATAATTACTGGGATAATCAGCATTGTTTGTTTGCCACTGTTATGCAAATGACCAACTCCAAAATACTTGTTAGCTGATTCAATGTGTTAATTAGTCTGCTTGTTTGTTTGTATGGTGGCGAAAACAATGCACACCAATGTTATTATGCACTTAGATCCCTTCAGAAATGAAACCTCATATTAGAAAAACTGCATAGTACAAACAATATTGATTATCTCAATAATAGTTTACATAGAGGAAAATGGGCAACACAATGCATAAACAGCTTTTAATTATCCTTCAATTTAAATCTGGGTTCTCTGGTGGTCCAGTGGTTAGGATTTGGTGCTTTCATTGTTCTATTCCAGTCAGGGAACCAATAAGTCACACCACCCTGAAGCCAAACAGGGTTGGACCTGGTCAGTACTTGGATGGGAGACCAACCAGGAGACTGGAGAAGTAACTGGCAATCCACTCCAGTATATATGCCATGAAAACCAAGTGGATCAGCATGACCATGGACATAACGGTGTGTTATTGGCCATTAAATGGTCACATATGACATTTGCGTACTGACATGTTTTCCATGAACGTATTTATTGGCTGCATTCACTTTCCAAATATACAGTGAATTTAAATAATAGCTTGTACTGATCTGAAATGCACTGCAGAGGCAATTATCCCGAAAAGTATACACCGCTGGGCTTCTGCTGCTGCTCCTAGTATTTCCTCAGCTATATTTGGATAATGGCCTCAAGGTTAGAATGACATTGGCTTGATAAGCTAGGAGCAAGATGACTTGTTTGTGTAAGGATGCTTAAGATAAAAAAAAAAAATTAAATGTTATTGCAGAGGATGTTTCAATGTCAATGCAAGTAATTAATTAATCTGCCTAATGAGGGATGGCTCCTTTTTACATTTACCCTGAAAGAAACATGAATATTTATTATATTTCAGAGATCTTCAAATTTAGACTCAATTCATTAAGGTTCTCAGGGGCTGCTAGGTCTGGTGTACTTCAATAAAGGCAGGTCATAGCAGGGAAGTCAGAAAAAAATCATGGAGAAGGAACTGGCAACCCACTCCAGTATCTTTGCCAAGAAAAACATATTGATAAGCACAACCAGAAACACAGACAGGTGTGCTTGGTGTTCTGTGTCCATATGGTCTCAGAGAGTCGGACACGACCGAAGGATTAAACAACAACAATTTAATTATGGATTGGAATCTGAGGTCTAGATTCACTAAGCTTTGGAAGAAGAAACCTGTTTTGCAGCATTGTGGTCTAATCAGTATTTGATCTCTTCTATGAACTATCTGCCATTCCCACCCTGTTTCTTGGTATGTTTGTATGTAATGGCATGTTGAATGCGTGTAGTATGTAAAACATATGATGTGGTCATGCATTTCGCCAACATCTGGTCAATATCAGACTTGACCGTACAGCTTTGCCGTCAGATGACTTTGATATAACAGAAAATGTAAATAAATGATCATTAACTGTATTTACCATTTTATACATGATTTTGTATTATTATAGAAGGTGAGAAGGACATATTTTTTTATCTCTTTATTTCTATTATAATAAAAATATTCGGGATAGAAAACATAGTTAAAGGCCTATGGTAACTGAATGGAGATTTCATCTATATCCAAAGTCCATTCCTGGGAAATTAACCAAATCAAATCTTCTTCCAGTAAAGTTCAGTATAATTACAATTATTACAATATTTAAAAATGCTACATTTGTACTTTCATACATTTATTGCTTTCCCTATACTCAAGTGATGTTATTCAAAAGAATATGCCATAAATGTATTTGCCTATTCTTGGTGTTATATTACAAGGTACATATACAAACAGTATACAACATATACAAATGGTATATACTATAGTCCTATCTATCTATATCTATCTATCTGTCTGTCTGTCCGTCTATCTATGTCTATCTATGTCTCTGTCTGTCTATCATAGCTATATATCTAATGCAGTTATCTATCTCTTAGTAATATATTTATTTAAGGGACTTGGCATACGACAAACTCATACTGATCAAGTCACGATGAGTCAATACATCAATACAAAATAGATAATTAAGTCTGTGCTCTAGGACCTAATATAATATCCCTTAGGGAAATACTTCAGGAAGAACATAGCAATGCATTGTGGAAGGGACAAAGCAGAAAATGAATCTAAATTCACACTTTTATTAAATATCCAATAAATAATACAGGAGCTTTATTTTTAAAAAGATGTTTAGCAATGACATTGCCTGTGTGAATATCAGTTTGGTCAGACAGCACTGCAGGCCATTAATGTATTCTTTCATCTTGTGTATGTTATTGCTTTATAAATAAAATCACTATAATAGTTTGTAGAATGAGTAACGCCTGCGCTATGCCTACTGAGAGAGAGAAAGCGGGGGAAGGAGGGGGAGAGAGGGGGGGAAGAGAGAGGGGGGAAGGAGGGGAAGAGAGAGGTAGGGAAGGAAGGTGAGGGAGGGAAGGGAATAGGGAGGGGAGGAGAGGGACAGTGAGAGAAGGGAGGAGAGGGACAGTGAGAGAAGGAAGGAGGGGAAGAGAGAGGGAGGGAAGGAGGGGAAGAGAGAGGGAGGGAAGGAGGGGAAGAGAGAGGGAGGGAAGGAGGGGAAGAGAGAGGGAGGGAGGGGGAAGAGAGAGGGGGGGAAGGAGGGGAAGAGAGAGGTAGGGAAGGAAGGGGAGGGAGGGAAGGAGGGGAATAGGGGGGGGAAGAGAGAGGGGGGAAGGAGGGGAAGAGAGAGGTAGGGAAGGAAGGTGAGGGAGGGAAGGGAATAGGGAGGGGAGGAGAGGGACAGTGAGAGAAGGGAGGAGAGGGACAGTGAGAGAAGGAAGGAGGGGAAGAGAGAGGGAGGGAAGGAGGGGAAGAGAGAGGGAGGGAAGGAGGGGAAGAGAGAGGGAGGGAAGGAGGGGAAGAGAGAGGGAGGGAAGGAGGGGAAAGAGGGGGGGAAGGAGGGGAAGAGAGAGGTAGGGAAGGAAAGGGAAGGGGGGGAAGTAGGGGAATAGGGAGGGGAGGATAGGAAGGGGAGGAGAGGGACAGTGAGAGAAGGGAGGAGAGGGACAGTGAGAGAAGGAAGGAGGGGAAGAGAGAGGGAGGGAAGGAGGGGGAGGGAGGGAAGGAGGGGGAGAGAGAGGGGGGGAAGGAGGGGAAGAGAGAGGTTGGGAAGGAAGGGGAGGGAGGGAATGAGGGGAATAGGGAGGGGAGGAGAGGGACAGTGAGAGAAGGGAAGAGAGGGACAGTGAGAGAAGGAAGGAGGGGAAGAGAGAGGGAGGGGGAGAGAGAGGGAGGGGGGAGAGGGGGGAGGAGGGAGATAGAGGGGGAGAGAGAGGGAAGGCAGAGGGGGGGGGGAGAGGGAAGGCAGAGGGAGGGGAGAGAGGGGGAGAGGGAAGGAAGAGGGAGGGGAGAGAGGGGGAGAGGGAAGGAAGAGGGAGGGGAGAGAGGGGGAGAGAGAGGGAAGGAAGAGGTAGAGAGGGAAGGAAGAGGTAGAGAGGGGAGAGAGAGAGAGGGAGGGGAGAGAGATCGAGGGGAGAGAGAGGGAGGGGAGAGAGGGAGGGGAGAGAGAGGGAGGGGAGAGAGGGAGGGAAGAGGGAGAGAGGGAGGGGGAGAGAGAGGGGAGGCAGAGAGAGGACACAGAGAGAGAGAGAGAGCGCACAGAGAGGGAGAGAGCACACGGAGAAAGAGAGAGAGACAGATGGCACAGAGAGAGAGAGACAAAACGGACAATGTGGACCCTTTGCCCAATGTGTCTAGGGAGATCATAAGAACCTCCCTGGTGAAGGCCGTGTATGTGTGGGACTAAGAATTACCCAGCATCTGGTGGCTTGCTATGGTGGGTATATACGCTGTATGATAGGTCTCCTCTGTATGCAATGAGTGGGATAAAACTTGTTCCAGTTGCATCCTGTATGTATTGCTTAAAGGGTCTCTTTCACCCATATATATAAATGACTTGGTGTGCTGATTTGTATCACAGTGTTTCTGGATCTACTCCATTGTCATCGATAATACGCCTGGGTAGTTGTTGTTTAGTCGTTCAGTCGAGTCCGACTATCCCTATGGACCACAGCATACCAGGCACATCTAGTGTCTGGTGTGGCCAATCCATAAAGTTTTCACGGTAGAGATACTGAAGTGGGTTGTCAGTTCCTTCTCTAGTGGAATTACCTCTCTTGGGGGACCCTACATGGTATATACATCACTGAAATACGCCAGCCCCTTCACCACAACACGTTAGCGATCCAAATTACACCTCTGTACTATCCAGATCCAATTTCCTAAATTAATAAAGCACACTAGTTCACCAATTAGAATACATTTTTGGACATATCTCAAAAATGATTTGCTTTACAAACGAGTAGTCAGTTTTATTGCTCTTCAAAATGAAACCAGAGTAGGTTTTCTGATGGTGTTTATGTAAAAATGCTCCATAAAAATAAGCTGTGGCCCTTCTATTAATATAACAATTTGTAACGCTCGAACCATTTACATATTTGGTCAATGATGGAAAAACACTTGGCTGCCATGTACCTAACTAGGTCAAGGATAAGTAATAGATTGAGGGTAACTGCTTCTTAGCCACTGCAGACCCATAAGAGGCTTCATTTCTTATTTGTATCTAATTGAAAATAGAAATGAGTGTGTAATAGGTAAATGAGAACATATATTCAGATGATTTATATGAAAACGTTGATTATTGCATGTGTAAGAAATATTAGGGGAAATATTCTTGTCCTGTCCTTTTAGGGGTAATATAAGAAAGTACTGCTTTACAGAAATGGAAGTGGTATGGTCAGATACACTTAAAGGATTGAAGCATGCCTTGGATAAGCGTAGGGTTACCCTGAGACTTAATGAAGCCAAACCTTTAGGTAAATAAAATGGGTAGACCATATCAACGTTCTTGGCTGTAGATCCAATGGCAAGAATCCATATCGTCTGCCCATTCTATCTACTGAACAATTTGGCTTAATTAAGTCTCAGTATAGCCTTATGCGTATCCAAGACATGCTTAAATTCCTTAACTGTGTCTGACCATACCACTTCCACTGGACGTCTGATCCACTACTCCATGTTTCTCTGCCATTTTGTTATGTTCCTGGTCTACTCTTGAGGTTATCTCGCATGGCCCAGGCGGATGAGAAAGACCAGGGGTGGGACTATCAATATAATTATATATAATGTAATAACCTCATATTAAAGGACCACTGTAGTTTGGGAAAAAAACATATGATCTTTGATCTTTCAAGCTTGCAAATGTTACAAACGCAAATCGCTATTCAATTGCTACAATTCCTCAAGCCCGTAATTGTTTTCACATTCGTAAATGGCAAATATAGAAGAAAATCCTACGGGTACCAGATAGGACTCGCAAGAGTTTTAAACACGTAATCGTGGCATTATAAATGCAAATAAAAAAATCAATACTGCACATTAAAATACGGGGAAGCGATGAAAGGCATTTGAATTAAATGCACAACAGTCTCAAGCACGCAAATCTGCAATCAAATCTCGATAATCAAGGAGTTTATACATATCAGGCCACCCACATAGACTAGAACAGTATCGTCATTAATTTTTATTATTTTGTACATTGGCGGATTGCGAGTCCGATCGCATATGAGAGCACTAAACACTAATTGATTGACGTTTAACCTCCTTGTTTTACTGACGCCATGATGATGGTCTCATTTGCTATTGGCTGTATTTACGACCTTGCTTAATTGATCATGATCACACTCTGAATTGCTACATACGATTGCGTGTAGCTGCGGGCTTGTTCAATTGAATCGCTCTGTAACTGTTGCCAATTTCTAGCCCGCAGACTTACTGCCGGTATGAAGGCAACTGCAGTTGAATAGGGTCCCTGGAGTCTAATGTTTATTCTACTGGGACTTGCTTTCTATTCAGTTATTCTCAAAGTGGCAGTATTTCAATATAGCTAAATAGCGATATAATCGGAATTCAAAGTTCTCCCAATCCTGCTAGGAGTAAAAGCAAAAAGGTCCGCAACCGTCACAGTGAAAATGAAAGCAATAATTAAAATATAAGATTATATTTATTTATCTTAACAAAAATTATTTTACATTTTTCAAAAGAGCATACTATAAAACTGACACTACACTAGTCCTTTAAGAGTCTCTAGTAGTGGTACTCTAAACACTCCTATTGGCAACAGGCCAAATGGATTCAGTAAGCCTATGATTGTATAGGGCAGAACACTCACCTTAGATAGTGGTTGGAGGCAAATATTTCTTCATGACTTGATAAAGGGAGGTCGCTCTTGAAAGCTCGTCATAACTATAGATTAGTGATGTCCCGAACAGTTCGCCGGAGAACTATTTGCGGCGATTTTCGCATTTTTGCGTCCGCCGCGAACGGCGAACACATGCACTTTTCGGTTCGCCCCTATACTTTATCATAGAGGAAACATTGAATATCATTTATTTTATTTTATTATTTTTGTGTGTGTAATCTATGCCTGCCTGCCAGCGTGTGTGTGTGACAGGCTAACACCTAACAGCTTATATTGTGCTTATTTTTACTACTCATACCTGGTGGTGTAACATACATTGAAAACAACCATTTTTTTCCTGTAATCTAATTTCAGTTGCCTGCCTGTGTCAGGCTCACAGCTTATATTGTGCTCAGTGACATAAAACAACACTTTTTTGACTGTAATAGATTGAATAGCAATTGCCTGCCTACAGGCGTGTGTGTGAAGCCTATTGCATCCACTCTGCCAACTTTTGCCAGTGCACAGTGACACTCATATCTGGTGGCAACTTAGATTGCACGCGCAGTGCCCCAAATTTGAAGTGGGAGGACCGACCAAGCATCTTTTTCCATCTCCCGCTTCCAAAAATCCATGCCATTTACACGTCCCCTGATAGTGGACGTAACAGGGATTAAACCGTTAGGAATAGTACTACTTAACAGTACACACCTTATAATAACGCTGACAGAGGCAACGCGTATAATCTTCCATGCTGTGCAGTGGAAGCCCCCAGACTCTGACCTGTGTATAATCTTCCATGCTGGGCAGTGGAAGCCCCCAGACTCTGACCTGTGTATAATCTTCCATGCTGTGCAGTGGAAGCCCCCAGACTCTGACCTGTGTATAATCTTCCATGCTGGGCAGTGGAAGCCCCCAGACTCTGACCTGTGTATAATCTTCCATGCTGTGCAGTGGAAGCCCCCAGACTCTGACCTGTGTATAATCTTCCATGCTGGGCAGTGGAAGCCCCCAGACTCTGACCTGTGTATAATCTTCCATGCTGGGCAGTGGAAGCCCCCAGACTCTGACCTGTGTATAATATTCCATGCTGGGCAGTGGAAGCCCCCAGACTCTGACCTGTGTATAATCTTCCATGCTGGGCAGTGGAAGCCCCCAGACTCTGACCTGTGTATAATCTTCCATGCTGGGCAGTGGAAGCCCCCAGACTCTGACCTGTGTATAATATTCCATGCTGGGCAGTGGAAGCCCCCAGACTCTGGGAGTCTGAAGAAGAGGAGTCAGAGGAGAAAGGTGGCTTTGAGAAGGTGGAAGACCAAACACAGCAGGCGTCCCAGGGGGCTTGTTGTCACCTTTCGGGGACCCTTGGTGGCTGGGTGGAGGAAGAGACCTTCAATGACATCAGTGAGGACAAGGAACGGGACATGGCTATCTTGGTATCCAACCTTGTGCAAATGGGGAGTTTGCGGTTGTGCAAAGGGACTGTTTGTGGTTGTTTGCGGTGCATTAAACGGGGAGATTGGTCTGTCACTGGGAAGCGTGTGTAACCCTTACACTACCTGATCGATACAACATCATACCTGATGTTTTAAAGCATGTTATTCCAAACAATTTAGGAATGTTAGGTAATTTATGTCCTTTATGGCTTAAAACCAGACTCTGCATCAACTATGTAATTTTCCGTGGGAGTTTTGCCATGGATCCCCCTCCGGCATGCCACAGTCCAGGTGTTAGTCCCGTTGAAACAACTTTCCCATCACTATTGTGGCCAGAAAGAGTCCCTGTGGGTTTTGAAATTCGCCTGCCCATTGAAGTCTATGGCGGTTCGCCCGTTCGCGAACATTTGATGGAAGTTCGGGTCCGCTGTTCGCAAACCGAAAATTTGATGTTCGCGACATCACTACTATGGATATGTAATACAGAAAATGAATAATATATTTGTGATTCTATTTGAATGTCTAGAACATAAGTTAATAAACATATTTTCAGGTCAAGTTTCTCAGAAATACAGTTGTTGCACTGGGTGGAGCCATGCAAAGGAAACCACAATGCACACTCACTCTCTTAATCCAAAAAGCATTTTATAGACATAATTTTTTCAAATGGAATCTCAATTGTACTATTTATTTTCTGTACTACTTCAGCCCGTCATAAGCTAGTGTGTTGTACTGTAAAGCTTACAGTTTTAAGGTTCAGATGAGGTACTATATAAAGTATTTTCAAAACAGCCATTTTAATTACATATATGACATTAAGTATTTCACAGCTAATTACTAAACAGTCATAATGCACACTGAACAGTTAAGATGTCACTTCACGTCTCACGCATACACGCTAATGGAATCATATGTCGATGCTAATTTTATCTTCTTTTGTCTCTTTCTTTTTCCATGTAAATTGATTTTTCTTGTAGATTTGAAAGTAACACAAAATGCTAAAGTCTATATATATATATATATATATATATATATATATATATATATATATATATATATATATATATATACACATATGCATGCATACATACATACATACATACATACATACATACATACATACATACATACATGAAGGGAGCTGGATTTGATTCAGTACTAGAATGTACCTTACAATATGTATTACAACCACTCATTAAAGGGCCAGTGACGGCTCTCCCCACATACAGCCAGAGCACAGGCTGCATCGCTGGGGGGATGACTAAAGAAAGTAAACAAACAAATATTTTATACATATTTTTACACACATCCCAAAAAAATAAAAACTACATTTTTATTTTAGAAATAACTTGCTCTGCCACCTGCAAAAGAGCAATATGAGTTAGGTAACTGGCCCTTTATTAAGGAGCTGCTATTGTACGTCTAGTTTTAAGTGTAAATATCTGCCCAAATCCCCTTCTTGTTGTGATGAAGGGGCTTGTGTACTTCAGTGAAGCTGTGAGCTTTACCATGTCGGGTCACCCAAGATGGGCATGTCATAGCAGTGAAGTCAGACAAATCCACTGAAGAAGGAATCCACTACAGATACAGAAGGAAGTGGCAACCCACTCCAGTATCTTTGCCAAGAAGGATAAGCACAACCAGAGACATAACAACAGATTTGCCTGGGGTGCTGCGGCCCATCGGGCCACAGAGCGTCGGACACGACTGAAAGACATAACAATAACAAACTGGCAATCCACTCCCATAACTTTGCCAAGAAAACCTTTTAGATAACCACAATCCGAGACATTATGATTGTGCCTGGTGTGCTGTGGTCGATAAGGTCACAGAGAGTCAGACACAACTGAACAACTAAACAATAACATCTTTTTTCCTTGGTGTTTCCATTATGTGACTCAATCACCTATTAACATCCCTACAACCTCCAGGGACTGTTAATGGGTCCTTTCCAATGCAAAGCTCATGTTAAACAAGACTTGTTTTTTGTTGCTTTAATATGCATAACTAAAAGCACTCACATAATAATAAAAAACAGGCTTTTTTTCTTATTTTGAAATCCATATAGTACAGGTAACAAAAGTTCTTTGATTTAAATAATTTATAAAATCAGGACCGAGATTTACTAAGCATCATAGCAGCTGTGGAGTGCATCACTGTATTAGCTATGCTGTGTGACATCACACCCCATAATAACCTCTGTGATAGCTTAGTAAATACCCCCCTAGGAATGTCCATAGACAATAATAGATTTTGGATAATCTGATTTTCCCATAAAAATATTTGTCAAACAACACCTGTTAAAATTTTATTGGTCCAAATTGAAGCTGAATCTTACAAAAGGTAATCATTTCCTGTATAATAAGTTATATTTGAGGGAAACTTTATTTCTAAGTCCACGCTTCCAGTGTTAATTAGACGTGACTGCATTTGAGTGCAATACAAGTGACCCAGACTATCCATCACAGTAACATCCTGAAAAGGAGCCATGTTTGAAATGGTATTTGGATTAAGGAGCGAAGCCTTTGTGTGCTCATTTGCATGACCCCGCCCAGGTTCCCAGAATGCAGTGTAATAACTGTATTTCTCAGAATTCTGTCCATGAAACAAGTTTTTTAACTTGTTTTAGACATTCAAAAGTGAACACGGATGTACTATTTATTTACTGTACTACTGTACGGTGGAGGCTTCTATCGCTCTTTTGCCCACCATATTATAAATGATTGTTGTTAAAAACTATCTTCTCATAAAATCTACTACACAAGCTGGGATCCCGCCCCACACTGATGAGTGGCAGTAACCACAAAACAACTGTCTGTGGGTGTATAATCCATCCTGGGCTTTGCTTAGAGCTGTGTAATACAGCAGACACATTCTTAAAAGGAGCCATATTTGAAATGGTGTTTGGATTAAAGAGCAAAGCTTTCGTGGGCTCATTTGCATGTCCCTTCTAAGGTTCCCATAATGCAGTGCGATAACTGTATTTCTGTGAACACAAATGTATTATTTATCTAATAGATATATATATATATAATTAATGTACCTTTCATGTATTTTTTATTTGATTCTTAATTATTTTGTTTTTACCTCTACTGTAGTTCTTTAAAAAATATGCTTTAATTTATTTATTTATGGCTAATAAGGAATAAATCAGTGTTTTAAAACTTACATTTGAACTTTTGTGTTTGATACCATAGCTAATATGCTTCTATCCACACGAACGACCACACGGTTCTCCGCCTGTTCTGCAAATGCATTTAATATTTTTTTGTATTTAATTAGATCATCTGCAATTAATAAATCTGCTGTGGAGTGTTGGATCATTACAGCAGCACTTTATCCTATCAATATAATCATGTAGGGACGATGGCACAGAAGAGGTTGTGGAATAAGATTGGAAATTAACTTATATCAGAATGAACACAGAATTAGGGTTAGGGTTTAGGTTTAGAGTTGAGGTTAGGGTGGGATTAGGGGTTAGGGTTTAGAGTTGGGGTTAGGGTTCAGGGTGGGATTAGGGTTTAGGTTCAGAGTTGGGGTTTAGGTTCAGAGTTGGGGTTTAGGTTCAGAGTTGGGGTTTAGGTTCCGAGTTGGAGTTTAGGTTCCGAGTTGGGGTTTAGGTTCCGAGTTGGGGTTTAGGTTCCGAGTTGGGGTTTAGGTTCCGAGTTGGGGTTTAGGTTCCGAGTTGGGGTTTAGGTTCCGAGTTGGGGTTTAGGTTCCGAGTTGGGGTTTAGTTAGGTTCAGAGTTGCGGTTTAGTTAGGTTCAGAGTTGCGGTTTAGTTAGGTTCAGAGTTGCGGTTTAGTTAGGTTCAGAGTTGCGGTTTAGTTAGGTTCAGAGTTGCGGTTTAGTTAGGTTCAGAGTTGCGGTTTAGTTAGGTTCAGAGTTGCGGTTTAGTTAGGTTCAGAGTTGCGGTTTAGTTAGGTTCAGAGTTGCGGTTTAGTTAGGTTCAGAGTTGGGGTTTAGGGGTTGGGGTTTAGGGGTTGGGGTTTAGGGGTTGGGGTTTAGGGTTGGGGTTTAGAGGTTAGGGGTTAGAGGTTAGGGCTAAGATTTAGGGGTTAGGGTAGTGGCAGATAAACCCCAACTCTAAACATAAAACCTAACCCCCTAATTCTACCCTAACCCCAATTCTAAACCTAAACCCTAACCCATAACCCTAAACCCTTACTCTAACCCTCACGCTAATAATAAATTCAACAAAGTCTCTGTGCGTCGCCATTGTGCCACCTACTGGCTTTGCACACCAGCTTGCTGGCGGGGAGATAACGGGAGAGATATAATTATGTTTTCTTTAAGATTTAGTGCATGATTGATTATTTTTTTCATAGGAAAGAAAATAAGCATTTTGCTACTTTCCTTTAAAAGTTCGGTAGCTAGTCTTCTAAATGGGTCCTACAGGTTCCTGACCCTGATGTGCATATACTAATGTTACAATTATTTGTATTTTTCTGCCTATTGAGAAGCCGCATGATTATTCTAAGTACCCTTTCCATTTAAAGCTCTGAGCAGCACATTAGGGAAGAATCCAAGTGATCATTAAAATCAGTAGATATTTGGATAACATCTGCCATTTGAAGTAAAATCAATCTGTTGATGAGGAAATTAAAGAGCACAGTGTTCTCCGCTCCCAAAATCTGTTCCAGCCTGTTCTGCAAAATGCATTTAATGTTTGTGGTTTTTAATTAGATTTTGTACAATTAATAAATCTGGACCTTGAATATGTGCAATGTCTTCAGTTTATTACAGAGTGAGAATGTGTATAAGACTTTGATTAAAAAAACAGACATTAATTTGATATTCATAAAGTGTACTTTTTAAAATTATTCACTGTAAAATATCACAATTGTTTTTCTCTCTGTAAAAAAAAAATAGAATCTAGACATTTTTGCACTGGCATAGTAACAGAGGGTGTTTCTGCAAGTAAATATTGCCTAAGATTGCCTAAGCTTCAAATTGGCCAAGTGAAATAGCCACTGTAGTGTTTATCGAACCGTGTAGCATGGCACGCCGTCTTTCGCGTGCTGGACACCAACACGCCGTCATCAGAGAGCAGAGAACTGCGCTCTGATGACGCTCTGCGCTCCAGCCTGCCAAGAGGCTGCCAAGGCTAAGGTCAGGGGCTATATATTTGTGGAGCAGTGGGACTGACATGTGTAACACTCTTACCTTAGCCTTGGCAGCCTCCAGTAAATATGAGATGGGATGCAGGCTGACATTCTATTTATCCTACTCAGAACTGCTGGCCGGAGAGCAGAGCTTCATCAGAGCGCAGTTGTTATTACATAACTTAAATAAATCTAAGCTTATATATTTGAAAATATTTAAATGTGCTGAACAGGCTCAGTATAATGTTGCTGACAAAGTTGCACAATATAAAGCTTGCAAAACACTTTCTTAGTATGTACGTTAGGTTGGCTGCAATTTGGACATACAATTAAAAAAGGACAACTAAAATGTAATTAGGTAACAAACCTCACTGTGATCCACAATATGATACCTCCTAAACTGGATGGCTTAATAATTGATTTTTACCTTTGACAAAGCCGTGTTAGTGGCGAAACGGTCCATCAAGGCATTTTTTTTCTAAAGCTTTAATGTTGAAGGGACACTGTTATTTACCTCACTAACAAATTATACTTCTTATGGGAAAAAATGCAATATAAGTTTGTGTATGACACACTATTTGTTAGTGAATAGATCCTGGTAATAGCAGTCTTATGCAATTATTTTCTGACTTCGATTGTGCTATGCCAGACTTTATGTACACTTCTTTATGTACACTTACGATTTCTCAAAGAAATTATTTTGTTACATTATATATTGTTCTGCAACATTGTTTCCATTATTACTCTTAGGGTTCTAAAATAGCTTTGGGGCATTAACAAAGTGTTAAGCCTTCCAGTTTAGGAGGTATCCTAGTGGGGGTCACCATGAGGTTACTTACATTTTGGTTGTTCCTCTCTATGTATGTTGGGGTTAGTTCCCCTGTCAACTAAATTAATTGTGGCTGAGGAATCTCCCACCTCCCACCAAGTATATTAATTAGAAATAGTATTTTTTCTATATATCTATAACGTTCAGATGTCACGTTTTCAGAATATGCAAATTTAGAGAAATAGGGCATTAAAGTTTTGGGATAATTTACATTTTCAACATGTTTATTTTTACTTTGTGTCCCTTGTGAAGTATTAGTCATGTTTCTCATCTTTGATCTGGGAAAGATGCAGGATAATTAGTGGTAGTGCCATGATGTCTCAAGCTTCTACAGAATATTTGCATACTGGTAAACAACGCTAGTCCCTTATAGCCCTCACTAAAAGTACATTTGTTGACCAATACACTTAGTCGTTCTGATATGATTGTTCTTGTATGATTGTGTTCATGGCCTTATTAATGTGCTTCTTAATGATATCTTCTTAATTATATTGTTATATAATTAAATAATATTAAATAATATGATTTCATTTGATTGTGATAAGAAATAAATCTGTGTTTCAAAACTTACATTTGAATATTTGTGTTTGAGACTTCAGCAGATATGCTTCTGTCCACCCTATATCAGATATCCAGGGATGGGTGAGGGTCTGGCAGGGAGGCTGACCAGAAAGGAGGAGATTATCTAAGAGTATACCTGGTGCGGGTTCCCTGGTGATCCAGTGGTTCGGATTCGGTGCTTTCACTAGTCAAGGAACGAGAGGTCACACTCATTTTTTAGCATTGACTGTATCAACCTAAACGAAAATCAGAATTTATATAAAAAAAATAATACCTTAAGGTTCAAAGACAATAAACCTAAAAAGGTAAAAAAGTGGTCACTAGAAAAAGATAATTATCAAGAGGTCACACCTCCCTGAAGCCATGCAGAGTTGGGCCTGGTCAGTACTTGAATGGGAGACCGCCTAGGAATACCTGATGCTGTATGCTGTGGCCCACTGGAGAAGGAACTGGAAACCCATTTCAGCATTTCAGCCATGAATCAGCATAGTGTGTTACGGTGTATGAGGTCACGGAGAGGCGGACACCCCTGAGCGATGCGCAGTGATAGATTGCTGCTTATGGCCACTAGGGCTATCACAGCACTTATTTAGACTCATTTATTCAGATGAGCCTTGTAGATCTCCTCTTACTATCCTTCCTCTTTCACCGAATGTCCTGCATTATAGTCCAGTGACAGCATTTTCCTTTATTGCATCTAAAAAGAGTGTTTGATGATGTATTACTATGTGTTTTCATTTTTTAATTATGCTTTCAAAGTACAAATGATTCAAAGCTTTCACTGATCCGGGGGCTTGCCCCTATCAGCCAATAAGCAGTAACAAAGATGTTTGAGTCATACTTGTCTGCCAATGGAATTTCCAGATGTACATTCTGTCTGTGCATTTCCTGTTAATTTCACTAATGTTTTACTTAAAATACAAAACACATGTTAGTAATGTTTAACGCATGCTCTTTTAAAAGTAAATCTAGATATCACTGTTTTTAACTTTCTCTAAACTAACACCAGCAGCTTATATCAGACACACACACATTACATGGAGTCATTCTATTATTATTATTATTATTATTATTATTATCCTTTATTTGTAACGCACCAACATATTCCATAAAGCTATACAGGGGTTAAGGACAAGTCAAGAACAATTTCAAACAATGCAAAGGATGAAGGGCCCTGTTATTGAGCCTCCAATCGGACATACACTGTGCTTTTCATAAAGCACATAGTGAGATTGAAAACTCACAAACTTACATTCTAAAGGGTGCTGGTGGTGTACAGGAAAGTGATAGACTAATAGAGCATGTAAAGGCTAAAGATGATAGGCGGCTTTGAACAGATGCGTTATTAAAGAGATTTTGAAGGATTTGTGGCATGAGGATAGTCTAGTGGAGCGAGGCAAGGAGTTCTAGAGAATATGGGCAGCACAAGAAAAGTGAGAGGAGGCAACGAGAGAGGAGCAGAGGATAGTCATTAGTAGAGCGAAGAGGGCGGGTGGGAGCGTATTTTGAGATGAGAGCAGAGATGTAGGAGCGTGCATTATTGTGGAGGGCTCTTTATGTTAGGGTCATAGTTTTTAAGTTTCTATATAAATATTTAAAAATGTCAGACAAATCACGGTCCACATGAAAACCCTATGGATAAGCAAAACCAGACACAAAATGTGCCTGGCGTGCTGCGGTCCATAATTGGTGGCCTATGAATGATTATTTTGCGTCTTATCTAATCAGATTTTTCCTAAAAACGTTTACACAGCAATCTTCCCCCTCCCCCTTATCAGGTTGGAAACAACCATCTTAATTGGCTCACATTTTAATATTTGAAAGTAAATTTAGCATTGAATATTGGTATTATAAAGCATTAAGTATGTATAGTATTAATGATCACTGCAAAGTTAAAATAATTATCTCCTCATGTTAGGACATTACAGAAGTCCTTTAATAATTGATCTCATATGCTTGTATAGTAAAAACCAAAGTTTCATTATTTGTATTGAAGTTTGTTCATTTGATTAATCTTCAAAGACTAAATTATATTGGACAGCCCATTCTGTTCTTTTCCCTGGCACAGAGAATTATAAATCACTTGCATTGTATTATTTCTATTGTTTCAGAGTGATGGTGGCAGCGGTAGGATTATGATTAATGATGCAGAATTATTTTAATCTAGCAATGTCATTATTATCCAGCTGTCTCCTTACTATAGTAGAGCATTTGAATAACCATAAATGTAAGTAAATGGCGCACACATTTATTAAACTGCAATTATTTTTGTGAATGTCATGCACTTTAGTAATTGTTTGTTGTAAATATATTGTTCGGTGGTAATAAATCAAGTAGACTGGTCAGATATTTATTAGAGCAAAGTTATTTTGGAGATTTAGTATAACAGATGCACTGAACGTTAAAGCCAGTGGTGGTGTTACTATTGGTGTAGATGGTGCTAAGCACCGGGGCCCAAGTTAGGGGCCTGCTGCTAATGGCATTGGCTTGGAGTAAAGGGAGATCATTAATCATTTAATTAATTAATTCGGGAAGAGGGTCAGAAATGATCTGACCACATACACATAAGCTGGGAGGGAAAATGACTCCATGCACTAGCCCAACCACTTGATTTAAATAAGGAGTTTAAATGTACTTGATTATTGTAGTTGCTTTTTCTTTTTTATGGTTATTTGTTTTAACTGTTACTATGCTGACTTGCTGGACTTTTTAAAAGTTTTTTTTTCTATATGGTCTTACAAATAATTAAAGATAATGTGCAAAATGTTTCAGGTAGGAAATTATTTTGTGCTTTTCAAACAGTATGTTTTAAACATTACAAAAATCCTCTCCTCGAGGATCCCCAGTGAGGTTAAGATTTACACTTTTATTAGTATTTTTGCGAATCGTGCAACTGCGCATGTCCAACATAGTTTTGCATGCGCAGTTATGCTTGTGAATTGCACATTGAACAGTTGCCACTGCAAATCGTGCATGCGCAGCGAGGGAGGGGGATAGAAAGGGAGAGAGAGAGAGGTAGGGGGAGAGGAGGGAGAGAGAGAGGGAGGGGGAGAGGAGGGAGCGATAGGCAGGGGGAGAGGAGGGAGAGAGACAGAGAGGGAGGGGAGAGAGAGGCAGAGAGGGAGGGGAGAGAGAGGCAGAGAGGGAGGGGGAGAGAGAGGCAGAGAGGGAGGGGGAGAAAGAGGCAGAGAGGGAGGGGGAGAAAGAGGGAGGGGGAGAGAGGCAGAGAGGGAGGGGGAGAGAGGCAGAGAGGGAGGGGGGAGAGAGGCAGAGAGGGAGGGGGAGAGAGAGAGGCAGAGAGGGAGGGGGAGAGAGAGAGGCAGAGAGGGAGGGGGAGAGAGAGAGGCAGAGAGGGAGGGGGAGAGAGAGAGGCAGAGAGGGAGGGGGAGGGAGAGAGGCAGAGAGGGAGGGGGAGGGAGAGAGGCAGAGAGGGAGGGGGAGAGAGAGGCAGAGAGGGAGGGGGAGAGAGAGAAGCAGAGAGGGAGGGGAGAGAGAGAGGCAGAGAGGGAGGGGGAGAGAGAGAGGCAGGGAGGCGGGAGGGGAGAGAGAGGGAATGGGAGAGAGTCAGAGAGGGAGGGAGGGGAGAGAGAGGGAATGGGAGAGAGTCAGAGAGGGAGGGGAGAGAGAGGGAATGGGAGAGAGTCAGAGAGGGAGGGGAGAGAGAGGGAATGGGAGAGAGTCAGAGAGGGAGGGGAGAGAGAGGGAATGGGAGAGAGTCAGAGAGGGAGGGGAGAGAGAGGGAATGGGAGAGAGTCAGAGAGGGAGAGAGAGAGGTGGGGAGAGATGGAGGGAGAGAGAGGCAGAGAGAGAGGCAGAGAGACAGGTTAAAGAGAGAAGGATGGAGAGGAAGAGAGAGGGGGAGAAGAGAGAGAGAGAGGGATGGGGGAGTGGAGAGAGTGAGGGGCAGAGAGAGTGGGGGAGAGAGGAGGCTTAGAGAGAAGAAGGGGGCAGACAGAGGAGGCAGAGAGGGAGGGGGCGTGGGAGAGAGAGGGAGGGGAGAGTGAGAGGGAGGGAAAGAGAGGAGGCAGAGTGGGAGGGAAAGGGAGAAAGTTTGGGAGAGAGAGGGGGAGGGAGAGAGAGCACAGAGAGAGAGACGGCGCACAGAGAGACACAGAACAGACAATTGAACTTAACAGTAAGCAGCAGCATCTCTAATTCCTGGGAAGAGGAAAAAGCTGTTCATTTGGCAAAGCTTTTCCCTTAGGGAGCAGCACAACTGTTCTCTAAGTGATGAAAAAAAGGGGGGGGGGGGTACTCTTTGGCGATGATTAATGGGAAGGGTAAGGTAAACATGCTGATGTGAGAGTTTTCAGGAAGAATATTAACCTTACAGTATTATTCTTCAAATTGTTCCTGTTCTAAGTCCATAAGGAAACCATTAGAAAGAAAACACCAACATGTCCCCAGATTGTTGCAGTCCTAATGTCCCAATATTTCTAGTTGGTAAACTGGTGCACATGTGCCTAAAGGAACAGCATAAACTGAAAATATATATTTGTAGACCCAGAGCGTAATCCGAGTGTTTAGCACTGATGTAACCAAATAAAATGAGTGATTGGAAAACGTTATTAAGTGATTATGTTAAGCAGTGGCGCTATTAAAAAAAACTGTGGTGAAAACGCTCTATGGCGCCATTCAAAGGGATCTTCCTATCGGTATCAAAGCCCTATAAAGCTAGCTCATAGTCCTGAGCATAAGAAAATTAGAGAGTTACACTGTTAGGTGTTAGGATTAGTGTTTGGTTTTGGGTTAGGGTAGTGGCAGATAATTAGCGTAACACTAATAAGAAATTCACATAAAGTCTGGCTGCGCCACCTAGTGGCAGATGGCTGCCACTGCCTGCGGTCAGCTAACAGGAAAGGTCCCAGAAAAGATTTACTGTAATGAAAAACGGCCGGTATAATATTATTCTATATTAGGTAGTATATGGTTTATAAGCTAGCTTTACGGGGCTTTAACACTTGTTAAGCCTTCCAGGTAGGAGGACCCCTTTGAGGAATATTCTGCATTTTCACCCCAGGTTTTTTATAATGGTGCTGTTTAACATAATCACTTAATAAAGCTTTCCAATTACCCATTTTATTTGGTTATAAATAACAACATATAATTAAATATAAAAAGCATAATTAAAGGTACATGGCATATTTCCTGATTTCATTTGGATATAATATGCCTGTATATGTATTTACTTTGTGTACATTATTTTATTAGGAAGGGTTTAAAAGCTCACTTTTGTTCTGCCTAAAATCTTACACATATTTCCTAACTGCTTTCTCCACTTTGCAGCTTATGAAGATAGTGTAATTCTAAGTAATTTTTCATAGTAATCAACCTGTGGCAGCATTCTACAACATCCTTCTTGAGAAAGGTCATTGACGGGCTCATTTGAAGCACTGCACTTCAAAGTCTTTGTATTCATGAGTTGCATGAGCTACAAAGGGCAGATCAAAAGAGCTCTTTTGCAACAATTTAACCAATGCAAAAATGAAATCCTATAGGGGAACATGTGGAACTAGAACTTGGTTTTATTGTTATTATTTATTTTTCTAAAAATATATGCTGTCAAGATTAGTCAATATTATACAAAAAGGGGAGGGGAAGAGAGCAGAAGAAACCCAAAACTATAGTGTATTATTTTTTTAAAGCACGCATAATACCACTGTGTGTTTTATTTTTTTCAAATGGTGCTCTCAAAGAAGAAAAACATAAGTCAAATGTGAAACCGATCTGGGGGCCTGCTGCTATCAGTCAGTGAGCATTAGTATAGCTGTATGAGTCATACTTGTCTGACAATTACATCTACAAATGTATGTGATTTTCATGCAATACACGACTTTGAAACGGGGGGAGGCGCACCACCAGGGGTGTAGAAACCAAAATAATTTGGGGGGGATACAGCTTCCTTGATGCACAAAGCACTTAACAGCTTTTATACACACAATGAAAAATCTGGGGGGGGATTCGTCCCCCTCATCCCCCCCACCCCAGTTCCTACACCCATGCGGACCACCTCCAAGTGCAGATAAGGGATAAAACACAAAATAAAACCAAGTAAGGACACTCACATTTATAGACCTCACTATATGAGGTATAGATGGCATGTCACAGGAGATCCCCTCCACATGCCATCTCTAGGGTTCCTGTTCCTTTATTTCTTAGCTGGTCTCCTTTTCCGGAAGAGTATCAGGATCTCTTCTCTCTTGAAAACCGCTCCAAGTGCTCCTGGTGTGAGACTACTAAGACTCCTTGGTCCCAAATTTTAGATATAGCTATAAACCTTTTAATCACATAATGAATGTATGTGAATACCAGTGATGCCTTATTAAATATCATAAATGGTTTAACAATATAATGTCATAAAATAAAATGTCACCAATGTTATCAGCAATAATATATTCTATATAAAATAAGTACAATAAAAAGTGGTGAATATATAAATAAGTAAAATCAACCAAACGCGTTTCGTCAAATGTTATGGCTTCCTCAGTGGTAATAGTAGTGCTTATTGTGTACAGTGGGCATTTATTTGCTCTTTTTGGTGATCTCATAGGGCCAAAATCCATTTTCTGGCGGCTGCAGGTTACCTGATGACTACTTCTAGGTCACGTGACGTGCCTATGGTATGGTAATGGCTAAAGCATGCCTTTTTAAATATGATGAAAGATAATGTTTAGCACATCTCTATATCCAGAAACGTATTAATTACACTTCCAATATATAGAAGAAAAGAATGAGAAAAAAAATGTATTTTCTTGCAGTGCCATTTCCTTTAAGAACAATTTCACACTGTTTATGCATTTGGACACATCCTCACAAAAATGACGCTTGGTTTCTACAAATGTGCAGAATTGCCATGACAATGCGCCATATAAAAGAAGCATATAATCCCCCAGTCTTCGTATTGTGCTACTAATAGAAATCTGGGCATCCAGAATCCAAATGCAAGAGACAGACATCCCCAATTCAAAGAAAGGTTAGTCTGGAAATGTCAACGTGGCTTTTAGTGATTATCGAGATATTGTGAGACCTGTAAAATATTAGATATTTGCTTTTGAAAAGTCAATTGTCATCCTCCATCATACACCCTTACCTTCCCACTCCACATTTAATTGCTGCATTATTATTGACATCACTTTAAATGAGACAACCTATTATACTTTTAAAAGATGCAGATAAGCCTAAAGGGACTATATCATCCCAAAATAATGTTTTTGGCCTTTCTTAAAGAGCATGGAAATAGCTATATGTTGTGTTATTAATTTTTGAATGAGTGAATCAATTCTGGGAAATTCCATGTTGTTGTTGATGCATTTATATGCAGATTAGATGCTCATTCATATTAATTAGCTAGTATGATGTGCTACCCCTTCTGGATCTCTACCTTGTCATGGTGAAGGGGCTTGTGTACCTCAAAGAAGATGTGAGCTATCCCATGTAGGGGCACCCAAGATAGGCAGGTCATTGCAGAGAGGTCAGACCAATTGAGGTCCACTGGAGAAGGAACTGGCAACCCACTCCAGTATCATATGGACACCAAGACTCGGTCACGACTAAAGGACAGAACAACAACAATGATCTGCTAGTTAGGATTACAGTTTGCTGATCTGTTTCTGTAGTGACTAAAATAAAGATCTGCAATGTAATCTGGCAGTTAGATCTCTCTCCCACCCACAAGCACTCTGAGCCGCGTATTAGCATACTTATTTCAAGCTAGCTACAGGTCTAATAAAATATAACACAGGGGACGTAGATGGGGGAGAGACACAGGGGAGGGAGAGGGGGGCAGAGAGACATATAATATTATACTGTCATTTATGGGTAGACTAGTAATAATAATAATAACCTTATTTTAGCAATTGTATTTTTTGTATTGGGTTCCTGGTGGTTCAGTGGTTAGGATTCAGTGCATTCAACACTGTGACCTGGCTTTGATTTTGGTCAGGGTACCAAGAGATCACACCACAAAGAAGCCATGCAGGGTTGGACCTGATCAGTACTTTGATGGGAGACCACCTAGGAATACCAAGAGCTGTATGCTGTGGCCCACTGGAGAATGAACTGGCAACCAACTACAGTATCTCTGCCATGAATACCAAGTGGATCAGCATCACAGTTCACGATTGTACAACCCAAACACATTTGTTGCATCAGTAAATTTACAAAACGCAATGGTATTTGGAGTTCTGAAGCTTTTGGTATCAAAATATTTCCTAAGTTAACTTTACATATAGTTGAATATATTTTATACAATAATTTTGGCACAGTGTCTGGCCTTGAAACTATAGTGTGCGGTAACTGTATGATAAGAACAAGACCTTCTATGTAATGTGCTTGGGAGTCATTGGCTTAGGCACCTGGGTCTTGGGGTCTAATGTCATTTTCTTGACTGGAATCAACAATATATTTTGAATATTTATATTATGGCTCCTCTGAGAATTATACAAACAAATGGATTTGTATCTTAGCTAAGGTCTTTGGATTGAGTCTGATAATGGTATTTTGATGGAGTCTGGAAGAAGTCACTCTATTAATTGCATTAATCAATAAAAGCTGTTCGGATTGTCTTCTTTTCTTATTTTTTCCCTATATATATATATTTTATATATATATATATATATATATATATATATATATATATATATATATATATATATAAATATAGTCATATTCATTCATTCTAGTTGTCTGAGAAATCTCTCCAGTCTTATTTCACACTTGCCAAGACCAGCCTCACATAAATGATACAGGTGACTCTGTGAGTGGGTATCTGGAACAGCAGCACATATATACTCTTCAATGGATCCCAAATGGTCTATATCAGTGGTTCCCAAATCTCTCCTCAAGACCCGCCAGACAGGCCAAGATTTAAGTCAAGCACCAAGGTGATGCAACTACTATTCAACACACAGTGTTTGACCTAAATCATGACCTGACTGGTGGGTCTTGAGGAGCAGTTTGGGAACCACAGGTCTGGAGGCCCTTAATTGTGACAAGCCTAAAAAAGACATTGCAGCAGTGATCGCTATGTAATTATCTGGGAAAACCTGCTTGCGATATTTAGATGTACCAATACTCTCCACTCCGACAATGGAGGCTCTTCCCAACCTAACATACTTTGTGAATGGGCAAAATCTTCCTCTATTTATGTGCGCATTATGAAGCTAGGTGGAGGATATTCACCATTGTGCAGTGCAGATATGAATACTATTATTGTACATATCAGCAGACATTAAGTAACGAGTTCTAGCCCGAAAAAACACTTACAAACTTAAAGCAGGAAAATGATGGAAATTCATTATTCCTCACGTGCTGGCTCCCTTCTACTAACAAATCGTAGCTAGAAATATAATCTGCGCAATATCTGATGGCACTGGCAAGATATATGTGTTCTGCACTGAGAGGAGAGGGGAGATGATTGCGTATCTGCATCATGTGACCAGTCAGACAGGCACTCTTCAGAGTGAAGCGGCCCTTGTGATGAGAAAAATGGATATATGTGGATGGAATATTTATAATTGTCCAAGATAATTATAGGACATTTTATGTCATTACTTGCATTTACAGTGTTCACAGACACTATTTTCTGACTTAACTTCATTATCCTCTAATTTATTTATTATGTTATTTGTAGCACACATTTTATTCACCCATTTAGCTACCAAAATAGTAACTAAATCCATTAAATAGAGTTAGTGGATGACATTGAGCACCGAGACCATTTTTTGTCTAGATTTAGGACACTGGTGGGCAAATGGGTCGCCAAAAGGGCCAGGATTTCAATCCCTCGCTTCTTGATCACTAGTGGATCAGAGTGAATGAAGTAGTTCATGTGTGCTAAAGCAAAGAGAACCTGAATCCAAAAGTTCTGGAAATGCTTTTCGTGTGCCCTTGTACCATTGAGTGTTATAACGACCGTGCCGGTCACCTTGGCCAAAGAGCTGTATTGAAAAATGGGTATCCGCCAATTACCAACTGATATCAAAAACAATATTTTGTGCAAAGCAAAGTTAGCTTATCTAGCTGGTAGTTGGTAGCTGTGGCTCTTGGTTTCCACAGTGCTTCCAGATGGCATCTCAATGTGGTCATGTTTGTTTTGGGGTTATGAAGAAGACATGTTGGTAACATTCACTGTGGTAATGTCTTTCATTTGTGGTAATGTCTTGACACATTTCATGCACAATAGGTATCTTCAGGAGTCTTATACTTGGCTCTCTACTTGTTAAAGCCAATTGTCAACTATTGTCATGGCCCCACTGTCATGGCTACCTCTAGCTGGTTGTGAGTACTTGTTGCAATATAAAGTTCTCCGCATTGTGCACAGCTTGGTGTGAGTATTCAGCTAGGTTTGTGTAGTCATCGCTGAGCTATGTCTGATTACTCATCATTGTATGAAGCCACACGTTAACATCTATCATTCATGAGTAAAGACGTATAGCAGTCTAAGAAGGAATCCTCCAAGAAGCAAGCTGAGGTTACTTTACCATTATGCCCCTAGCTTCCATAGCTGCTTATGCTTTAGTTTGGTGTATACTGCACAAACGTCTTAAGTGTTCTCACACTACAGTGATCCTTTAACTATTATTATCAGAAGGTGAGAACATGTAGAGGTGTTAGATAAGGAGGTAGGAGACAAGTTTACACCTTGTCTATTTCTTGAATGCATCTGTTACATTTACTCAAGACACTGGTGGATGAATGTGTTGGGAACAACAAATAAGGAACAATTTCTGATAAGACATTTAGTCATACATAGATGACTGAATCACATTATTATTTTTGTAATAACGCCATCAGATACGCTAAGTTTTGGAAGAAGAATTATTGAAATGTTTTGCTAGATGTCTATTAAAGTAATTACAGGTACGCATATATAATCACCATGCACATGATACAAATATAATGCAGCCTTCCTCTGCAATAAAATAAATATATAATATTGCATTTATAATACTTAGCACATTATATACATAAGCATGTGCAAAATATATACATAAGCATAAATAACAATTGCCTAATTTAAAGATGCTTAGATCCTGATTTCAGTGAAAGGCTTTTGACATTATTCATGTTAGTCATTTTTTCCTTGCCTCTAAAAGGATTAATTTGCATTTTTTTTGTCAGAAGCTCTGTAATTACCGGGCTCTTCAGTGTTTGACATATATGAATTTCAATAAGGCCTTTAGAGGTATATACAGTATGCTGAGACGAGGGAGTGCATACAAATACAAACCTATAATACTGCTTATATTTCACTATTGTATGAGGTTATCAATGCAGGTGATGTCTGCGATTATATGTATTCATGTAGTAATTAATTCATTCCCTCCCCTGTGAACCGTCGGCTCATTCTCTCCTTCTTCACATGGCAACACTCTCGCCCCTCTCCATTTCCTTATCTCCTCCTTGACAAGGCAGCACTCACATCTGTTTCCATGGTTGCCCCTCCACTGCTCCCCTTGATCTCTTTCTCCTCCCTTCCCATTTTTTCTCTCGCCTCCTCCCCATTACAGCAATCTCATCCCTCCCTTCATATGGCCATCAGTCTTCTACTCCCACAATAGTTCCCAAGCATGTTTCCCTCTTCTTCCCCATGGCAGCTCTTTCGCCTATACCCATGACTATCTGTGTCCACTCCATAACAAATGTATTGTTCTTTTCCAAGCCTGTCACTCTTTTCCGCATGGAAATTTCCTTGCTTCCCCATGGTTGTCTCTCCAATGCTTGGAGACAGCAGCTCTCTCCTCCCTTCCTATGGAGGCTTCTACTCTCCTCTACATCAAAGCTATGTCACTCCACATGGTAGCTCTCTTCTCCCTTCCCATGGCTGCCTATTATTCTTCCCACGACTCTTTCTTTCCTCCCTTCCCATGGCTGCCTCTCTTCTCCTCCATATGGAGGCTATGCCACTCCACGTGTTAGCTCTCTTCTCCGTTCCCATGACTGTCTATAATGCTACCCATGGCTCTTTCTTTCCTCCCTTCCTATGGCTGCCTCTCTTCTCCTCCATATGGAGGCTTTGCCACTCCACGTGTTAGCTCTCTTCTCCTTTCCTATGACTGTCTATTATTCCTCCCATGACTCTTTCCTCCCTTCCCATGGCTTCCTCTCTTTTCCTCTACATGGAAGCTATGTCACACTCCACATGATAGCTCTCTTCTCCCTTCCCAGGACTGTCTATTATTCTTCCCATGACTCTTTCTTTCCTCCCTTCCTATGGCTGCCTCTCTTCACCTCCACATGGAAGCTATGTCACTCCACATGTTAGCTTTCTTCTCCGTTCCCATGACTGTCTATAATGCTACCCATGGCTCTTTCTTTCCTCCCTCCCTATGGCTGCCTCTCTTCTCCTCCATATGGAAGCTCTGCCACTCCACGTGTTAGCTCTCTTCTCCGTTCCCATGACTGTCTATTATTCCTCCCATGACTCTTTCTTTCCTCCCTTCACATGGCTGCCTCTCTTCTCTTCCACATGGAAGCTATGTCACTCCACATGTTAGCTCTTCTCTCCAATCCCATGGCTGTCTATTATTCTTCCCATGACTCTTTCTTTCCTCCCTTCCCATGGCTCCCTCTATTTTCCTCTACATGGAAGCTATGTCACGCCACATGATAGCTCTCTTCTCCTTTCCCATGACTGTCTATTATTCTTCCCATGACTCATTCTTCCCTCCCTTCCCATGGCTGCCTCTCCTTTCCTCCACATGGAAGCTCTGTCACTCCACATGGTAGCTCTCTTCTCTCCCTTCCCATGGCTGTCTGTTATTCTTCCCATGACTCTTTCTTTCCTCCCTTCCCATGGCTGCCTCTCCTTTCCTCCACATGGAAGCTATGTCACTCCACATGTTAGCTTTCTTCTCCCTTCCCATGGGTCCCTATTATTCTTCCTAGGACTTTTTCTTTCCTCCCTTCCCATGGCTGCCTCTCTTCTCCTCCACATGGAAGCTATGTCACTCCACATGTTAGCTCTTCTCCCTTCCCATGACTGTCTATTATTCTTCCCATGGCTCTTTCTTTCCTCCCTTCCCATGGCTGCCTCTCTTCTCCTCCACATGGAAGCTATGTCACTCCACATGTTAGCTTTTCTCCCTTCCCATGACTGTCTATTATTCTTCCCATGGCTCTTTCTTTCCTCCCTTCCCATGGCTGCCTCTCCTTTCCTCCATATGGAAGCTATGCCACTCCACATGTTAGCTTTTCTCTCCCTCGCCATGGCTGGCTATTATTCTTCCCATGACTCTTTCTTTCCTCCCTTCCCATGGCTGCCTCTCCTTTCCTCCATATGGAAGCTATGCCACTCCACATGTTAGCTTTTCTCTCCCTTCCCATGGGTCTCTGTTATTCTTTCCAGGACTCTTTCTTTCCTCCCTTCCCATGGCTGCCCCTCTTCTCCTCCACATGGAAGCTATGCCACTCCACATATTAGCTCTTTTCTCCCTTCCCATGGGTCTCTGTTATTCTTCCCAGGACTCTTCCTTTCCTCCCTTCCCATGGCAGCTCTCACCTCACTCCCTATACACCCCCCCCCCCCATCCTATGGTTGTCTCCAGTGCCAGTTATGTGGCCTTGGCACCCTCAGAGAAATATCTTCAGTTTCTGTATTGCCACTTTCCTGAAGCCATTTAAATTATGACCGTAGACATCAATGATAGTAAGCGAGTATACTATTGTCTTGAAGATAAATGAATGCAATGTTTATATAATTTGTAACTTTAAACGAAGATGAAAATCTCACTTCCATTTAATTTGGCTCCTCCTTAAAGTGACCCAATCACAAGCATAACAGAGATCAGTACACCATGCCCAACTTTATATACTTGCCCAGTTACACTATGTGCCAAATCTCTTCCTATCTGAAGATGAGCTATTTCAAATGAAAGTCCCGATTGATGATGTCATTCTGTGGCTCAGTATGTAAATGTGCGGCTCGGCTCCCTCCGCACCTCCCTACCACTTGCTTGAGTGACATATTCGGGCAAAAGTAACATCTCTTTTGTGATGTAAATTGATGGAGTATAGATGAAAGATGCGTTTTATTATCATTTTTAGCACTCGGCGGAGGAGAGGCTGGCCCGTTCCAACATGGCTGTTTCCATGCATCGTTTTTTAGGAGTAACGTTCTAGTACACCAAACGTTCCCCCCCCCCCCAGTCATTTCAGCATAGAATATATTGTTGAGGCATACTCTATGGGTTCACTATATCTTTGGACACAAATTTCCCATGATTGGATCCCTTTAATCCTTGGTTCCTGTTATACATCATTATTTTACCTATATGGCCGCTTGCCCCGAATGTTTATTTACTCCCCAATTTGGTAAGAGTAATGAGCTCCAGAACAACCCGTTGGGGATCCTACTGGAATGCAATGCCCTTTTATACAAGATTCAAAGCTCAAATTGTTTATCTGCTTCTTACATTGGAGGAGAATCATTTATGTGAGGATTACGGCATGTTTGTAGGATGATTTTTGCATAAAACATTTCAAAGAAGGCAAAAAAACGTTTTCCTTCAATCAACAAATACTGGTTAATTTATCAGCCAATGTAAAATCTGCTGAGATGATACATTCCCTTTAAATACAACATACAATAGTTTTAATTAAATACTACTACCCGCATCTTGAAAATTTGAAAAGACACGTATTAAATAAGGGCTGTTGTCTAGGTAACCTTTCAAGTAGAAATAGCTTAGAACGGATTATATTTTCTATAGTTAGCATAGCTCATTTAATCACATTTGTCACATTTCTCTCTTGCTTTCTTCAACCGTATGCATGTTCTACTTTATTAATATCATTATTTGATAATTAAATCCTATTTTTAAACCTCGAAATGTGCTACTTTTTTGTCATAAATAAAAAAAAATGTGGAGATGGCAAAAATTTATCTCCTTTTTTATGTCATGTTTAATAGTTTTTGTGTTAAATGATTCTTTATTAAATTAGACATTATCGTTACCACATAGTGTTGGTTAAAATAAGAGCTCAAATTTATTTTGATTATGCCCCTTTCTCCTTTTCAAGTTCAATTGACTATAAATGGGTAGTACAAAAGCAATATGGTACCACGGGGCATTTCCCACCATATCTCCACACTCCGGTCTGGGGTACAAGCCGTAGCAGAAAAGACTCCCAATACTCGTTTCACACAACGCTTCTTCAGGGAAAAATATATTTTTTATTAAAACTACAAATGACATTTCCTTGTCAGGGGACAGTACCCTTAGTATCCTTTTTATTTGTTAGCTACTATGTAGGTTCCCTGGTGGTCCATTGGTTAGGAATTGGTGCTTTTACTGCTTCAACCTGAGTTTAATTCCAGTCAGGGAACTAGGAGGTCACACAACCATGAAACCATGCTGAGTTGGGCCTGGTCAGTACTTGGATGGGAGACCACCTAGGAATACCAGGAGCTGTATGTTGTGGCGCACTGGAGAAAAAATTGGCAACCAATATCTCTGCCCTGAATACCAAGGGAATCAGCATGGTGCGTTACGGTGCATGAGGTCACAGAGAGTCGGACGCAACTGAACGATGCCAACACACGTGTACTCTGTTCAGCCAAGTATACTATGCATATTTCTAGTATAGGCTCAGTTCAGATATACTTTGTATATGTCCAATGTGTTCAGTGTAGTCCATTGAATATCATATATGTCCAGTGTGTGCTCACTCCATATCCACTTTCCATATGTTCACGTGTCCAGTCCAATGTGTGTGTGTCAAATATGCAACGAGTTTGTTCTGTCTAGAAATATTACATATATCCCAACATTTGAAATGACCAAAGAGGAAAACTTGAAAAATAATGCACTAGAGGTACAGTTTGGAGGTATGACATTGTGAAGAAACCTTTATTGATGCCTACAAAAACTGTGATTCATGGGAACACTGGTTGAAACGTTCCCTGATCAATTGTTTTCTAAATTATAATATGACTTGTTTTATTTTTCTAGAGTGATGTATAATAATGTAATAACCACTTTCATGTGCAAAAGATCCTTACATTTGCTTTAAAAAAAAATCTGGTCAAGGCATAATGATGTAGCTTAATTTTTCATCCCACTGGATTTATAGGCCTTTAAAATGAGATTTTGACCACCCAAGGTGACCTTTATTGTTGGAATTCAGATCAGCGATGACATCACAGAACTGTGCCATGCAGGAAGTAGATTCCACATTGTAGCAATAGGTATTTCCTGTTTTAGTAACAAACATATTTTACCATATATATATATTTGAGTTTGAAAGGAGGCACAAGTCATGCCTTTAAAAAAACAGGTTTTAAATATTGAACATTTTACTTCTTCAAATACTTTTTTTAGTCAGTATCATGTATGACTAAACCGTCTAGAACAATATTTTTCGTGGGGTGACGATTTTTATGACGAAGTGTCCTTCATGAGATTTAAACCAAAATACCATCACTATGATGTCCATGAAAAGGCCATAGAGCAGTGGTTTCCAATCTGGTCGTCAAGCACCCCTGACAGGCCAGCTTTTCGATTAAACTGTGTGAACTGTTGAAAAAAAGATTGTCTCAGAGTTTCTTATCAAACAGTTCAGGCACTCAAGGAAGACCACGAAATCTCAGCGCCTCAATCAGATTTCGATTTATTATCAAGCTTGAGAGATGAACATAGTATAGTAGCACAAATGTGGATCTGAAACCGTAATCCACCACATACCATATATAGCAGTCTTATTACGTCAACACCATTTTATCTTGTACAACACATTTTCATACGTTTTGCATATTTCTAACGTTATTGGGTACTTTTTGGTGTGCCCCATGACTCAGCAACTTTATCTAGTAACTACATTTTCTGTCTTTGCCTATCTATTCTAGCATTTGGTCTTTAGTTCTGAGCACAGGGGCCTCACAGCTTATTTTTCTGTTTGTCTAAGAACAATGTATTAACCCCTGCAGTGATGTCTGTATTAATAGCAATTCATTCAGTGCTGTTTGTATAGTAGCAATATAATATATTATAATAATAGCAATATATCAACTACTTCAGAACACATGTGAGAAAATTAGAGTCTCCTGTTGAATACTAATTTTCTCACTGGTGTTAAATCGAAAATCTGGCCTGTCTGGGGTACCTTGAGGACCGGTTTCGAAACCACTGCCATGGAGAATGGATATTATGTCATGTATGTATTTTAATACAATTCAACCATTTATTAGAAGCTTGAGAGGTGATGTGGACTGTGAGGAGCCATTTTGGGTATAATTCAACATGTTATAGGTTTCTACATAGGAACCATTTGAGGGTCCTGACGTTATATCAAAGCTGTTGTCAAAAAAGGGTTCCATGTGGTCAATTAACTAATGTCTCCTTAGTGTCTAAATAAAATTAACTAGTGTATCCATATTTCAGTCAATGTTGTGCCCTGACATATACCGTGGTACATTGTTTCTCAATCTTAATCATTTCAGGACTCCCATAAAGAGTAATGTAAATTGGTTTTAGGAAGCATGATGAGTACCAAGGTAGCATGATGAGTACCAAGTGTCTTGCTCATCCAGACAGGTTGACTATCAAAAATGTTGAGTTCCGAGGAGGTTGAGAACCAAGGTACCATTGTATTCATAATCAAAGAGGTTGCAGTTCCAGAACATTTTGGCGGCACTAGTTATTAATGTATTGTTTACGGACTAAAACCTGCTTTTAATATATATGTTAGCAAAGTAGTGGCTTCAATGTCCATTTAATCATCCCTGTGATCTTTAGTTTGAATAGCAATGGTAATCTGTGTTTTATTTAAATGGAATCTGTGTTGTGGAGTTGGCTGGCATTGGGTTTCATTATCAAGTTTGCTTCTATCAATATTTGAAGGTTGGGTCGCTGTGTCTGGGCATTTCTGGGAATGCCTCATTAGTAAAAATCCATTTTGGTTTATTTTTCAGAATTAGAACATGGCTGAATCCTTGAGACAAGGCAAGGAGTCAGATAGCTTCCCAGGAACAGATTAATGTTTAGCAGCTAATAAGTCATTAGAGCTTTTTATGTTGAATGTATCTGGTACTGTTTAACACATGGTTAACTTATATCCCATGGGAAACTTCGGTATAGAAAAAGGTGATGCATCTAAGCATGATCACTACCCAGAATCCTCAGCAGGATTTGATCAGTGATTATATGGGAAACTGGTCTGTTAGGAAAAATCATGATATATCAAAAAATGATGACCCACCTAGTAAAAATATGACGGTTATCCTTTAAAAAAACATTACCACGTGTAATGCACACAAAAATACTCTGTATTATAAGGGATATTTTAATTTTTAGAGATATTTAATTTCTTTTTTTATAAACATTTGCTTTAGAAAATCATTTTTTTTCCGTTTTTATATACATATTTATGTTTCTCTTTCCTTACACAGCTCGGCAGTGTTGTTCAATCTCTTTATTGTTTCTAATAATAATCTTCAAGCTGGGAGGTATATAGGCACCATGGCTTGTTTGCCCATTATGCTGTCAATTAAAAATCGGCATTTTATGTGCTTTTAGGCTTTTAGGCAAATTAAGAAAATTTTAATTACAGCCAAAATCTTATTATTATGGCTATTTCCATAACTAAGAACAAATATATTTCCTAAGTTTGTTATCAGGTAATACAAATATGTTCCATGTTGTTGTCCTTCCATACATATTCATTCAGCCAATCAGGGATGGTGTGGAAGGAAGCACAGTTGGCCATAGTTGGATATCCTTCAGCTAACCCCCATCCTCTATTATTTTTGCTTCCATTTATATCATGAGGTATTGGTGAAAACGTCTTTTAATAATTAACACAAGCCCTTAGGAGGCTTCCTATGCAGTTCCCATTATGTTCGAGTGTAGACATCAAAAGGCCCCTGGGGGTTTCTTAAACAACCCAATCCTGTACAATGGAGGGAATTAGTATATCACTTTCACCCAACACATATTTGTAATCACTGTTGTAATACAACCCTTTCATTCATGGGTTAAACATATCATCATGTGACCATTCTTGTGGAATAAGTTGGCCATTACCAGCTTAGCACCTGGTCTAATTAGTTAAGTTTAATATTTGTCTCTTGAACTTGCCTACCCAATCACTCATTCTCCATTACCGAATAATACTGAAAGGGGTAGTCAGGAGGGCAGCTATATTAACATTTGCTGTTGTTTTAGCTTATTATGGACTACTCAGTCTTAATGCTACCATACACTTCCACACATACCCAAGTCATTGCCATGACGAGAAAGTAATATGGTGTTTAAATTTGCAAAGACTCTCCAATATTTTTGGAGTCCATTTATTACATCAACATTCGTCACATGGTCTCATCTTTTTTATTTTTTTATTGTGAACCAAACAAACAGGACCAAATAACAGAAAAAGTCAATGTGCATAACTATTCTCCCCCCTAAAGTCAATACTTTGTAGAGCCACCTTATGCGGCAATCACAGCTCCAAGTCGCTTTGGGCTCTATGAGCTTGCCACATCTTACCACTGGGATTTTTGCCCATTCCTCCTTGCAAACCTGCTCCAGCTCCTTCAAGTTGGATGGTTTGACCTTGTGAAAAGCAATCTTTATGTCTGACCACAGATTTTCTATTGGATTGAGGTCTGGGCTGTGACTCGGCCATTCCAAAACATTTACATGTTTACCCTTAAACCCCCCAAGTGTTGCTTTAGCAGTGTGTTTGGGGTCATTGTCCTGCTGGAAGGTGAACCTCCGTCCTAGCCTCAAATCACGCACAGAGTGGTACAGGTTTTGCTCAAGAATATCCCTGTATTTAGCACCATCCATCTTTCCCTCAACTCTGACCAGTTTCCCAGTCCCATCCCCACAGCATGATGCTGCCACCACCATGTTTCTTTGGGATGGTGTTCTTTGGGTGATGTGATGTGTTGTCTTTGCGCCAGACAAAGGGGGTGAATACATACGCACATGCCAAGTTTCTGTTTTTTATTTCTAAAAAAAATAGTTTTATGTATATATTTTTCTCATTTCACTTCACCAACTTAGACTATTGTGTTCTGATCCATCACATAAATTCAGATTAACAAAACATTGAAATTAAGGCTGTAATGTAACAAAATAGGTAAAAAGTCAAGGGGGTGAATACTTTTGCAAGGAACTTCTGTCTTTGTGTCTGGTTATGCTTATCCATATAGTGTTCTTGGCAACTAAACTGGAGTGGGTTGCCAGTTTCTTCTCGTGTGGACCAAAATTTGTCTGACCTCTCTGCTATGACCTGCCCATCTTGGGTGTCCCTTCATGGTATACTGTAGCTCACAGCTTCATTGAGGTACACAAGCCCCTTCACTACGGCAAGGTAGCCATCCAAAAGCGGTTAATACACATACTAATCCCTTAATATGAATTGGGTACAAAACCAGATAATTAAAGTGACCTTCGGAAGATTACAGATATGGTATAATTTAAAACATTGCTCTCAAGACAATGGACTTAATGCTTCTGTGACTAATCAAGTAATTAAGTTAAAAAGATTAAAATAGGGAAAAGATAAAAATATGAAAACAAGAAAAATGTACTTTGTAATCATTATGTGCATTCATTTTCTTTTTTGTGTGTACACAATTATTTAAATAGAATACTTTTTGCATTGTTTGGGATTTATAACATTACAAATCTATATCCATTGTATTTTCTCAGCATGCATTGTGGTGAGCACAAAGGAACAATGTCAGGGGGCACAGTTGTGTCTCAAGAAAGGCCGACTACCAATTTGTATTCTGTCTGACGGAGGTTGGGGGAGGTCGCTGCCTCTGTGATGGCGAGTGGTGGACTTCATGAGGCGTGTGGGTGGGAATGAAAACCATAAGAACTATAAATAGAAAATTAAGTATGTGACAGATTTGATAGACTCATTTTATCTGGTAAATAAAATTGTTATTAAAAATTCTCAGCTTAAATTGATGTTTGTTGTTCAGTCCTCCAGTCGTGTCCGACTCTTGGTGACCATATGAACGTAGCAAAATAGGCACATCTGTCTGTTTCTAGTTGTGCGTATCCATATGGTTTTCTTGACAGGTACTGGAGTGGGTTGCCAGTACCTTTTCCAGTGGACTGCGATTTGTCTGATCTCTCTGCTATGATCTGCCCATGTTGGATGGACCATACATGGTATAGCTCACAGCCTCATTAAGGTACACAGGCCCCTTCACCATGACAAGGTAGATACAGTAGTCATGGCAAGATGAGTGGAGACAAAGAGGAGGGAGATGGGGAAGAGACACAGGGGAGGAAGAGGGGGGAAAGAAACATGGGGGTGGAGACACATCTAATATTATACCGTCATATATGATAGGCAAACGACTAGTACATATATTATACAAATGTTTATATATATATATATATATATATATATATATATATATATATAATGTATGTCTATATTCCAACTCGTTATTTATATATGGATCTAAATATGGATCAAAGCTTACATGGGAAAGACATACTGCTCCATAGTGGCCAAATCTGGTAATGCATGATTAAATTTAATTTTGCTATTTTTTATGTTCCCTTTTCATTGAATTTGGGGAGATTTACCCACCCCAACCCCATCTCTTCATCTCCTACACCCCTGGTCCCATGGATGTATTTTTCCCATCTCCTTCAGAAATACCATTGCCCTCTTCATTGTGTCTCTTACTAATCACATCTTTACTTGGTCATCACAACAATCAAGACTTTTAAGATTTAATTCCGTTTTATAACACTACAAAACACTGAAAAGCTCGGAGGTCCAACACATATGCATGACACTGTGTGTATTTACTATGGCCCTCATTCAATTGCAATTTGCCCAATTGAATAGGGGTCTAAATAAGCTCATACCATATATTTTTTAAAGAAGTTTTTAGTTAGTGAAAATCTTGCTTTTGGATAGATGCTTACTAACTAAAAACTTCTTTAAAAAAAAATATGTTATGTGCTTATTTAGAGCCTTATTCAATTGGCCAAATTGCAATTGAATGAGGGCCTATGTATATATTGTGTAAAGTATATTCAGAGCTTGTGATCGCTGAGAATCATATCATATGTATACACTATGGAAGGGAAATAGTTATATTTAGTTTAGTTCTTTTTAATTCCTGGAATTTTGGCTAATGTTAATCAGTATCAAAGTTTATATGAGCTACAAGTGGAGCAAGGGAATTAAAATTCCTTTTCTGAAAAAAGCACACCATTACAATGTAGGAAACCTGCATTCTTACATTGATGTAATAAATAAATGAAAAGGGACTGTTGATGAAATTTGGATTTTCTTTAAACTGTGATGAAATAGGCCAGATTTAGTAAGGGGTGATGTGAAGGGAGTGAGAGGGTTGATTTGTATCACTGCAGTGAACTTTACTGTGTACATTAAGTTTACCTTTTCATAATTTGTTTTTTAATCGTTCAGTTGTGGCCAACTCTCTGTGACCATATGGACCGCAACATACCAGGCGCAATGTCTCTGGTTTAGCTGATCCATAAGGTTTTCTTGGCAAAAAAATACTGGAGTGGGTGCCAGATCCTTCTCCAGTGGGCCAAGATTTGTCTAACCTCTCTACTATGATCTGTCCATCTTGGGTGACCCTACATGGTTTAGGTTGCAGCTTAATTGAAGTACACACGGCCCTTCACCATGACAAGGTAACAATCCAGAAGGAGCATCTCATTCTAATCCCTGCTAATTTATCTTGATTCCCACTTTCATTTGTATTCCTACCTTATCACATACAGTTCTATCTTTTCTACATTCACACACTTATTTATTTTTCCATTCAATATCACCCACAACCCTGAATCTTCTCTGATTTCCATTGGTCTTTCATATCCCCTTAAAGTTATATCTAAGTTTCCCTGCCTCTAATGCTACTTATATCAGACACACACATTATATGGAGGCATTCTATATAGATACAGATTTATTTGATAAAAAACAAACAAAAAAAAAACTTGTTTTCCACACCCCCAGAGCTGCTTACATAGACACTGTGTACCTACCAATAAAAATACTGAGATTGGGTACAGATGTCAACCCTTTACTAACCATCAAGCCAGCAGCAGCTCAATGCAAATATCTACAGATTAGTGTCTGACTCCTCCTTCCTTCTGAAGGATAACTACACATCCCATGATTACTTCCTGCACAAACTGCCATCACTGATTGTTACATTGTATTTAAATGTATTCACTGTCTGTGATTGGGCCCAAATGAATTGAGACTTTTATGCTAATTTTAGCAGTGCTATCCAGGCGTGTTAACAACTCACAAAAGCTGCAGCTTGCAAACACAAGAGATTTAGCAAATGTGAATTTGTTAATGTTTATTTTGGAATATTTTCATGCATAAAAAACGTTTGCATACACTACTGATTCTCCTCTATCCTATGCATTCATAATCCAGGGAACTTTGCTATGCCTTTAAATCCATCCACCCGATGTTCCTTCACCTTATTAAAACAGAAAGGAAACTTAAGGTGTACTTGGACAGAAACCTCTACTCCAAGGCAGAGTAAGTTTGATAACAGGCAAAATCCATGTGCAGCTTTTAAAATAAGTGTAGCAGAAAAGTGACAGGCTGCTTTTGATTGGTGTGTTTACATCTTGTGGTCGTACCCCCCTGTTCCCTCCCCCGAGACAGATAGAGAGAAATATTCCGGTCCTTTCCCTCTTCCCCTACGCAAAAGATTGGCAGCAGCAGAACCCGCGCCAAACATAGCGATGGCCTCGCTGTCGATTCAGCGCCTTCCATTTGCGCCACGTCAGAGTGGGGAATAATTATAGGCTTTCCCTGAAACCTAACGCCGCCATCTAGAGGCTACTTGTTGACAAGGCAGCTGTCAGTGCTGGCGATTCCTCACCCAAGATGGGCAGGCCATAGCAAAGAGGTCAGACAAATCCTGTTTCACTGGAGAAGGAACTGGCAACCCACCATAAAAAAATCGTATGGATGAGCACAACCAGACACAAGATGTGCCTGGCGTGCTGAGGTCCATACGGTCACAGAGATTCGGACATGACTGAACAACCAAATTACATTTTACTTAAAGAAAATTTCAGCATGTAGATTAAAAATAAGTTATTATAAGTCAATTTTATTTTCCTCTACTGGATCATTACCTTGTCATGGTGAAGGCACTTGGGCACCTCAATGAAGCTGTGAGCCATACCATGTAGGGTCACCCAAGATGGGCAGGCCATAGCAAAGAGGTCAGACAAATCATGTTTCACTGGAGAGGGAACTGGCAACCCACCATAAAAAAAATCTTATGGATGAGCACAACCAGACACAAGATGTGCCTGGCGTGCTTAGGTCCATACGGTCACAGAGATTCGGACATGACTGAACAACCAAATCACATTTTACTTAAGGAAAATGTCAGCATGTAGATTCAAAATATTTTCTTTTCTTATAGATGAGGAGAGCATTGAGGCCTAGTATGTCATTTCTTCAGGATTTACAGAAATTAAGACTAAGCGCATACGAGGTCTCCCATCCAGGTATCAGCCAGGGAGAAGCTTGCTTAACTTCAAGGAAAAGACAACATGTGTTACACGCAAGTTTATAGGACCATTGGTTCTTTTGGACTTATAACTGACTACTATGAACTCCTAGGGAATGGTCACAGGATATAAATTGTCTCCTTCCTCTCACCTGAAGAAATCAGAATAAAAGTACTTTTTAATGCAGTATAATTTATAAGTAGTAAGAAATTAAAATCTATTTATCTATCTGTCTATCTATTTATATTTTTAGGTATTATTAACTATTCTAGTTTTAAATCTGATGGTATTAAAATATGTTGCACCATGGGAAATGGACACATATTACAACTCTAGCCCTGACGTGCCTATATTCCACTGTAGACATGAACTTCACATACACAATGGGATAGATCTAACATTCCTTATGATAATACAAGGTTTGGAGCAGTCTTACGTCACTAGTAGTAGGTTCTCACTTAATTGGCCAATTTCTGAGCGAGAGATCACTTCTCTGACGCTTCTGCATTCACAGTAGGAACTTCCTACAAAGCAAGGGCAGAAGATCCTGCCTCTATGATGTCACAAGCACACATCCCCTGTCACTCAAAATCATTACCACACACCCCTCCATCCTGATTGATGGAAGTCACTTAGGAGGAGGAACAACAATCAATCTGTCTGTGCTGTGAGGCAGAGAGGAGGCAGTCTGTGAGATGTAAACAGACCAAAAATCAGACATTTTTTAAGATGAGATATCTTTGTCAAAAAGGCACGTATTTCAAAAATTCAAAAAGTATTTCAACCTGCCTTCATAAGATCTTTCCACTGGTGTTGTCCAAATTTTGCTGAATTAACTGGCCCCTTAATCCATCATATACAGTAAGTTGAGATGAGATATATTTATTGTTATTGCATGTATGTGAGGAATTTTCAGCTATAATTTTAAGGGGAGAGCAGAGCAAATCTGCAAAAAGTAGAGCCGCCCAAAGCCATTCTCAAGTCCCATTTGTGTGATAGCACTTTGATACAAGTAAAATGTTTACTTGTTTACAGTTTCTTATTAATATACTGTTTTCTCCTATTATATGCAGCTTCAGTTTGTGATTATGTGGAAAAGCCAACAAGTGCAAGCGTGAGGCAGAAATATAGTAAAGGAATTCAACAATACCAAGTGATTTATAAGATTGCCATGAGCATTAACTAGACTGTCCCTAACCCTGATGGTCCAGTGGTTAGGATACAGTGCTTTCACCCCTGCAACCTGTGTTCGATTCCAGTCAGGGAGCCAAGAGGTCACACCACCCTGAAGCGAAGCAGAGTTGGGCCTGGTCAGTACTTGAATGAGAGACCACCTAGGAATACCAGGAGCTGTATGCTGTGGCCCACTGAAGGAACTGATAATCCACTCCAGTACCTTTACAATTAAAACCAAGTGGATCAGCATAACCATGGACATAAAGATGTGCCTGGTGTGTTACAGTCCATGGAGTCACAGAGAGCTGGAAATGACTGAACCACAAAAAAATGAAGCTTTATTTCCTTCCTGGGAATAAACAACAATATGAGGACCACATACAGCTATTTAAGGATGTCCTATATATACATATATGTCCCCTTCTGGATCATTAACTTGTCATGGTGAAGGGGCTTGTTTACTTTAGTGAAGCTGTGAGCTATACCATGTAGGGTCACCCAAGATGAGCAGAGGGGTTAGACAAATTGTGATCCCCTGAAGAAGGAAATAGCAACCCACTCCATTATCGTTGCCAAGATAACCGTATTAATCAACACAACCAGAGACATAGTGCCTGGTGTGCTACGGTCCATAGGGTCATGAAGAGTTAGATATGACTGAACGACTAAGCAACAACTATATATATACTAGCTACTTGCCCTCCAACATTGACGGGTTTAAAATTGTAAGGCAGTATGAAAGTTTCCTGATTTGCACTGATCACCTTTGGTGCTCATGGCGAGCCTCATTGCGGGGCTCGCGATGAACGCCTCTGGCGCTCATTGCAAGCCTCTCCCACTCGCGGTGCTCATCGTGAGCCCTGCGACCAGCGCCTTTAGCCTTTCACAATGAGCTCGTTCGGCGTTCATTGCAAGCATTTCTGCCCGCTCATTGTAGGTTTCGGTAACCTGCAAGTCTTGTGCCTGGGAATGCCATTTGTCTCTTTGCATCATCTCCCCCCGTCCCTTCCCTGTGTGTTTCTCCTCTGTGTCTACTGAATGTTTGCGTGTTACACGCTTAAGGCCGTTTGGTGTTGTTGGTGTAAGTGTTACTGTCTTTGCCAATGAGTATTTCCTAAGTCCCGCGTGCCTGGCTTTGCTCAGCCTCGTTTTCATCCAGTTTCAGAATTTTTTATGTTTTTCGTCCGGCATTCTTTCACTCGCTTAGCCGATTTTGGATTCACGAGAACCCCCAAATATGGCTCAAAATCGTGTGCTGTCTGTGAGTGTGTTATTATATTTGTTAAATGTATTGTTTTGTTTTAAGGGTTTTTAGAGTTACGAACTTGGCTCGCAGTTGAGACTATCACAATGCGTACACGGCTCACCTTGCTTCACGAGGCTTCTCAGGTGAACGGTTTCGGTGCTCCTCCAGCCTAAAGGGGGGAGGCTCGCAAAGTGTGACCAACATTGTAAGCGTTCCCAACACTAACAACTATATATGCGATATCTCTCTCTCTCTATCTATATATATATATATATATATATATATATATATATATATATATATATATATATATATAATCTCTATATATATATACACAGTATGTATATATATATCCAATGGGCTTTATAGGAGCCACAGACTCTGCAAAGCTCTCTTCCCCTAGTAGGACTGCAGGGGTTAACTAAATGCACCTCGGCAGCCCTGTTTTAAATCTGCTCCTGGAGTATGTGTAGGGTTAGTAATGGATTTATTGTTTGTTGTTTTGTTTGATCTGGAGGAATATACAGGCCAATGATTTAACAAACTATTGTACGGTTTGTTTTGCTCCACCCAGGTTTAGCTGGTTAGTGAGGAGAACTGTATATTGCTTCTTCAGGGTAAGCTAGGCCTATTATTTGCTCTGATTTGTTATTTTTTTGATCACTTGATACATTTTAGTAAAACTTGTACAGCATTTGTATTGTGTTATAAATAAGGGTTCAATATAATATGTGCCTTCTTCTCCCTCCCTTGTCTCTCTCCCCTATCTCTCACCCATGTTTCTGTTCCTCCACTCCCCTTGTGTCTCTCTTCCCCCTTGTGCCTCTCTTCCCCCTTGTGCCTCTCTTCCCCCTTGTGTCTCTCTTCCCCCTTGTGTCTCTCTTCCCCCTTGTGTCTCTTTCTCCCATGTGTCTCTTTCTCCCCTGTCTCTCTCCCTCCCCTCGTGTCTCTTTCTCCCCCTCCCTTGTGTCTCTCCCTCCCCTCCCCCATGTGGCTCCCCATCCCCCTCCCTCCTTGTGGCTTCCACCCTCCCAGCTCCCTTCTAGAGCAGCTTGCTCCCCCCTTGTGGCTCTCCCTGCCCTCTCCCCTACTCCCCCCTTTTGGCTCCCTCCCACCTCTCTCGGCTCCCTCCCCCCTCCTCCCAACTTTCAGCTCCCACCCTCCCAGCTCCCTTCTAGAGCAGCTTGCACCCCGACCCCTTGTGGCTCTACCTCACCCTTTTGGCTACCTCCCCCCTTCTCCCCTTGCTGCTCTCCCTCCCCTCCCTCCTTGTGGCTCCCCCTCCCTCCTTGTGGCTTCCACCTTCCCAGCTCCCTTCTAGAGCAGCTTGCTCCCCCCATTGTGTCTCTCCTTCCCCTCCCCCTTCTCCCCCCTTTTGGCTCCCTTCCCCCTCCCTCTTGGCTCCCTCCCCTCCTCCCCCCTTCTTGGCTCTCCCTTCCCCTTCCCACTCCCACAATCCCAGCTCACGCTGCATGCTGCGGGAACAGAACATAGTGTGTACGCTCCTTATGGAACGTTACACACTTTACCACAACTACATTAGTGATATATATATATATATATATATATATATATATATATATATATATATATATATATATATATATAATCCTTAAGTGCCATCAAAATATCTAAAATTCAGTGACTGACTTATATAATTTTGATTACGTCGTTACATTTTTATCTATATTGTTTTTTAACAACTGATCTGGATATTATGGGTTTACTTTAAATATGTCTGAGCGAGAAACAGAGCTGAAAGTATCTCTTTAATCAAGTAACCTCATTTATTTTCTAAAAAAATAGTAATTAATTATTTTTGATATGGAACGAGTAATTAAATAACATAGTCATTCACCAGGCACTCTGGGTGCCAGCAAATGCTGTGTCTATTAGTGGCTTATGCAAATGTAATAGCAAAGCTGGACTGGATCTACCTTTAATCACCATATTACTGGATTATTTCAGACTCCTTAATATTAAAGTCAGCAAAAAGTGAGTATAATGAAAAAAAATCCACCCATCCTAGCACAGTTTGGTCGCATTTGACAGTAAGTATATTTATTACATACATCTAACCATATTTCAGCAATCTCAGTTCCTTGGAAATAGATGGGGAAGAAGTGGAGGCAGTGACAGATTTTATTTTCCTGGGATCCAAGATATTGTCCAGACTTGCCATAGCTTTCCTCCTCAGAAGCAAATATATTAAACTATCAACAATGGTCAGCATAATTATGGTATTCCCAGTAGTAACATATGGATGTGAGAGCTGGACCATAAAGAAGGCTGAGCACCAGAAAATTGTCGCCTTTGAATTGTGGTATTTAAGAAGACTGCTGAGAGCTCCCTGGACTGCCATAATAAGATCCAGTAAATCAGTACTACAGAAAATCAAAACAAACTGTTTACTAGAAGGTTTGATCATGAGGCTGAAGCTGAAAGATTTTGTCCATATCATGCGATGGCAAGATTCCCTAGAAAAGACTCTGATGCTGGGAAACATTGGATGCATAGAAAGAAGGGGACGACAGAGGAGGAGATGGATAGATGAGGTCACTGAAGCAATGAACATGAACTTGATGGAGCTCATGGGGCAGTGACTGACTGATGTACGTGGCGTGCTGCGGTCCATAGGGTCACAGAGAATCAGATGCGACTGAACAACTAAACAACAAAAAACATTTCAGTTATGGAATTAAGAACGCTGCTTTATAAAGTCCTTGGATTAATTTAGTAGAATATTTTATTAATCGAAAAACTTCCAATGATTTACAAGACTAGCTTCTGTGAATCATTAATATTTGATTAGTTGTTTTAAATTGCGTATTTAACATTTTTGGCATAATTGGCTGTATTTTATATTTATTTGTTTGATGGCATTATTTTTAAGACAATGGTCTAGATTGACTAAAGTTCACTGCAGTGCCGTTTGCAGTATGGCATGTGCTAAGACTGATGCTTAGAAAGACTGAAGGCACAGAAAGAAGGAACAGCAGCTCGTGTTCATTGCTTCAATGATCTAATCTATCCATCTGTCTGACAGAGGTACCTGGCATGCTACGGACCATTAGGTCAAGGTGATCCGGACATGACTGAACAACAAAAATAACATTTGCTAAAATTGTCCTATAGTAGTCAAGACTGCAAAAAAAGGTTTTCTCTAACTTACAACCCAATATGTGTAGTTCCCACTGTGAGTAGTGACCGTATAACTGAAGCATCAAGTTAATATTGAGGTTGTGTTAATTAACGCATTTAATTAATTAGCCATTTCGCTTACTTCACTGCTGCTCTCTGTTCATTTTTCAGGTTTTCTTTTAAACCAATGAGCTTTAGTTTAGTCCTAAATCACTGACAGATGTAACTACCACATTCCCAAAGTTTCCTCCTACCAGATGAATTTGATCTGCTGAAGCCAAAATGGTAGATTCCGGCAGCATAACTGCATATCAGTGATAGGCACCCAAAGACAGATATATGTATCTTTATTTTTTTAAATACTAATTAATTAATTAATTGAATAATAAATTAATATAGTTTAGTTATTTGTAATTGTTATATATACACATCAATCAATAGCCTGAAGAGGTAACAATCTCTTGTCCTGCAGCATATAATGTCCAGTTGGACTGTTGCTGGACAGAGGAGATAGTGTTATGGATGTCAGGACTGTGCATTAGAAATATGCTGCGTGCGCGAGGGCAAATCATTGGGTTATTTGTGTAAATCGCTACTTTAGATGCGTAATGTTGTTAGTTGCAAGTTAGGGTTGTAAAATAGCGTTGTATGTCTATGTGTTACGCGGTTTGCAAACATTTCCCGTCCTTTGTAATAGTGTATTTTGTACCTTATACGTTCCTGGGTGAAAGTGGTAAGCGGTTGGGGGTGTTTTGCGCGGTCCAGGGACGTGTATCCTCGTTTTCATTTTTTGGGCCGCCATTTTTTTTCTCGCTTAGCTGAATTTGGAGTGCCGGAACTTGGCAAATTTGAGTTAAATTCACGTTCCACCTCACTCCCAGACGTCCTGACTCTCCCCCCGTGCTATGTGTGATGTTTTCTCTTTGGGAGGGGGCTTGTATTTTTCGTTTTTCCTGTTTGTTTATTTGCGCCGTTTGGCCATTAACTTTGTATTTTTCCTATCTCGTATATTTTTTTTTCCTAAGTCCCTCATCTCGTAATTTTTTTTTCTAAGTCCTGCGTTCATGAAGTGCTTGCTGCCTACGGTGACCCCGCGTTTCCTAAGTGTTTGGAGGCGAAGTCCCGCGTTTTTCATTGCTTGATCGTCTCGCCTCGCTTTGCGAGGCTCGCAGGAACACCTACTTTCTGGCTAAGTCCTGCGTGTTTCATTGCCGCCACTGCTTACCTCGCACAATGCAAAAGCGTGATGACGTTTTGTAGTTCGACAATTATAATATGTGATATATATATATATATATATATATATATATATATATATATATATACACCTTTTGTTTGGCTGTCATATAAATACACTGTTTATTTTTACTTCATGATATTTTAGATTCTTTTTTATTTTATATCCAATATATATATTATTAAGTGTATGAATATATACAGTATGTGAGAATGTGTATATAGAAATTCCTATACAAATGGACATGCTTCTCTGTGGCACTGCACCCATTACTTGGGATAGCCAGCTGTTCCTTAAGAATATACTGTCTCAGCCAGAAATACATCATCGTGGCTAGCAGATTTTTCTCAGCATGTGACATCTTTTTTTTTTCTTGCTGATTAACTATTCAAGACATGCAAGAACTCGCAATGTATCCGGGCCTGATGAAGTCTTTGCATACAATATAATACATACATTTGATTTTAATCAGTCTGATATAGTTTGTGGCAGTTACATTGCTTCCCATTAGACGCATGGATGTGGGGTCATTATGCCACAACGTACTGATATGGCTATGACCTATAACAGGTGTAAGCTGTCTGTATAGATAAAGGGCCTTATATGCACACATCAGGCAATCCTAATAGTTTATTAAGCCTAACTTTTTAGGTAGATGTAATGGGGAGACAGACAAATGGATGATCCAATATGTATTATTAATATATATATATATATATATATATATATATATATATATATATATATATATATATATATATATAAAGGAAATGTAAACAGAGAGATATAGAATTGATAGATGTTTGGGAAAATAATTATTTAAGTACAAAGCACATAGTAATTATTAAATTATTATGAGATATGGATACAGTTTTAATAAAGAGTGTTAGTAATAGGAGGTGAAGGATAACCAAAAGGACACTGAAACATTAACATTTGGCACATTGGATTAAACAGAGGATATGTAATAAATGATCTTTTACTTTACATTCATCATGACATAAATATTGCCAATAATGGCTAATATATAATAAGGTCATGGCGTTAGTCTTGGGACTCTGCTGTCTGTAGTCGTGGCCACATATATTTGGCATATGTCTGAGTAATATGTAATATATATATCCTCCCATACCTGACCCCCCCACCCCTTCCCCTCTGTTACCTTTCTACACACAGACATAAACATATCTGCCTCTAAATACTTCCCTGTATATATACTTGGACCCCTGCCAGATATGCTGCCCCTGGAAATATACTGCCCTAGGCCTGGGCTTTCTTGGCCTATACAGAAAGACATTAATGAAAGGGTGCTAAGCTAACAGAAGACTTCAATAATGATTCATTTATATATATATATATATTTACACTTTATGTTTTTATATATATATATATATACTTGTGTGTAGATTTGAAAAGTCATGGAGAAAACCTAGGTAGATAGACAGATATATACACAGATAGATAGATAGATAGATACACAGATAAATACAAAGATAGATAGATACAAAGATACACAGATAGATAGATACAAAGATAGATAGATAGATACAAAGATAGATAGATACAAAGATAGATAGATAGATACAAAGATAGATAGATAGATACAAAGATAGATAGATACAAAGATAGATAGATAGATACAAAGATAGATAGATACAAAGATAGATAGATAGATACAAAGATAGATAGATAGATACAAAGATAGATAGATACAAAGATAGATAGATAGATACAAAGATAGATAGATACAAAGATAGATGGATACAAAGATAGATGGATACAAAGATAGATGGATACAAAGATAGATGGATACACAGATATATACACAGATATATACACAGATATATACACAGATAGATACACAGATAGATACACAGATAGATACACAGATAGATACACAGATAGATACACAGATAGATAGATACACAGATAGATAGATACACAGATAGATAGATACACAGATAGATAGATACACAGATAGATAGATACATAGATAGACAGATACACAGATAGATACATAGATAGACAGATACACAGATAAATACAAAGATAGATAGATACAAAGATAGATAGATGGATATAAAGATAGATAGATACAAAGATAGATAGATACAAAGATAGATAGATACAAAGATAGATAGATACAAAGATAGATAGATACAAAGATAGATAGATACAAAGATAGATAGATACACAGATAGATAGATAGATACACAGATAGATAGATAGATACACAGATAGATAGATAGATACACAGATAGATAGATACACAGATAGATAGATACACAGATAGATAGATAGATAGATAGATACACAGATAGATAGATAAGTAGATACACAGATAGATAGATACACAGATAGATAGATACACAGATACATAGATAGATACACAGATAGATAGATAGATACACAGATAGATAGATAGATAGATACACAGATAGATAGATAGATACACAGATAGATAGATACACAGATAGATAGATAGATACACAGATAGATAGATAGATACACAGATAGATAGATAGATACACAGATAGATAGATAGATACACAGATAGATAGATAGATACACAGATAGATAGATACACAGATAGATAGATAGATACACAGATAGATAGATACACAGATAGATACATAGATACACAGATACACAGATAAATACAAAGATAGATAGATACAAAGATAGATAGATACAAAGATAGATAGATACAAAGATAGATAGATACAAAGATAGATAGATACAAAGATAGATAGATACAAAGATAGATAGATACAAAGATAGATACACAGATAGATAGATAGATACACAGATAGATAGATAGATACACAGATAGATAGATAGATACACAGATAGATAGATAGATAGATACACAGATAGATAGATAGATAGATACACAGATAGATAGATAGATAGATACACAGATAGATAGATACACAGATAGATAGATACACAGATAGATAGATAGATAGATAGATAAGTAGATACACAGATAGATAGATACACAGATAGATAGATACACAGATAGATAGATACACAGATAGATAGATAGATAGATAGATACACAGATAGATAGATACACAGATAGATAGATAAGTAGATACACAGATAGATAGATACACAGATAGATAGATACACAGATAGATAGATACACAGATAGATAGATAGATACACAGATAGATAGATACACAGATAGATAGATACACAGATAGATAGATACACAGATAGATAGATAGATAAATAGATACACAGATACACACACAGATAGATAGATACACAGATACACACACATATAGATAGATACACAGATACACAGATAGATAGATATAGGTAGATAGATACAAAGATATATATTGAGATAGATAGAGATATTAAGGGATAGATAGATAAATACACAGATAGATAGATAGATAGATAGATAGATATATACACAGACAGATAGATGTGAAAGTGTACATTCTACAAATCTTTGTACTTTTGCTATCCATCTTTATGGCCCTTTCCATGACAGTGACATGCTGTTAGTCATTAGAGTGACAGCAGCACAGGGAAATCAGAGAGGGGGAGGGTCCTTTTTACAAAGACAGCATCTGTCACATTGCAATATTCACAGGCCAGTGACTGATACATCACACACTTGTATAGTGGCTTTTGGCACTGAGAGCTTTACATTTGTCATTTTTTTCTTAGACATGCTTTTCTTTTCTTTCTAATTTAATCTACAAATCCTCTGTAATGAGTGTGGCTCTGCAGATCTCATCAGCTGACCAGGGCTTCTTGTCTTCACTTGGTTGGCTAGAGATAGGAAGCAAATCCATGGCAGCAGGATGGATTTTCCAGTGACAGTGATGAGTTGAAGGATGCGACATGCTCTCTCTTTGGTTGATACAGAATAGCTCTGGGCAGTAAGCCTGGCTTGTTCAGAAAGCATTAGTGTTGGAGGAGCACAGATATGTGTGGCTCCATAATACAAGGCTTATAAAGCCAAAATAACCATTATTTACATTAAAAAAAGGAGATAGATGAGTCCGGATACTCTGAGGATAATAAACCTCTGAATAGTGGAGTCATGCTGTCTGGGAGCACTGAACTATTCCAGTCCCTTTGTCACCAGGTAAGGCCTGATGGGTTTTTGTTATGGATAATATATCAGAATAACTGTATAAAGCAATATGGATGGCCTCCAATATTTGCTCTGGGTTATGGTCTTAAATAAACAATTACTGTGCTTGGTGAGATTATACAATATAGGAAATAAGAGAAAATAGTCAGCAGTAGTGTTACATTTCAGTTAATCTGTTTATTTAGGACAGGGATAGAAAATGCAGATTATTAGGAAATGGTTTGTCAGTGTTATTAGATTCAAGGAATTAGTTATCATGTGCGTTACAATATGCTATAGTACAGTATAGTAATGCAGATTTCCTAATTTGTTGTCACTAAGGAGTAAGTCTCTCTTGAAAGAGTCATCCACTTTATATTGCTATATCTTTATTTTTCATTTGTATTACTGGACTATCTATCTGTCTATCTATCTATCTATCTATCTATCTATCTATCTATCTATCTATCTATCTATCTATCTATCTATCCGCCTGCCTATCTATCTATCTATCTATCTATCTATCTATCTATCTATCTATCTATCTATCTATCTATCTATCTATCCATCTATCTATCTATCTATCTATCTATCTATCTATCTATCTATTCATCTATCTGTCTATCTATCTATCTATCTATCTATTGTATCTATCTATTGTATCTATCTATCTATCTATCTATCTATCTATCTATCTATCTATCTATCTATCTATGTGTCTGTCTGTCTATCTATCTATCTATCTATCTATCTATCTATCTATCTATCTATCTATCTATCTATCCGCCTGCCTATCTATCTATCTATCTATCTATCTATCTATCTATCTATCTATCTATCTATCCATCTATCTATCTATCTATCTATCTATCTATCTATCTATCTATCTATCTATCTATCTATCTATTCATCTATCTGTCTATCTATCTATCTATCTATCTATCTATTGTATCTATCTATTGTATCTATCTATCTATCTATCTATCTATCTATCTATCTATCTATCTATGTGTCTGTCTGTCTATCTATCTATCTATCTATCTATCTATCTATCTATATATCTGTATATATGTATATAGATACATAGAGATATATAATTATTTATACACACATAGTGTATTGCTGAGTTAATTAATTTGGCCAGTATTTGTCTAAAGGGCAGAATATTCATGCAGTCACATAGGGGGAGACCTTTTAGTAGCTGGGTCCATTTGCTTTCTTCCCGCTAGCTTTGGCAATGGATCCAGGGGAAATCAGATCTACCCGTTGAGATGCATGGGGAGGCTTGATGGGCCCAGCTAGAGAGCAAGTGAATACCTTCTACTACTCCTTTCTAGGACGGTGAACAACAATATATCAGAGATGGATATTCTAGGGTGGATGTACTGTCTATAGAAAATACATTACAAATTTGCTGGAATATATATTATTCTGGATTTGTCACCTGAGCAGAGAGAAATAAATTCAGTATAGTCAAATCTTTACTTCCCCTGGTACTAAAACGTAAAGTGACGGGTACCATTGTTATCCTGGAGGAAGTCCGCTTTCCATCAATCCTTATAACTCTTTTTCATTAAATTGTGGGAAATAGAGTGATGTTAACAGTTGTTAGGTGTGTTATATACTATCAGTGATGTCATTACTTGTGTTTGTATGCCCTATACCCTCAGTCGTACCAGCCGTGTTGGGATATTATATACTCTCAGTAATGTAACCAGTAATGTTGGTATGCTATTTACTCTCATTAATGTTACTATTTGTGTAGGTGTATTATATACCGGAATATCCTGCTGAACGCTACCCCTTTTAACGCTCTGATTCACTATAGCATTGCCCCGGCATAGCGCTGTTTTGCCTGCCAGACCCCTTTTAACGCTCTGATTCTCTATAGCACTGCCCCGCTATAACCCTGTTTTGCCTGCCTGACCACTTAACGCTCTGATTATCTATATCACTGCCCCGCTATAATGCTGTTTTGCCTGCCTGACCACTTTTAACGCTCTGATTCTCTATAGCACTGCCCTGCCATAGCTCTGTATTGCCTGCGAGACCCCTTTTAGCGCTCTGATTCTCTATATCACTGCCCCGCTATAACGCTGTTTTCCTGCCTGACCACTTAACACTCTGATTTTCTATAGCACTGCCCCGCTATAACACTGTTTTGTCTGCCTGACCACTTTTAATGCTCTGATTCTCTATAGCACTGCCCTGCTATAGCACTGTTTTGCCTGCCTGACCACTTTTAACAGTTTAGATTTCTATTGAAATTGGTGTTTTTTTCATGAGTTCCCCTATCCCTATCCTCCCCATGTTACACTGCCCCATTTAGAGCTGTTTCCGCTTAACGCTTGCCTGGAACCGATCTATAGCGTTAGACGGGGTATTCCTGTACGCTAAGTGATGTTTCTAATGTTATTGTATGTTATATACTCAATGATGTTAAAGCTTGTACTGTTGTTGCGTCATTCAGTCATGTCTGACTCTCTGTGACCTCCGCACACCAGGAACATCTTTATGTCCATGGTCATGCTGATCCATTTGGCTTTCATAGCAGAGATACTGAAGTGGGTTGTCAGTTCCTTTTCCAGTGGGCCACAGCATACAGCCCATGGTATTCCTAGATGGTCTCCCATCCAAGTACTGACCATGCCCAACCCTGCTCGACTTCAGGGTGGCATGACCTCTTGTTCTCTGACTGGAATCAAACCCAGGTCTCAGCGGTGAAAGCGCCGAATCCTAACCCCTGGACCACCAGGGAATCCACTGCTTTTATTGGTATGTTATAATCTCTCACTGAGCTTAATATTAGAATTAGTATTTTATATACTGTACTCGTAGTGATGTGACTCCATGTATCGATGTTACTGCTTGAATTGGTGTGTTACTATTTGATTTAGAATTGTATATATTCTCCGTGATGTTACTACTTTTATTGGTATATAATATATTCTCAGTAATATTACTATTTGTATATGTATGTTATATGATCTAAGTGACGTTACCACTTGAATTGGTATGTTTTATACACTCAGTAATGTTACTACATGTAATAGTATGTTATAATCTCTCAGTGATGTTACTTTCAGTGACGTGACTCCTTGTATCAATATGTTATATACTCTCTCTGATGTTACTACTTGGTCCAGCCCCAAAATGCCAGGCAATTCTACCCTGTACAGGCAGTATGTCAGTGGGACCAGACTGATATACTACAGGATATTTCTCCTTGTGAAGAGCACAAGTGGCTAAAAGAGGCTCCTCTGGGACTAAGTGACCACACCTATAGAGCAAACCTTCTTAGATGTTGTTCTGTTTCAGATTGAGTGCCTACTTTACTTGAATTGGTTACTATTTGAATTAGTATTCTATATACTGTCAGTGATGTTACTACTTGAATTGGTATGCTGTAATCTCTCAGTAACGTTACCTATTATGTAATAATGTTATATATTCTTAGTAATATAACGAGTATGGTGTTATAATATATACTAACACTGAATCTATAAAACATAATATGTTTTGATGCCAGATAAGAACTAATATGCTCATGTAGACTGCCCATTCTATAGGGACTTCTAAGGTATTTTGGTATATACAGGTTTGCGTAAACATTTGCATACCCTGACAGAAATAGTGAAATTTGGGCATTTATTTTGAAAATATGACTGATCATGCAAAAAAATATATTTGATTGAAGGATAGTGATCATATGAAGCAATTTATTATCACATTGTTGTTTGGCTTCTTTTTAAGTCATAATGATAACAGAGACCACCCAAATGGCCCTGATCAAAAGTTTACAGACCCTTGAATGTTTGGCCTTGTTACAGACACACAAGGTGACACACAGTGGTTTAAAATTACATTTAAAGGTTAATTTCCCACATCTGTGACTTTTTAAATTACAATTAGTGTCTGTGTATAAATAGTCAATGAGTTTGTTAGCTCTCACGTGGATACACTGAGCAGGCTAGATACTGAGCCATGGGGAGCAGAAAAGAACTGTCAAAAGACCTGCATAACAAGGTAATGGAACTTCATAAAGATGAAAAAAATATAAAAAGATATCCAAATCCTTGGAAATGCCAGTCAGTACTGTTCAATCAATTATTAAGAAGTGGAAAATTCGGAGATCTCTTGATACCAAGCCAAGGTCAGGTAGACCAAGAAAGATTTCAGTCACAACTGCCAGAAGAATTGTTTGGAATACAAAGGAAAACCCAGGGGTAACCTCAGGAGAAATACAGGCTGATCTGGAAAAAGATGGTGTGGTTGTTTCAAGTAGCACAATACGACGATACATGAACAAAAATGAGCTGCATGGTCGAGTTGCCAGAAAGAAGCCTTTACTGCACCAAATTCTACACAAAAGCCTGGTTACAATATGCCCGACAACACCTTGACATGCCTCACAGCTTCTGGCACCCTCTAATTTGGAGTTACGAGACCAAAATAGAGCTTTATGGTCACAACCATAAGTGCTGTATTTGGAGAGGGGCCAACAAGGCCTATAGTGAAAAGAATACCATCCCCACTGTGAAGCATGGTGGTGGCTCACTGACGGTTTGGGGGTGTGTGAGCTTTAAAGGCACGAGGAATCTTGTGAAAATTGATGGCAAGATAAATACAGTATGTTATCCGAAAATACAGGCAGACAATTTGCATTCTTCCGCACAAAGGCTGCTCATGGGACGTCTTGGACTTTCCAGCATAACAATGACCCTAAGCACAAGGCCAAGTAGACCCTCCAGTGGTTACAGCAGAAAAAGGTGAAGGTTGTGCTGTGGCCATCACAGTCTCCTGACCATAATATCATCGAGCCACTCTGGGGAGATCTCAAACATGTGGTTCATGCAAGACGAGCAAAGACTTTGCATGACCTGGAGACATTTTGCCAAGACGAATGGGCAGCTATACCACCTGCAAGAATTAGGGGCCTCATAGACAACTATTACAAAAGACTGCACGCTGTCATTGATGCTAAAGGGAGCAATACATAGTATTAAGACTAAGGGTATGCAAACTTTTAAACAGGATAATTTTTTTTTTTTCTTTGTAGCCATGTTGTGTTTTATGATTGTGCCATTCTGTTATAACCTACAGTTGAATCCCATAAGAAATAAAATAAATGTGTTTTTCTGCTCACTCATGGTGCAAATGGTACATATATTACCAATTCACCAAGGGTATGCAAACTTTTGAGCACAACTGTATATATGCAACTGCTTTGACGAAGTGCATTTAACCCATTTTCTGTAAGAGAGGGGTCTGTTCTAGAAGCTGACTGTTGGATAGGTAAAAGTAAGTGAAGTGTAAATGTTATATGTAAAAATTTTATATTTCACTGTGTGCGTATACCAGAAAAGATAACATTGCAGAGGGAGAAAAATGATTGAAATAAACCTAGTTAGAACATTTATACAAACTTACAGAAATTCACCTCCTAGTTTAAGTCCTATCCAAGTTTCATGGATTAATACATTTCTGCACTTCTTAGGTAAAAAGCAACACATCTCATAAAATATTATATTTTTATTAATATCTAAAAATCCCTCTCATGATCATGTTGATGCCTCCCGGGGGTGTCTATACGGGCATGTGACCCCCCACCCCCCTCCCCCAATCAGCATGCAGCATCAGGGGAGCAATATTAACCCACTTTTTACCTGCTGTTGCTTGCTCAGCCAATCTCCTTGCATCTTCCTGTCTCTATGTCAGCAGCAATACATAGCACATATCAGTGATACACTACAGATCCCAGGCTGCTTTGCAGCACAATCAGGAACCCCAGAGGTAAAGAGTTTATAAAAGCATAGAGGCAGAGTAGTAAAGGCAGAGCTTGAGATAATTTGAAAAGCGGATTAAGTTGGAATTATGCTAAACTATGCATATACAGCATTTGGCAGTTAAGATATTTAAAGAGATATAATGCCCCCCGTGGCAGCAATTAAAGTATGTAAATAACACAATGAGTTAATGAATGAAAGCAGAACCAACCACATTGAAGATTCATAGTAAACTGAACATAAAACTTCCCCATAAAAACAGGTCCAGATCTTTCCTTCACCATGTGCCAGTTCTCCTTTTTTCTGTATATGCACACCTCAAGATGTTTTTTCTCCATGATTCACAAAGAACTAGCTGAGAAAGGGAAACCCATAAAGATGGACTCGGTATGGGTGACACACACTGGAATAGGACTTTTTTGTGTTTAGTACCCTAATGCTTCTTTCTATTGAAATGCAAAGCTAGAAAACCCAAAAGCAGCATTTTTTACCCAATTACTTTGTTTCTTAATTATTTAATGTCATGTTGAAGTTCCAAATCATGGTAATATAGTAATATACCAATAACAAATCTTAATATTTGCAATTAAAAGTATTAAGAAATGTAACTTATTAATAGAAACACAGCTTTGAATTTCTAAATTTTAGCTCAAGAGGTCCTCTGACCAGAGCAGTCTTGCGTTCAGTATATAATTACCGTCATTACTGAAGAACGACTCCTTGATTAATATGTTTATTTTGCGGTCTCCTTCTCAGATGCCGGTTACTCCACTAATGAGGTTATTAGATAATGAAACAAGACTCCTCTGTTGGGAGGATCCCATGAGCTCCATGACAGATAATACATTTATCACTAAATTACATTTTTTTATATCTTCCCATAATTGGGACCCCTCCTGTGTATCTTTAACCGTAAAAACAGAGGAGTTGTTTCATAAAAAATTATTTCATAGCACAAGAAAAATTCTAATTATTATTAGTTAAAGGAATGTAATTTAATTCTTTAGGACACTACTGTCATACTGTGCAGAATAGGTAGTTATCAACGTGGCTGTAATATATCCAGTTGTAGAAGAGGTCATCAGATCTCTCATCTAAAACTGCTTTCATTTTTAATTAAAACCCTATTTTAAAACAATACCTACTTACTAAACATTTTTGTAATTTAGACGTCCCCTCATATGCTTATCCAGCTTACATTTATTTAATAGGTTACTCTGACATATTCTTAAGCTTGATTAGTTTGAGACAGCCTCAGTATACCTTTCATTTGCTACAAAAACCTGCTTAATCTGCTGGAATTTATTTCCAGTATTTTGATGTATTAGTTTCCATGAGTACATTCTGTTTCTTGGCTTTCTTGTGACATTCCTGCCGGTATTGGTCCCATGGCTCTGTATTGTGACGTTGCTATATAAAGTGATATTCTGCACATTGCACCATAATTGTGGTCTGGACAATGCTAAATAGTTATTTTTTACCCCACCATAATGGGACAGCCTTATATTATTACTGGTTAACCATGCATAGCATGCTCTAGTTGTTATAGCTGCGGGTGTTGTAGACTTAGGGCCATATTCTATTAGAAGCCCCCAACTCGATCGCAGACAGCCGTGTTGCGGGCTCCCATTTGTCTCCGATTGCGATGCTGTTCAATTGCTCAAGCCCGCAAGTTGCTGTCCCAAAGTCGTAAATCATGCACTTGCTCGTAGAAGTTCAGGGCGGGAACATGATCAATTAAGCAAGCCTGTAACCTCCCATTTCAAATCAGCCAATAGAAAATGAGACTGTCATTATTACGGCAGTAAAACATGGAGGTTACATGTCAATCAATTAGGTTGGGGGTCCGATATGTGATCAGACTCGCAAACTCAGAAAATAAAGAATTATGAAAATGAATGTCAATACTGTCCTAGTCCATGTGGGTGGCTTGATATGTATTAACTCATTGATACCCGAGATCGATTTAACCGTGAAATGACACATACAAATACATTTAATTTCCTCTCGATTTGTGAGCTTGACACTGCAATTAATTCTAATATCTGTCATCACTTTCCCCGTTATTTACAGTGCAGTAGTGATGTTTTATTTGCATTTACAGTGTTACGATCAGGTGTTTAACCCCTTTGCTGGTCCTCTCTCGCACTCGTTGGATTTTCTCCTTTATTTGCCGCTTACGAGTGTGAAAAAATTTGCGGGCTTGGGGAAATTGAGCAATTCAATATATATTTTAGCCTTGCGAAAGTGACAGATCGAAGGCTTCTGGAGGCTGTAAGTTACGGGTTTAACCATCGCAATTTTTTCAACTCGTAACCTGTTTGTAGCCCGCAAAAAGATGCCAATTGAATAGCAAATTAACTTGCAACCTCACTTATGGGCTACAGTAACATGCGAAAGCTCAATTGAATATGGCCCTTAATATACAATAGTACAATCACAAAAAAAATTATATTAACTGAGCAGCAGTTACAATAAGGAAAATACTTTTCACTTATGTTTTAAACCCATTATCTTAGGGCAGCTAATTATTTTGTAGAAAATTCATTCAAGACCAAATGTATTTTTGAAGATGCAGTCAAGGCTCAAAATCTATTTTTTATGGGTACACACACACATATTTGAATGTATTAGTATTCAGAAAAAGGGCACTGGAATGAAGTGAATGAATAGTGAAGAAGACTTAAAAAATAAGCTTATTTGGGGTTTTGAAGATTCAGATGTAAGAAATGATACATTTAGTAATGCAGTGAAGGTCCAAAAGAAAGACCCTAGAGGTCCTCATTCAGTCCCTGGTCTGTCCATTGATGTAGGTCTGTGGATCTCAACCTTATGTTGTCTTAGGGCCAGCTGGTCACCTTCCAATGATCATGGAGACTGACTGGTCACCATCCACTGATCATGGTGATTGGCTATGAGATGCAGAGCATGTTTAACAGAGTGAGACTTCATTTGACTTACTAAATGTTCATCTAGCTTTACACTGATTTTAATACACTACAGTTTATCTGCTGATCAGTATCGCTATCATCTACACTACATTACCAAATGTATACATACATTTCTTCTTATTAGTAGGTTTTGCTATTTCAACCACAATCATCGTTAAAGGCGCATAAAATAATGCCTACAGCCATGTTATCTCCATAGCCAAATATTGGCATTCAAATAAGTCATACTGAAGAGCTGGGAGCCACCTTTCCAACATGTCAGCGTCTCTCTTGCTAAAGCTGCCTTAATTCCATCAGCCATGTTCCAAAATGAGTGGAAAGCCTTCCCAGAAGAGTGGATGCTGTTATAGCAGCAAAAAGGAGACCAGCTCCATATTCATTCCCATTGATTTAGAAGGAGATGTTCAAATGCACATACAGGTACCCATATACTTTTTGCCATGTAGTGTTTGGTGATGGTATGTATGACGTGTTAGACTCTCCTCCTCTTGAGGATGGACAGATAAGACCTTAAAGACCAGCACTGTTCCTTGGACCAGCCGTTGAGATCTACTTGTGCTAGGGATTTCCATGACATTTTAACAGTAAGTGTGATTTACAGATACATGTAAGACACTTAGTAAGCGTATGTGTTATTTCTAAGAAACCATGGTACTTGATGATACATTGATTGCTGATGATTGATGATGCTATTGGAATGCTTCTCTGAGCAAGCCATACTTTAGGGGTGTTTTAAATTTGTGGGAGTATAGATTGATAGCCTTTGATAAAGCCACTGGTGTGTGGCGAAACAGCTGTTCTAAAAAGTCTCTATATGTAGTACTTGATATTCACATAGATGACCTAGAAGAATTCCGTTTGGGAACAGTCAGGGACCTTAGACTCTAAGATTATTGAAATATGTTATGAAGAAAATATCAGAGAATCAGTAAATGGCCCAAATAATACTAGAGGCAAAAAATATATTGTTTTTACTTATGTGTAGTTTTTAACTTCAATTTGCTAAATTGAGGAATAAAAGTTTGGGAAGGTTGAAAATTGATGCCTGTTATGGTAATAAAATATGGTATGAGTAAACCAATTAGCAGATGGAAAGGGAAGACAACATTTTGTATCTTAATCTAACAGCGTCTCTATAAATGTTCTCCTTCTAAGGACTCTAAGGAGTCGGATTTAGAGCACCAGATTAGATGTGCCTTCCAGACAGGAGGCATCCCACTGAGGATCACAGGCCTTTCTCCACTTCAACTATTCTCTTTTGTTCTAGATATTAGCAGGAAACTTTTGAAGAGGAGTTGTTTATAAGAGTAAAAATTATGTTTTCCCCACATTTTTTGGAAGATATTGAATTGGTGTTAAGCACTGGGAATTAGTGGCTCAGATATTGGTTATCAAATCCATTAAGCATGTGTTGTAAGGGTAATAAGAGGTATGGATTATTGGAGCTGACCAACTGTATTGCTTGAGAGGTCAGGGTAGAGGCCTGAAGAAAAAGCCCTTCGACCTCCCTGACGATCTGATTATTATTATTTGACATAATCAGGTCCCATATTCTGATCCCACCCCCCCCCCAGGTCTCCCATTCTGATCCCCCCCCCCATAACATGCATCAGTACAAATAGAAGTCATGGCCAATGAGGTGTCTGACACATAGACTTAAGATTCACTTCTTGAGCCAATTTCAGTGCATGGTGCTTTAATATTCAATGTATGTTATCATTTAAAGTGAGGCTGTAATCCTTGTACTCATACACCTTTCTGGAACTGTGGAAAACTATTGTAAGGGTCCCCTTCTGGATCGCTACTGTGTCATGGTGAAGAACCTAGAGTACTTTAATGAAGCTGTGAGCTACACTATGTTGGGTCACCCAAGATTGGCAGGTCATAGCAAAGAGTCAGACAAATCACAGTCCATTGGAGAAGGAACTGGTAACCCACTCCAGTATCTTTTCCAAGAAAACCTTATAGATAAGCACTACCAGAGACATAAATAGACATGCCTGGTGTGCTACGGTCCATAGGGTCACAGAGAGTCAGACACAACTAAACAGGTCAGGTTCAGTGGCTTTATCCCAATATGTTATGTAGGAGAGGATGTATGTATGAATAAGATATGGAGGCCCAGAAGGAAGATTTTATTTATCTTCCAAGATCATGTGGGACTTCTCCCAGACTTTCCCACAGATTTTTTTTAAAAGGTTTTACTATCCAAACAAACCCCTTCTGGATCGCTAACTTCTTCTGGTGAAGGACAATGAAGCTGTGAGCTATAGCATGTAGGGTCACCCAAGATGGGCAGGTCATTGCAAAGTGGTCAGACAAATTGTGATCCACTGGAAAAGGAACTGGCAATCCACTCCAGTATTTTTGCCATGAAAACCTTATGGAATAGCACAACCAGACACAAGATGTGCCTGGCGAGCTGCAATCCAAATGGTCATGGAGAGTTGGACAAGACTGAACGACTTCACAACAATCCAAACAAAGCTATAATGTGTAGTCTATAATACTACACTAGACCCACTTTTGAACACACAGGTCACAGCCCTGACACTGCTCTCACTAAATAAGTGGAAGTTTGATGAAGATAATCTATGACAAATTGCACTGCTTGAGATAATGATGTCATAGTTGATTTATATTCAATTCACCACTTCCTGTTTGATCTAAATTAGCTATCAGGGAGCAGGAAATGCAATTAATTTACTTTATTGCAGCTGCAGTATTATTACATGACTATGTCTCTGCAGAAATTTGTTGGGGAAAGTTCATTTTTATAAACAGCCGGCAAATGCACATTTTATTACACACTACTTGTGACTTGTTTCTGCCTTGAGTATGACATAGAAAGCTGACATCATTCCTTTAAAGGTAACTCCTGCTGCTTATATTAGACACACACATTACATGGAGTCATTATAAACACATACAGTAAAGATTAATTGCATATGCGTTAGCAAATGAACTAAATATGGTAAAACTTACAGATAAATGTGTAATAGAAAGTTAGATATGTAAATCAATCCATAATGCGACACTGTCACCCACACAACTAATTGTTTAATCTTAAAGGGAAACGACAACAACAATACAATGTACAAGCTTTTTTTGGCATAGTTAATCATTCCTGAGATATCAAACATTTTAGATTGTAAGTGTGTGAGTCAATCTTGCACGATGAACACTGGATTCTATGCTCAAAGACAGGGTCCTCCATCTTTGTAATGTGTTAATATTGTTTTGCCTTGATCACAAGGTATGTATAGCGCTGCAGAATATGTTGGCGCGTTACAAATAAACGATAATAATAATAATAAGCTGCTCAATATTCAAATTTGTGGCTTACAGTCCTTGATGGGGAGGGGGGGGGGGGCACTTCGGTTTCCTTTCCTTTTATTAGGAGCATATGCAAACACTATTAATTATACAGGATCAGGGCAGACCATTTCTTAACTATGGACTCGTAACACATATATAGCTCCCAGACATCTTATTCCATATATCTATTAATCCTATCTTCACTATAGACTCTAACACATATATATCTCCTAGATATCTTATTCCATATATATATATATTAATCCTATCTTCACTATGGACTCTAACACATATATATTTTCCAGATATCTTATTCCATATATATATTAATGCTATCTTCACTGTGGATTCCGACACATATATATTTTCCAGATATCTTATTCCATATATATATATTAATGCTATATTCACTATGGATTCTGACACATATATATTTTCCAGATATCCTATTCCATATATATATTAATCCTATCTTCACTATGAATTCTGACACATATTTTCCAGATATCTTATTCCATGTATGTATCAATCTTCTCAGTCACTGATAGCTGGGTTACCTCACTTCTCTCCTTTCGGAGACATCACAGACTGCATTCAGACTGGCTTTACCTCAGAGACTCACATTACAGAACTAACTGAAACTCAACTGTCAGTTACAGATCACCTTGCACAATTCTAAATAACTCCTTATCAACTGGACACAATTAAAAATACAGTAATCAATATAACATAACATATTACATAACTATAAAACATACTGTAAAATCCTGAGCCCATTCCCACAACCACATAAATAAGAGTCCAAAGGACTGGTGGTCCGGGGAATCTTGATCTAGGGATCTATCTATCTATCGATCTATCTATCTGATTTCTGGAGTTTTTAGCTATAGTGATGGTCCAACTTATATGACTTGCAAGCAGTACAGATCAGTATAAACACTTTCATTGTGATTAAAAACTGGATATTTTGTGAGAACACTTACACTGACTACTGCTGATTTTCCCATTAGATGTAGGCTGAAGCTCTTCCAGTTTTTTCAAACTGTGCCATAAAGTGCAGCACATCTCCCCGACCTCTGACAGTAAAGTTGTGCAGTAAATGGGCAGCTGCCAAGAAGTCAGCTGCAAGCTGTGGAACAGTCTGAAAAGGGTAGGAGTGACTCTAGCCTAAAGGTCATGGAAAGTCCACCTAATTTCAGTGTAATTTTTAAGGCTAGTCTAGAGCAGTGGTAGGCACTAGAAAGTCTTGATATTGCATTTACACAGTACGTCTGTCCCTCTTTCCATGTACATTTATACAGTCATGGCTAACTCTCCATGACCCTATGGACTACACTATGCCAGGCACATCCTTTGACTAGTTGTGCTTATCCATAAAGTTTTGTTTAGCCTCTGCTCAACACTGGATGAATCTATGATACTTAGGGGTGAGTTATGTGTGTGCAAGGGATGTTTACATTACTGGAGAGCTGTGGTTGTGCAGTGTCAATTTCTTGGTTGTTGTTTAGTCATTCAGTCATGTCCAACTCTCCGTGACCCTATAGATCTCAGCATACGAGACACATCCTGGTGCCATTGCATAGCTATGTGAAATACACAGGACTTCACTTTGCCAGTCTCATGCCGTTACATGGTATAGCTCATAGCTTCATTGAAGTACACAAGCCTCTTCACTACGACAAGTTTAAGATCCAGAAAGGGTTACATTTACATAGGGACGTTTTAAGCATTTTTCTTTCATATAGATATTTTAACAAGGCTACTTAATTAATGTTGTCCTCCTCAATTTAATCACAAATAATAGTTGTCGTAATTGCGAGTTGTCGTCACAACATGTTAAAAATAGCATGACTGACAAAATCGCAATTACCAGTTGCTAGTTGCGCTTCGGGGGTTGCAAATGCGCAATGCGCGGCATGTGACGCACAATGCGATGGGAGGTTGTGCATTGTGCTGGTAGGGGGAGGAGACACAGGGGAAGGAGTCACAGGGGGAGGGGTGAAAGAGACACATGGGTGGGAGAGGGGTGAAAAGAAACACAAAGGAAGGAGGAGGGAAGAGACACAGGGAAGGGAGAGGGGGGAAAGACACAGGGGAAGGGAGAGGGGTGAAAATAGACACACGGGAAGGATGGGGGAGAGACACAAGGGAAGGATGGGGGAGAAACAAAAGGGAAGTGGGGGGGAGAGACATTAGGTTGGAGAGGGGGATTAAAAGAGACACAGGGGAGGGAGGGGGAAGAGACTCAGGGGAGGTTGGGGGGGAGACACTGCAGAGGGAGAAGGGGAAGAGACACAGGGGAAGGAGGGTGGAGAGACACAAGGGAAAGAGAGGGGGGAAAGACAGGGAGGGAGAGGGGGAAGAAACTCAGGTGAGGGAGAGGGGGAGGTACACAGGGGAGAGGGGGAAGAGACACAAGGGAGGGGGAGAGGGCGAAGAGACACAAGGGAGGGAAAGTGGGGGAAGAAACACAGGGAGGGAGAGGGGGAGAGACACAAGGGAAGAAGAGGGGGAAGAGACACAAGGGAGGGAGTAAGGGGAGAGAGACACAGGGGAGAGATGGGGAAGAGACACAGGGGAGAGAGGGGTGAAGAGACACAGGGGAGGGGCAGAAGAGACACTGGGGAGGCAGGGGGGAGAAACACATGGAGGGAGGGATGGGGAAGAGACAAAGGGGAGGGAGACAGGGGGAAGAGACACAGGGGATGGAGAGGGGAGAAGAGACACAGGTGGAGGGAGGGTCCAGAGATACAGGGGAGGGAGGGGCCAGAGACACAGGGGAGGGAGGGGCCAGAGACACAGGGGAGGGAGGGGCCAGAGACACAGGGGAGGGAGGGGCCAGAGACACAAGGGAGGGAGGGGCCAGAGACACAGGGGTGGGAGGGGGAAAGAGAAAGGGGAAGGGAGATGGGTGGAGACACACAGGGGAGGGAGACGGTGGAAAATACACAGAGGGGGGAGAGGGGAGACAGACATGGGAGGAAGCGGGGAGAGAAGAGAAAAAGGGGAAGGAGAGGGGGATAGAGACACAGGGGAGGGAGAGGGGGGAAAGGAGATTGACAGGGGGAAAGGAGGCACAGGAGAGGGGGAAAGGAGACACAGGGGAGGCAGAGGGGGAAGGAGATGGGAGCGGGGGGAAGACACAGGGAAGGGAGAGGGGGAGAGACACAAGGGATGAAGAGGGGGAAGAGGCACAGGAGAGGGTGTGGGGGGAGAGACACAGGGGAGGGATAGGGGGAGAGACACATGGGAGAGAGAGGGGAAGAGACACAGGGGAGGGGGAAGAGACACAGGGGAAGCAGGGGGGAGAAACACAGGGAGGGAGAGGGGGAAGAGACACAGGGGAGGTAGACAGGGGGAAGAGAAACTGGAGGGAGAGGGGAAGAGACACATGGGAGGGAGGGGTGGACACGGAGGAGGAGGGGGAGAAGAGAAAAAAGGGGAGGGAGAGGGGGGTAAAAGACACAGGGGAGGGAGAGGATGGAAAAGGAGAGGGACAGGTGAAAGGAGGCACAGGAGAGGGGAGCAGGAGACAAAGGGGAGGCAGAGGGGCGAAGGAGACACAGGGTAGGGGGGAAGAAGGCACAGGGGAGGGAGAGAGGGGAAAGAGATGGGAGGGGGGAGAAACACAGGGGAGGGATGGGTGGAAGAGAAACAAGGGAGGGAGAGGAGGGAGAGTCACAGGGAGTAGAGGAAGAGGAAAAGACACAGGGGGGAGACACAGGGGAGGGAGAGGTGGAGGGTGGAGAGACACAGGGGGTAGACACAGGAGAGGGAGGGGGGGAAAGACACAATTTATAAAAAATCTATCATGGCGTTATTTTTGACGGGCAAGTTGCTAGTTGTCATATAAAAAGTCAACTTCAAGTCAGAAACACAGGGAGGGAGAGGGAGAAGAGACACAGGGGAGGTAGACAGGGGGAAGAGAAACTGGAGGGAGAGGGGAAGAGACACATGGGAGGGAGGGGTGGACACGGAGGAGGAGGGGGAGAAGAGAAAAAAGGGGAGGGAGAGGGGGGTAAAAGACACAGGGGAGGGAGAGGGAGGAAAAGGAGAGGGACAGGTGAAAGGAGGCACAGGAGAGGGGAGCAGGAGACAAAGGGGAGGCAGAGGGGCGAAGGAGACACAGGGTAGGGGGGAAGAAGGCACAGGGGAGGGAGAGAGGGGAAAGAGATGGGAGGGGGGAGAAACACAGGGGAGGGATGGGTGGAAGAGAAACAAGGGAGGGAGAGGAGGGAGAGTCACAGGGGGTAGAGGAAGAGGAAAAGACACAGGGGGGAGACACAGGGGAGGGAGAGGTGGAGGGTGGAGAGACACAGGGGGTAGACACAGGAGAGGGAGGGGGGGAAAGACACAATTTATAAAAAATCTATCATGGCGTTATTTTTGACGGGCAAGTTGCTAGTTGTCATATAAAAAGTCAACTTCACTTTCTTCTGAGAAGCCTCCAGAGTAAAAGATTATCACCTTATGGAACCTCCCCCTTTCTTACTGTTCTCTCTCATGTCAGGTGCAATGATTCACAGCTCTCATTTAAGACCACTCACTAATAGTGTAATGCTGCTGTATGCAGGCTCAGAGCACGTCTGCTTGCTAACAGTATGAGTCTGATAGAGTGAAGCCCCCAGTGAAGCCCCAATACATGAGAGAGAACAGGAAGAAAGGGGAAAGCTCCACAAGGGAAAAACTGCTATCAATCAATCAAAGTCTTAACGCCTGCTTGGCTATCTGTTATTTCTCCTGCAACAGAGAGAAGGCCGGATAGACTTTGTTATGTAAACAGACTTAAAACTTTTTTTGCTGTTATTAGTGTAATTAACAAAATAGATATTTTTAATAAATAATCTTGTGCTCTTTCACACCATGAAGAGCACTTACAGCGAGGTAAATGGGGAGTTTTCCTTTAAGCTAAAAAATATCATGGTGCATACACTTTAAACTGCCATAACCTAAAACATATCACCATTTTTTAGGTTATTATTATTATTATTATTATTATTATTATTATTATTATTTCATTACAAATAAAGGAAATAATAATAATCACCTAAAACAAGTTGGTGATATGTTTTTTTAAAAATTAAACCGTACAAGTACAAGCTCAGGAAGGAAGTGATAAAAAAGTAATTAAGATATAACCCCACTTTTTTTTCTGAAGAGCCTCCAGAGTAACATTTCTTCCTGTTCTTGTTCATGAAAGCTGCCATCTTGCACCATCTATAACCTAAATTGATATCCACAGCATGAGGGTGAACAGGAAGTGGGAGGTCTCAGAATATATGGATCTGTTACTCTAGGTGGGCAAGTTTGTACCTGGAGGGCCACACACATACCTGGATTTGAGGATATCCTGTGTTCAGGCGAGTCAGTCAGGGTGACTGAAGAAGTGATGCACTCACCTCCAGGACCAAATGTGCCCACCCCTGCTCCAGGGCATTCTTAGAAGTAAGTTGGAGTAAGTTTGCAAATTATTAAGTAATGTTTCCACATTAAATATTATTATAAGTGATATTGTTTGATACAAATGTGCACTTTCTTTTGCTCCTTTAAATGAAACCGTACTTTAGAAAATCATTTTACTTTGTGAGCAATATTTCTAAGAAGCAAAGTATATTGCAAATGTGAAATGTAACATTTCCCTGGTGGTTTTAATTTCTCAAAATATGTTACGAAACGATGTAAATATTGTTAAATATTGAGATTCAGATCTTCCTTCACATATCCATGAAAACAGCTCTACGTGAAAATACTCTAGTCTAAAAGCTGAACTTGTATATGTAGTGATATGTTTAAAGCCAGACAAAGCAAGGTCCAGGCCTAGGGAGGCACATCTCTGGGGGAAATTACTGCCTGAATTCAACAATTAGGACACAGTAAACTGTGGCAGCTGGTTCAGTGAGTGAGCTGATGCTATAAATGCTCTTACACTGTGAGTTATGTGACTTAGGGCCTCATTCATTTGCAATCTGGCCAATTGAATAGGGCTCTAGATAAGCACATAGCATATTTTTTTTACAGAAGTTTTTAGTTAGTGAACACCTTGCTTTTGGATAGATGTTTACTAACTAAAATCTTCTTTAAAAAAATATGTTATGTGCTTATTTAGAGCCCTATTCGATTGTCCAAATTGCAATTGAATGAGGGCCTTAGTGGTAGAGCAGATAGAGCCAATGCTATAGGTCTGGGGTTCAAATCTAGTTGCTACTTCTCTTTACTTAAAATATTTTTTTGGTATTTAACAGGATAAAACAAACATATATAGACTGTCCGATAGGGTATATGAAAATCATATAGCTGTGCTCGCCACTGTGTAACACTTATCATCTGCCACTACCCTAACCCTGAACTCTAACCCTAATCCCTAAACCAAAACTCTAGCCCTCACTCTAATAACAAATTAAACAAAGTCTTGGCTCGCCACCATCATGCCACCTATTTGATACGAGAACTTTAGTGATCTGCAGGAGACTAAGGATCTCATTCAATTGTGATTTGGCCAATTGAATAGGGCTCTAAATAAGCACATAGCATATATTTTTTAAAGAAGTTTTTAGTTAGTGAACACCTTGCTTTTGGATAGATGCTTACTAACTAAAAACATCTTTAAAAAATATATGTTATGTGCTTATTTAAAGCCCTATTCAATTGGCCAAGTTGCAATTGAATGAGGGCCTAAGTGATATTCTGCATAGGTGCACTAGCAATATGTCCAGGCTCCCTCTCTTACTCTCAGAGTAACCACTGAATCCTTATCATGTTCTTGTCCAGTCTTAGGGCCTCATTCAATTGAGATTTGGCCAATTGAATAGGGCTCTATATAAGCACAAAGGATTCTTTTTTTTCCAGAAGTTTTTAGTTATTGACCTTCTATCCAAAACCAAGGCCTTCACTAACTAAAAACTTCTGTAAAAAAATATGTTCTGTGCTTATAGAGAGCCCTATTCAATTGGTGAAATCGCAATTGAATGAGGCCCTTAGAATACAGCAGTAGCTCCAATGCTAAACCCTCTGCTCTGCCCAATGGATAATGGAGTGGTAAATATTGATGTCCGCACACACCCACCAGAACTGGAAAAACAAAACAAGAAGAGAATAATAACATAAAAGTTATGCAATCATAGCTTTAGTGTTTGAGCTCAGAAGGATGGGGATCCCTATCACCAATATACTAAACCGTCTTGACAATTCCATTAACTTATATCCAGCTACACACATTCAGAGTATTTCATTCCCATGACTTGCAAGGCATTGCAGAACACCACTTCTTCCCTGCAGAGCTATTAGTCACACATTAATGTCTATAGACTCAATAAACACCTTTAAGCTGCCAAAGAAAGAACTGATTATTGGACCCTGAAGTTGTGTGTCTCTTATAGTGTCTGATAATACATTCATTTGGTTGACATGTCTTATGAAGCAGCATTGGCATTGTGTGCAAGCAACCAGGTCTCATTATATATGCAGCTGCCTATGGGAGGGCTCCAGGTGCAAGGCTAACAGTAACAAAAAAACCTTTAATTTAGTCAGTTCTAGATCAGTCTTAGTAATATAAACAACAGTTTTGATTCCGTTCCCCTTAAATATAAGAGAAACAATCAGAAAGTACCTAGAAATACAAGGACCCTACTGTGCAATGCAATACGACTATAGAATTGATGTAAAAACAACCCAGAGAAGACTTTTTAAAAAAACAACCACGACGCAGGACTTAGAAAAAAAAAACAATAACGTGCAATGACTAAATACGGACTTACACAAAAAAAATACGAGCCGCTGGACGTAGAAAAAAAAAATTACGACCTTGCAAAAATACTAAATTAACGGCCGTAACGCGGTCATCCACAAACAACAAAAACACTTAAAAATAAAAAATAAATAAACACGCACACAGCATGGTGGGACAGTCACGACATCTGCCAGTGAGGTTGCCCCCCAATTAAAGTCTAATTTAAGGAGTTTTGGAACTCGGATAAGCGAGGAAAAACATGGCGGCCAAAAAAAATGAAAACAAGGCTACACGACCCAAAACCTGCAAATAACAGCCAGGCACATACGACTTTTGACAAGAACGTACAAGGTGCAAGAATGCAAAACCGCGCACAGCGAAAAACATAAACACACAAAATACAAACATTACACACAGCAAGGGGGGACAGCCAGGACGTCTGAAAGTGAGGTTAGCCACTCGAAAATCCCCCAAGCGAGAGAAAAAATGACCGCCGAACCAAACTAAAACAAGGCTACACGACCCCTAAACCCGCAAAACACCGCCAGGCACATACGACTTTTTACACAAACCCGTACGAGCTACAAAATACACTATTAGCAAGGACGCAAAATCATCCACACCCGCGTACCACATACACAATTGCCGCTATTTTACAACACTAACTTACACAATGCAGAACTACACAGCTACATAAACGGCTTCTCATCGCACACGCAGCCTATTTACACTACACACTGCACACATTGCTGACACTTACACCTCAGCTCAACAACACTGCAAACCTACATTGTATGCTGCAGGAACATCAAAACAGATTGTCAGCTCTTCAGCACACTGCTTGCTGCATATATTAATTACAATTATGTAAAGTATATCAATTTATAATTTTAATAATTAATTAATTATCATTAAAAAATACATATACAGAGAAAACAAACACACCACAAGTTAGCAATAAACGACAAAGGCCTTCACCACGCGTCTCACAAGGAGCGCCAACGATGCTCATAGGACACAAAGTACTCCAGGGGAGAAGCTTGCAATGAGCGCCAAAAGAAGATCAGCATGACAATGAGCCTTTTTCTGGAATGTGTAGAAATGTTATTATCTCAGAACATAAGGCGCAAAATGGTTTTGTTGCACAAAAGGATACAATGCTAAGTCTTTGCATGTTGGAATGGTTATCGTGTTCAAATACTTCCCAACAGTCCTTCTTTTGTAGGGACAGTCCCTTTCAGATGAAATCCCACTGCCCATCATAGGCGTGGATTAATTATAAATTAATTACTTTAATACAGAGATTTCAACAATTTGAGTAAATAGGTTGTTTAACTCTAGGATAAAAGGGACACTGTCACCCCAAAATCAGATTGTTGTTTTTTTTAGTTTGGCTATACGTTGTATTAGTCTATTTTTTCCTGAGAAATTTACCATTTTTTTTGCTGCAACTTTTATGCAAATGAAGTATCTGCTTTAATGTGCTAATTGGAATCGCAGTACGCAGTATGCTTGTCTGTCTATGTGGGGACAAAGTAAATCTCCCTGGATATGTTAATCCCCTGTCCCGGAAAACCTGCAAGAGCACTGCTACGAGTGACTGCGGCACGACAACGCTGAAAAGCTCAGCACAAACCTACATTGAGTTTTGCCCTGCTAAAAGATTACAAGTTAATCCGTTAGACTTTTACATCAAAATCCTAATACGTTTTTATGGATGACTCACAAACCAGAGCAGTGGCGAAACTGCAAACAAATTAAGAAAATATTACAGGTACCAAACACCATTCGCAAATGGTTTTAAAACCATTGCAGAAGCGCAGCAGCAGTTAAAGAGGCCATATAGCACCAAAAAACGAAATAAAAATTATGACATTTCAACATTATTTGACACTCAAGATATGTGTAATTAAAAAAAATTGATATTGTATTATTATGTTATGCCCGTTACATTATAAAACATCAAGGGTAACACACTGCCCAGTACTCCAGCGGTTTATACATGTCAGGAAAGCATGTTGCTTAGGAAAAAATGCTCTAATGCATTGAATATATATTAAATGATTGTTGTGGTGAACTTCCTCCTCATAAAGTCCACAACACAAGCTGAGTTCTCGCACCACGCTGATGATAGGCAGTAACAGTGAAACAGATGTACTTGGGTAGGATTCCCAGCTTGTTTATAATCCAACCTTGGTTTTGCATAAAAGCTGTGTAATGCAGCGGGCATAAGCTTAAAGGAAGCCATGTTTAAAATGGTTATGCTGAAGAGCAAAGCATATATGGGCACATTTGCATGTCCCTGTTCAGCTTCCCAGAATGCAGAGTAATAATAGTATTTCTTGGAATTCTGAGCAGGAATAGAGTTTTTTTACTTGTTTTAGACATTCAAATGTGAACACAAATATACTATATATATATAAAACACATTTTATATATTTACTCTATAAATACAATTGTTGTTCCATTTTAAATTTCAACAAAAACAAATTAAAATTGAAAAAAATAAATAAATAAAAATAAATATATATGTCTGCATATATATATATATATATATATATACACACTAGCGACTTGCCCGTCAAAAATGACGGCAATAAAAACTGAAGCCTGGCAATGCTGTTTGCCACACAATGTAAGCCTCTCCCCCTCTACTTTACTGGCCTTGTGATGAGCGCCTGTGGCGCTCATCACAGGCCTTGCAATGAGCCCCTTTGGAGCTCATTGCGAGTCTCTCCCTCTGTCTACTTCCTCCCTCGTGTCTTATTTCCCCCCTCCTCTCCCTCCCTTGTGTTTCCTTCCGCCTCGTCTACCTCCCTTGTATCTCCTGCCCCCCTGTGTTTTTACCTCCCTCTCCCTCCTGTGTCTCTAAACCCCTCCCCAGTGTCTCTTTCCCTTTTCTCCCTCCCGTGCATCCCCCCCCCGTGTCTCCCCCAACCCTCCCCTGTGTCTGTTTCCGCCTGGCCTGTGTCTCTTTCCCCCTCCCCATGTGTCTGTTCCGGCCTTCCTCGTGTCTCCATTTCCCTCCCTTGTGTATCTTCCCCCCTGCACTCTCTCCCCTTTGTCTCTTCCCCCTCCTCTCACTCCCCTGTGTCTCTTCCCCCTCCTCTTTCTGTGCCTCTTCCTCCCTGTCTCTTCCCCCTCACCCTCTGTGTCTCTCCCCACTCTGTGTCTTCCACCCCTCTCCCTCTGTGCCTCTTCCCCCGCCTCTCTCTGTGTGTCTCGCCACTGTGTCTTCCCCTTCCTACCTACCCCTACCCCTTCCTCTGTTTCTCCCCCCTCTGTGCCTCTTTCCCCCCTCTCTCTGTACCTCTTCCCCCCTTTCCCTCTGTGTCTCTTCCTCCCTCACCCTCTGTATCTCTCCCTCCTGTGTCTCTTCCCCCTCTCCCTCTGTGCCTCTTCCCCCCTCTCCCTCTGTGCCTGTTCCCCCCTGGCCTGTGTCTCTTTCCCCCTGTGTCTGTTCCCCTCTTCCCCCCCATTTCCCTCCCATGTGTATCTTCCCCCTGTTCTCCCTCCCCTGTGTTTCTTCCCCCTTCTCTCAATCCCGTGTGTCTTTTCCCCCTCCTCTACCTCCCCTGTGTCTCTTTCCCACCTATCCCTCTGTGTCTCTCCCGCCTCCCTCTGTGTCTCTTCCCCACTCTCCCTCTGTGCCTCTTCCCCACTCTCCCTCTGTGCCTCTTCCCCACTCTCCCTCTGTGCCTCTTCCCCACTCTCCCTCTGTGCCTCTTCCCCACTCTCCCTCTGTGCCTCTTCCCCACTCTCCCTCTGTGCCTCTCCCCCCCTCTTCCCCACTCTCCCTCTGTGCCTCTCCCCCCCCCCCCTCTTCCCCACTGTCCCATCTGCTCGCGGCTCGGGCTGCTGCGCATGCGCGCTCACGCCGCGCTCTGCGCATGCGCGGCGCGCGCAGCGCTGTGCGCAAGCGCGGCTACTGCTGCGCAATGTGCAGTTTATCATTGTCAAACTGCGATTCGTCGCAAGCGTGACGAGGAATTGCAGTTAGACAATTATATTATGTGATATATATATATATATATATATATATAATATATAAATATAATATATATATATATATATAATATATATATATATATATATATATATATATATATATATATATATATATATATATATATATATATATATACACTGTGGATATAAAAAGTCTACACACCACCGTTAAAATGTCAGGTTTCTATGCTGTAAAAAAATCAGCCAAAGATAAATCATTTCAGAACTTTTCCACCTTTAATGTGACCTATAAACTGTACAACTCAATTGAAAAACAAACTGAAATCTTTTAGGTGGAGGGAATAAAAATAAAAAATAAAAATAATGTGGTTGCATAAGTCTGCACACCCTCTTATAACTGGGGATGTAGCTGTGTTCAGAATTAAGCAATCACATTCCAAATCCTGTTAAATAGGAGTCAGCATACACCTGCCATCATTTAAAGTGCCTCTGATTAACCTCAAATAAAGTTCAGCGGCTCTAGTTGGTCTTTCCTGACATTTTCTTAGTCGCATCCCTCAGCAAAAGCCATGGTCCACAGAGAGCTTCCAAAGCATCAGAGGGATCTCATTGTTAAAAGGTATCAGTCAGGAGAAGGGTACAAAATAATTTCCAAGGCATTAGATATAGCATGAAACACAGTGAAGACAGTCATCATCAAGTGGAGAAAATATGGCACAACAGTGACATTACCAAGAACTGGAGCTCCCTCCAAAATTGATGAAAAGACGAGAAGAAAACTGGTCTGGGAGGCTACCAAGAGGCCTACAGCAACATTAAAGAAGCTGCAGGAATATCTGGCAAGTACTGGCTGTGTGGTACATGTGACAACAATCTCCCGTATTCTTCATATGTCTGGGCTATGTGGTAGAGTGGCAAGACGAAAGCCTTTTCTTAAGAAGAAAAACATCCAAGCCAGGCTACATTTTGCAAAAACACATCTGAAGTCTCCCAAAAGCATGTGGGAAAAGGTGTTATGGTCTGATGAAACCAAGGTTGAACTTTTGGGCCGTAATTCCAAAAGATATGTTTGGCGCAAAAACAACACTGCACATTACCAAAAGAACACCATACCCACCGTGAAGCATGGTGCTGGCAGCATCATGCTTTGGGGCTGTTTTTCTTCAGCTGGAACTTGGGCCTTAGTTAAGATAGAGGGAATTATGAACAGTTCCAATTACCAGTCAATATTGGCACAAAACCTTCAGGCTTCTGCTAGAAAGCTGAACATAAAGAGGAACTTCATCTTTCAGCATGACAACGACCCAAAGCATACATCCAAATCAACAAAGGAATGGCTTCACCAGAAGAAGATCAAAGTTTTGGAATGGCCCAGCCAGAGCCCAGACCTGAATCTGATTGAAAATCTGTGGGGTGATCTGAAGAGGGCTGTGCACAGGAGATGCCCTCGCAATCTGACAGATTTGGAGTGTTTTTTCAAAGAAGAGTCAAAATGTGCCATGCTGATCGAGTCATACTCAAAAAGACTGAGTGCTGTAATAAAATCAAAAGGTGCTTCAACAAAGTATTAGTTTAAGGGTGTGCATACTTATGCAACCATATTATTTTATTTTTATATTTTTTCTTCCCTCTACCTAAAATATTTCAGTTTGTTTTTCAAGTGAGTTGTACAGTTTATAGGTCACATTAAAGGTGGAAAAAGTTCTGAAATGATTTATCTTTGTCTCATTTCTAGAAACCTGACATTTTAACAGGGGTGTGTAGACTTTTTATATCCACTGTATATATATATATTTATTTATATATATATGTGTGTGTAATGGTTTCTTGACACAGTTTCGGAGCTTGTTCTCACTTATTGTAATTATCATGACGTTCTCATTTCCTATTGGATCCTAGAGCCGTTTTTCATCCGTAAAGCTTAGTTTGGGTACTCCCTACACTGAAGTCTCTTGTGGATAAGGCAGGATTTACAGATGTGGGCTGAATGCCATAATATGGGGGAAGATAATAATTAACATAGGGTAATCTCTCCCACAGCTGATTTATGGCTATAGCTTAATTTACATCTCCCAATTAGCATGGGGGTCATTATAAGTTAGAACCCCTTTCCCACCATTATTAAGTATGCAAATGAGCATATTGTGTCATATATTAGCTAAAAAAACCTGCTGTATTTCTCTGGAATAATTTACTGCAACTTCCTGTTGGGCGACAGTGTTCCTTTAAGCTATTGCAGCACGTACTGTGTAAATTGATATAGTTATGTGGCCGAGAATGCTTTTATTATATAGAATAAAAAAAGGTTAAACGGTACAAATGGACAAGATTTCTAGAAATAGAACAGGATACATTGTGCCAAACGGAATGATTAAATTATATATGACTGTAGCTTACAAATTCTCTTATTTCTAGTATATCAAAGAATTTTTGATACCTTCATAAAATGTGTTTTTAAATGTACTTTGAATGATAAGGTTCACATTTCTGGAAGCCTATGTTCTGTATTCAGCCGACCTCCGAAGGTTAATGGGAGGTAATGTAAGGCCTGGCATGGTCTCTTATCTCCACAGTATTCTGTAATTATTCTTTGTTATTTTATGATTTATAAGATCTCATATTCCAGTCCCGCAATCAGTAATTGTTAGATGTGGGATACAGATTGCTGTTGGCCATTCTTTACATTGCGTAACATTGGATGCGCAGGAAGTAGAAGCCAATTAGTTTTCATTCTTGATTCACTTTTTCCTTGGGCTACTTGTCAAATGTGATAATACTTCTTATTTCTTCTATAAGCCCATCTTCGGTCCATTTTCTTACTTTCCTACAGAAAAATAAGCTACCCCTGATAATATTTCATGCATTATTAATTGAGCTTTTATTGCTCTAATATATTATTAATTTTGAAGTTTTTATATTTATAGTATGTTTTTTGAAAAACGTATTGAGACAAAATATATTGTGAGAAAGTTAAATTAAAAATAAATGCAGTCTTTTAACAGATGTTACCTTTTCAGTTTTGGTTTAAAAGAGGATTAGTCACATTGGAGGGACTTTGGATATAGATAAGCGGGTTCCCTGGTGGGCCAGTGGTTAGGGTTTGGTGCTTTCACCGCTGAGACCTGGTTTGTATTGCAGTCAGGGAACCAAGAGGTCACACCACCCTGAAGCCAAGCAGGGTTGGCCTGGTCAGTACTTGGATGGGAAACCACCTAGGAATACCAGGAGTTGTATGATGTGGCCCACTGGAGAAGTAACTGGCAACCCACTCAAGTATCTCTGCCATGAAGGCCAAGTGGATCAGCATGGTGTGTTGTGGTCCATGAGGTCATGGAGAGTCAGACACAACTGAGACACACAAAACTTAACAATCTTTCTTCCCCCTCATTGACGCCCACAGGTACACACAGATTAGATTTTCTCTAAAATTATTTTACACTCTTGGCTTTCATTCATTCTTATGTTATTCGTAAACATGAGGATTTTTTTTCCAACCTGCACTCACTCTTTAAACCAAAATCAGGGTTTGCATATCCCTGCCAAGGTTCCCAGAATGCAGTGTAATAACTGTATTTCTTGGAATCCTGGATATGTAACAAGTTTTTTTTTTAAACTTGTTTTAGAAATTCAATGTGAACACAAATGTACTATTTATTTACAATATATATATATATATATATATATATATATATATATATATATATATACAGATGGTATCTGACTATCACATGTTTGATTTTATAAATATTAACTAGTGTTAACTAACAAAAGCTGCAGTTTGCAAACTGAAGGGCAAGTTTGTAAATGTTTATTTTGGTATTTTTTCATGAAAAAAAATGTTTACGTGCACTACTAATTCTCCTCTATCAGATGCATTACTAATCCAGGAAATTTAGATGTGCCTTTAATTCGCCTCTGGGTAGGTTCCTAGGCACTCTCACCGCTGCCCCACAGGATTAGACTGCACTGGGCCCCTCCAGAGGACGGCCTTGGTACATTGCACCGCCTGCACCGGTGGTAGCTCCGCCAGTGTCTAAGATTCTGCTGCATCAGGTACAAGAAATAAAAACAAATGGGCTGAGAAAATACAAGTCATTTAATAATTTAATACCTCTCAGTCTAGAACTGCAGTTTAGCTGCAGTCTCACTGGCTCTTGAGCTGGCTCTTGAACGTTAGACCGAATCAGCTCAAGAGCTTAATTTCAGCGACAAACACTGATCTTAAAATGTCAGCATGTGCTCTACACAAACATGGAGGAGTAACTGACAAACTAGGCTAACTTTTGCATAGATAGATAGTCTTCTCTAAGATTGATATTACATATAAAAGAAAATTAGTTTTAGTTTTAATTACCTAGATTAAAATAGAGATTGTTTATATCAGTTTTATTAATTAGTAAAGTGTAGCGTAGTCTTGATACATTATGCTCTTTAGCAGAGCACATACCATCTGCTCTTGCTTATAGATAAGAAAGCTCATTATTGGCTGCTGCGGCTGCCTGTCACTCCCTCCTCATGCTGATTGGCTGAGGAGTGGACCATGGTACCCACTGCCAATGTTCCTTCACAGCTCAGAATCCTGGGAGCCGTCAGTGAGATCAGGCTTGATATATATTTCTCTGTTCTGCTGCTATTTTTGTTCAATTTCCAGTTTCATCATTTAACCAGCGATGGGCTTGTGATAATATACATTTTTTTTTAATAATATTGTCGTGACTTAAAATATCTGCCTAATGCACTTGCGCTGCACAGAGGTAGGGAGAGAAAGAGGGGGGGGGGGGGAAGAGGGAGAGAGAGGGGGGGAGAGAGAGTGGAGGAGGGGAGAGGGAGGGCAGGATGGGAGAGAGAGGGAGAAAAAGAGAGAAAGGGAGGGGGAGAGAGAGGGGAGTTGGAGATGGAGGGTAGAGAAGAGGGCAGGGTGGGAGAAAAAGGGAGGGGAGTGAGAGGGAAGGAAGAGAAAGTGGGCAGTGGAAAGAGAGAGAGGGGAGGAGGAGAGAGAGGGGAGGAGGAGAGAGAGGGGAGGAGGAGAGAGAGGGAGAAAAAAGGGAGGGGAGAGAGAGAAACAGAGGGGGAGAGAGAGAGGGAGGGGAGAGAGAGAGAGAGAGGTAGGGGAAAGAGAAGGCGGGGGAGAGAGCGGGAGGAATAGAGAGAGGGAGGAGAGGAAAGGGAAAGAGAAAGGGAGGGGAGAGAGAGAGAGAGAAAGGGAGGGAGTAAGGGAGAGAGTGAGAGGGAGAGAGGGAGGGGGAGAAATTGGGCAGGGGAGAGAGGGAGGGGGAGAAATTGGGCAGGGGAGAGAGGGAGGGGGAGAAATTGGGCAGGGGAGAGAGGAAGGGGGAGAAATTGGGCAGGGGAGAGAGGAAGGGGGAGAAAGTGGGCAGGGGAGAGAGAGAGGGTGGGAGGGAGAGAGAGGGTGGAGGGGAGAGAGGTGTAGGAAGGGAGAGAGAGGAAGGGAGGAGGAGGGGGGGAAGTGGGCAGGGTAGAGAGATAGGGGATAGAGAAACGCTGGGAGGCGAGGGAGGGATGGTGAGAGAGAGGGGAGGAGGGGATAGAGAGAGGGAGAGAGAGAAAGGGAGGGAAGAGAGATGGAGGAGGAGGGAGGGGGAGATAGGGAGAGATAGAAAGAAGGATGAGAGGGAGGGAGAGAAAGTGGGTAGGGGAGAGAGAAAGGGAGGAGGGGAGAGAGGTGGAGGAAGGATGAGAGGGAGGGAGAGAAAGTGGGCAGGGGAGAGAGAAAGGGAGGAGGGGAGAGAGGTGGAGGAAGGGAGAGAGGGAGAGAGAAGAATGGAGGAGGAAAGGGAGGGGGAGAAAGTGGTCAGGGTAGAGAGAGAGGGGGAAAGAAATGATGGGAGGCGAGAGAGGGAGGGATGGGGAGAGAGGGGAGAAGGGGATAGAGAGAGGGATGGAGAGAAAGGGAGGGAAGAGAGATGGAGGAGGAGAGGGAGGGAGAGGAGAGAGAGAAAGAAAGAAGGATGAGAGGTTGGGGGAGAAAGAAGACAGTGTGAGAGGGAGGGGGAGAAAGTGGGCAGGGGAAAGACAGAGGGTGGGAGGGGGAGAGAGGGAGGAGGGGAGAGAGGTGGAGTAAGGGAGAGAGGGAGGGAGAGAGAGGAAGGGAGGAGGAGAGGGAGGGGGAGAAAGTGGTCAGGGTAGAGAGAGAGGGGGAGAGAAACGGTGGGAGGCGAGAGAGGGAGGGATGGGGAGAGAGAGGGAGGGAGAGAGAGAAAGGGAGGGAATAGAGATGAAGGAGGAGAGAGATGGAGGGGGAGAGAGGGAGAGCGAGAGAACAAAGGATGAGACGGAGGGGGAGAAAGTAGGCAGGGGTGAGAGGGAGGGGGAGAGAGAGGGCACACAGAGAGACAGAACAGACAAATGAACATAACATGTAATACCGTCATTTAAGATGGGCAAGTTACTAGTATATACAGTATATAAAGCTTGCACTATATAGTACGCTTCTTCTAATGTCCTAGAAAAACTGCATTTTACAGATATATTGTTAAGACCACACACCCTTTTAAGTAAAAGTGTCCCATTTTGTAAATATTGGGCAGTATATTATGTGGTTTATATCAATTTCAGTTATTTTAGCTTGAAGACACTCCCTATTGCCTTTCGTTCAACTGGCATTGAAGCAAAACAAAATGTTCTTGTTCCTTGAGATAACTTGTATGAAATGGTAAAAAAAAACAGAATCACACAGTTCTACAAAGCTGCACAAGGCCATAGAGAGAGAGTCATTAATGTGAGAGGGCTTGGAGAGATCTCAGGGAATCTGGTCCATAGGATAATATGGGTACTATGGAGGCTGATCAAGCCCTCCTCAAGAATCCTCCACACTATAAATGCTGTATGGAAATGGTTTCTTTCCTCTAAATCCACAATTAAATGTTCTTCTGATAATTGACCCCTGATATGTAGAAATGGATGTTGTGATGTACCTAGTATAGGATGTCCTCTCCTGGTTGCAACAATGCCAATACAGCTTGTAATCATTGGTATTGCACCATTGTGTTGTAGACAATCGTAGGGATAGCTACACTGTGGGCCCAAGTCGCGGCTTAGCCTTCCAAGTAGCGGTATACATGCTTTTTTTTTTTAAATTTTATCTCAATTTTACTTTTATTAGATTATAACATTTTACAATTAACATAATAGCTCATTAGATGTTTCAGGATAGTGATGCCAGTGCATGTGGAGACTGCAGGTTCCCCTATTCCTTTCCGAAGAGGCACTTGATTGATATTGGTGTTGTTGTTAAGTTTTTTGGCGTCGCTCAGTCGTGTCCAACTCTCTGTGACCTCATGGACCGCAACACACCATGCTGATCCACTTGGTATTCATGGCAGGGGTAGTGGAGTGGGTTGCCAGTTCCTTCTCCAGTAGGCCACAGCATACAGCTCCTGGTATTCCAAGGTGGTCTCCCATCTAAGTACTGACCAGGCCTGCATGGCTTCAGGGTCGTGCAAACTTTTTTGTTCGCTGACTGGAATCCAACCCAGGTTGCAGTGTTGAAAGCTCCAAATCCTAACCACTGGACCACCAGAGAATCCATATTATTTTAAATGCACATATATTTAAATTATATTTATGTTTAATCTTCATTTTACATGTATTGGTGTTTATTTAGAAAATCCACTCTTAATCATTGTTTGCTATTTAAATAATGTGATTCAGCATTAAAATAATAAATATATTCCCAGCAGTAATGCAGAGATGGACCTGCTGTCTTCTCAGACGCAAAGCATCTTCTACCATATGTTTTATCAGCCTTTGATGTTTTTAAGTATAGTTTAAGAGTTCACAAAAAATAAAAATTATAACCTGAAAAAACAGAAGTCATTGTATAAAAGTGCATTATTGTAATGTTTCCTTACATTAATACAGTAAATAAAAAGTACATTTGTGTTCACATTTGAACGTCTAAAATAAGTTAAAAAACATTATGTTTTTTAACTATTTTGTGCCAAGAGGTTTTCAACTGACAAGAGGACATTCCTTGAGGTTAAAAAGATTCCACCTTAAAGAAAGAAAAGGGTTCTTCACAGTAAGGGTGGTTAATCTGTGGAATTCTCTACAAGAGGAGGTGGTGACAGCGGATTCAATAGATAACTTTAAAAGGGGACTGGATTTATTTCTAATTAAAATGGGAATTCAGGGTTATCATGGATATTTAGAGAGACAGTATTGATCCAGGGAGAAATCCAATTGCCAGTATCTGGGGTCAGGAAGGAATTCATTATTTATTTATTTTTTCTCTTTGAGACGATTGGCTAAGTATCACTTGTTTTTTTTTTCTGTTTGCCTTCCTCTGGATTAATTCATAATTAAAAAATAGAAAAGAAAAAAAAATCATTAAATAATTGATTAATAAGTAATTAACAACTAATTAATTAATATTTAATCCACATATTGCAAATCAGAGGAGATCTTAAAAGGTTGAACTTGATGGACTGAATTTTTTTTTCAACCTTAATTACTATGGGCCTCATTCTATTATCGGCCCCAGCCGCTGCGGGGCCGCAAGGACCGGCCGCAAGCTTTCCGGCTATTCTATTCCCCTCTGGCCGGGGACTCCGGCAGGCTTGCGGCCGGCGCCTTGTTATCTCTTGCGGCCGCACGCGCCGGAGGAAAGCCTTTGATCTAAAACGGCCGCAAGGAAATCGGCCGTAAGAAAAGCCTGGTTGCGATTCTATTGCTCCGGGAACCCTCTCTGCAAGGCTAAAAACGAGCCGCAGCTTACTTGCAGCAAACAGGTCCCGCTAGCACCAATTAAGCACATAATATAGCCCAAATAAAGCCATCCTGCACTTTGAGGAGACTATAAAGCGATTTTAGGTGTTAGAAAAAATAGCACAAATTTCCCCTATACTCAAATCCGTAAAATATATATTTTTTAATATATGTCAAATATACATGTAAAAAGTCCATAGGGCTTGGAGCACCTCAGACCCGCCCACGCTGTGGCCGGAAAATAAACAGTTAATTTGAACTTGGGTTTGGGCTGATGTGCAAGCTTGAGAGGGGGTTACTTTTAATCCTCATGTCCCCCAATATGATCCCTAGCATTTACAGAGCTGTACAGTGCAGGCTTGAATTTATTTTTGACTTTGTAGATTTCTGAGCTTACGGCCGGTTCCAAGATATGCGGCCGGCCGTAAGGGGAGATCCTTGCGGGGCCGTATAATAGAATCGCGAGGTAACAGAACCCCCGCAAGGAATCGCAGCCTTACGAAAGATTTACGGCCGATAATAGAATGAGGCCCTATGTAACTATATTTCCTGCTCAGAATTCCAAGAAATACAGCATTGCACTGCATTCTGGGAACATATAAAGGAGCCCACAAAGGCTTCACTCTTGTAATCCAATACCATGTTAAACATAGATCCCTTTAATCATATGCCTGCTGTATTACACAGTTTTAAGCAAAGCCCAGGATGCATTATGTACAAGCCAGTAAACCCACCCCCAGACAGCCTCTCATTAGCTTGGGGTTGGTACCTGGCATGTGTAGTAGATTTTTTTGGGGGGGTTGTTTACCACAACAATCATTTAACTTGTGCATAATCCATCATGGGTTTGCTTAAAGCTGTGTAATACAGCAGGCATATGCTTAAATGTAGCCATATTTAAAATGGTACTGGATTACAAGAGTGAAGCCTTTGTGGACTCATTTGCATGTCCCTGCCCAGGTTCCCAGAATGCTATGCAGTGACTGTATTTCTTGGAATTCTGAGCAGGAAATAGGTTTTCTTACTTATTTTAGACATTCAAATGTGAACACGATTGTACTATTTATTTACTGTACGGTGAAGGCTTCTTACATTAATATAAATCTATTTTAACTATTTTAAACAAATGTTTTTTCCCTTTGCTCTTGTATAAAGATCCATCGTCCACTGATAAAAAAAAAAAAAAAAAAAAAAAAAAAAAACATGATACTTAAGGTAATACACTGTTTTACACACAGGTATAGAGTACACATTCTAAAATTAAAACTGTTCAAAAATAAAACTGTATTAATGGGTTTAAATTATTGTAAATTACTTTAAAAAGAAACAGAGGGTTCATCCTGATGGATAGACAGAGGTTACTATTAAAAGTATATATAAGTTTCCTGTTTTTCAAATATTTGGTAAGAAACAGGCCGTGATTATCAGAAAAATATGTGTTATATCGATAAGTTCAGTGTACTTACAAAGTTATAGGCAGGAAAGTAAAATCCAGCTTTGCACACCCACAGGGAGCTTACATAACCAAGTACACTGAGAAGATACAGAGTTTGACCTTTTTGGAAGATAGACTTTAGAGCACAGACAGGAACCCTAGAGCTTGATACAAATGTATCAGCTGCCTGAGCCTCCTACTGATTGGCCAAAACAAATAATTAATTTTTTGCTATTTTAGCCTGGTGGTAACTCTGGTTTTCAACTGTCAGAAATTACAAGATATTTTGCTAACTTCAAGTTAAGTGTTTAAATGTTTTCATACACTACTGATTCTCCTCTATCGGATGCATTCATAATCCAGGAAACTAAGATATGCCTTTAAATAGGGTTTAATACTTTGATGGGCTGTAATTCGCCTTAAACCATTGGGACTCATGTAGATGGCTTGGGGAATTTTCCCCATAGAGATTGCATCATCTTACATATTAAATCAATCCAGTCTGGCAACTCTTTTTAACACTTCATGGTAGAATAGGTTTCTGTATAGTGTATGGAGGGGCTGTCATGTGACCAATGACTGAATAGCAGCCAGAGATTTACTCGTCTTACTCAAGACGTCTGTTGGAGTCCCTTCTATAGATAAATATATTGCCAAATCTGTGCATGTTATCACTAATTTAATGAAATCACTTTTAGTTGAATTTTATGAATAGAGTAAAATATTGTTCAATAAAATGAAAATACTTAAAATTGATTTTAATGAAATGTGCGCTCTCTCTCTCTCTGTGCGCTCTCACATTCCCTCTCCCTGCCTGATCTCTCTCTCTGCCTGTGCGTTCTCTCTTCCTGTGTGTGCTCCCTCTCTCTCTGTACACTCTCTCTCTCTGTGCACTCTCTCTCTCTGTGCACTCTCTCTCTCTGTGCACTCTCTCTCTCTCTGTGCACTCTCTCACTCAGTGCACTCTCTCTCTATTTGCTCTCTCTCTGTTCTCTCTTTCTCTGCGCTCTCTCGCTTTGTGCACTCTCTATGTGCACTCTCTCTCTCTGCGCACTCTCTCTCTATTTTCTCTCTCTCTGTTCTCTCTTTCTCTGCGCGCTCTCTCTTTTTCTCTGTGTGCTCTCACAGTTTCTCTCTATGTACTCTCATTCTCTCTCTACCTGTGTGCTTTCTGCACTCCGACTCTCTCTCTGTGTGCCCTGTCTCTGTGCACTCTCTCTCTGCCTGTGCGTTCTCTCTGCCTGTGCGTTCTCTCTTCCTGTGTGTGCTCCCTCTCTCTGTGTACACTATCTCTCTGTACACTGTCTCTCTCTGTGCACTTTCTCTCTCTGTGCACTCTCTCTCTCTGTGCACTCTCTCTGTGCACTCTCTCTCTCAGTGCACTCTCTCTCTATTTGCTCTCTCTCTGTTCTCTCTTTCTCTGCGCGCTCTCTCTTTTTCTCTGTGTGCTCTCACAGTTTCTCGCTATGTACTCTCATTCTCTCTCTACCTGTGTGCTTTCTGCAGTCCGACTCTCTCTCTCTGTGTGCCCTGTCTCTGTGCACTCTCTCTCTCTCTCTTTGTTCTCTCTTTCTCTGTGCACTCTTGCTCTTTCTCTCTGTGCACAATCACTCTCTCTCTCTTTACCTGTGCTCTCTCTCTTCCTCTCTGGGTGCTCTCTCTATCCCTCTCTGGGTGCTCTTGCACTGTGCACTCTCTCTCTGTGCTCTCTCCCTCTCTCTGTTCGCTCTCTGTGCGCTCTCTATCTCTCTGCTCACACTCTCTCTGTTCTCTGTCTCTCTTTGTGCTCTCTCTCTCTCTTTGTTCACTCTTTCTGTGTGCGCTCTTTCTTTCTCTCTGTGCGCTCTCGCTCTTTCCCTCTATGCACGCTCGCTCTCTTTCTCTATCTGTGCTCTCTCTCCCTCTCTGGGTGCTCTTTCACTGTGCACTCTCACTCTCTCCCTGTGCACTCTCTTTGTGCTCTCTCCCTCTCTTTGTTCACTCTCTATGCACTCTCTCTCTCTCTGTTCTCTGTCTCTCTGTGTGACCTCTCCCTCTCCCTGCACTCTCTCCCTCTTTCCCTGTGCGCCCTCTCCCTGTATGCTTTGCCTGTGCACTCTCCCTGTGTGCTCTCTCTCTCTGCCCGCTCTCTCTCTCTGTGCGCTCCTTGTGTGTGCGTGTCTACATGCTGTCTCTGTCTCTCTGTGGTGTATAATGGCCATTTTTATCTTGACTCTCAGGCACACCCTGATGATGTCATGACCCTGTCCCCTCGATGACACTCAATGAAACTATTATAGTTATTATTATAGTGATAATATAATTTACAAACCTTTCCTGTAGGCAGCTTGTGCGCAGTGCCGGCCATCGGACAATAGGTGGTGCGGCCAAGTGGTCTGTGAATTTCTTATGGTTTAGTGTTAGGGTGAGGGGTGTTAGGGTTAGGTGTCAGGGTGAGGGTTGTTAGGGTTAGGTGCATTCGGTTTACTGGGAACAAATTCACCGACCCCCTCGGCCGTGCCAATGTGCGCAACTGCACACGGCCAACAAACAGGAAAGGTCCTAATTTACATATTATTAATATTATTAATTAACATATTAGTACGCAATGTGCTTTCATCCTTACCAGATTAATTTTCCCATTGTTCATTTATTTAAAATTTTTCTAAAAACTATAAGCTTAGCCCAGCCTGAGCCTGCAATGTGATTGCTCTGACATTTGAGCATGTCTTTCCATGACATTAAAGCAGAAGGCTGTAAAAATGAGTTTTAATATAGCAGAATAAAGCTTGTAAATGCTAATGTAAGTGCTGCTGTTACTGTGTTGCAGAGAAATGACGAGGAAGCGGTGGTGGACAGAGGTGGGACCAGATCTCTTCTGAAAACACATTTTGAAAAAGAAGATTTGGAAGGTAAGACAAGTGGTTACCTCTATATGCAATGGCTGGAGTCTTAATTGCAGGTACAGTAGACTCTCAGTTAACCAGAACTCTCAAGCAACCAGAAAAAATATTGAATACCATACTTAAAATAAAAATAAAAATGTACAGGTCTCAACAAATGCCAGGAGCCAGGTTGTCATGCCACAAAATGCTTACAGGCACCTAGATATCATCCAATGTACGTCTCTGCAATTCATTGTTACCTGGAGACAGACAGGCATGAGTGACTGAGCCAGGGCAGTGTTGGCATTACATTCCCCTAGCATGAGTGACTGAGCCAGGGCAGTGTTGGTGTTTCTTTCCCCGGGCATGAGTGACTGGGCCTGGGCAGTGTTGGGGTTACATTCCCCGGGCATGAGTGACTGAGCCTGGGCAGTGTTGGGGTTACATTCCCCGGGCATGAGTGACTGGGCCTGGGCAGTGTTGGGGTTACATTCCCCGGGCATGAGTGACTGAGCCTGGGCAGTGTTGGGGTTACATTCCCCGGGCATGAGTGACTGAGCCAGGGCAGTGTTGGCATTACATTCCCCGGGCATGAGTGACTGAGCCAGGGCAGTGTTGGTGTTTCATTCCCCGGGCATGAGTGACTGGGCCTGGGCAGTGTTGGGGTTACATTCCCCGGGCATGAGTGACTGAGCCAGGGCAGTGTTGGGCTTACATTCCCTGGGCATGAGTGACTGAGCCAGGGCAGTGTTGGGGTTTCATTCCCCGGGCATGAGTGACTGGGCCTGGGCAGTGTTGGGGTTATATTCCCCGGGCATGAGTGACTGAGCCTGGGCAGTGTTGGGGTTACATTCCCCGGGCATGTGTGACTGGGCCTGGGCAGCGTTGGGGTTACATTCCCCGGGCATGAGTGACTGAGCCAGGGCAGTGTTGGGGTTACATTCCCAGGGCATGAGTGACTGGGCCTGGGCAGTGTTGGGGTTACATTCCCCAGGCATGAGTGACTGGGCCTGGGCAGTGTTGGGGTTACATTCCCCGGGCATGAGTGACTGAGCCAGGGCAGTGTTGGGGTTACATTCCCCGGGCATGTGTGACTGGGCCTGGGCAGCGTTGGGGTTACATTCCCCGGGCATGAGTGACTGAGCCAGGGCAGTGTTGGGGTTACATTCCCGGGGCATGAGTGACTGAGCCAGGGCAGTGTTGGGGTTATATTCCCCGGGCATGAGTGACTGAGCCTGGGCAGTGTTGGGTTTACATTCCCTGGGCATGAGTGACTTGGCCTGGGCAGTGTTGGGGTTACATTCCCCGGGCATGAGTGACTGGGCCTTGGCAGTGTTGGGGTTACATTCCCAGGGCATGAGTGACTGAGCCTGGGCAGTGTTGTCATTACATTCCCCAGGCATGAGTGACTGAGCCAGGGCAGTGTTGGCGTTACATTCCCCGGGCATGAGTGACTGAGCCTGGGCAGTGTTGGGGTTACATTCCCCGGGCATGAGTGACTGAGCCTGGGCAGTGTTGGGGTTACATTCCCCGGGCATGTGTGACTGGGCCTGGGCAGCGTTGGGGTTACATTCCCTGGGCATGAGTGACTGAGCCAGGGCAGGGTTGGGGTTACATTCCCGGGGCATGAGTGACTGAGCCAGGGCAGTGTTGGGGTTATATTCCCCGGGCATGAGTGACTGAGCCTGGGCAGTGTTGGGGTTACATTCCCCGAGCATGAGTGACTGGGCCTGGGCAGTGTTGGGGTTACATTGCCTGGGCATGAGTGACTGAGCCTGGGCAGTGTTGGCATTACATTCCCCGGGCATGAGTGACTGAGCCAGGGCGGTGTTGACATTACATTCCCCGGGCATGAGTGACTGAGCCTGGGCAGTGTTGGGGTTACATTCCCCGAGCTTGAGTGACTGGGCCTGGGCAGTGTTGGCATTACATTCCCACGGCATGAGTGACTGAGCCAGGGCAGTGTTGGGGTTATATTCCCCGGGCATGAGTGACTGAGCCAGGGCGGTGTTGACATTATATTCCCCGGGCATGAGTGACTGAGCCTGGGCAGTGTTGGGGTTACATTCCCTGGGCATGAGTGACTGGGCCTGGGCAGTGTTGGCATTACATTCCCACGGCATGAGTGACTGAGCCACGGCAGTGTTGGGGTTACATTCCCCGGGCATGAGTGACTGAGCCAGGGCAGTGTTGGCGTTACATTCCCCGGGCATGAGTGACTGAGCCTGGGCAGTGTTGGGGTTACATTCCCCGGGCATGAGTGACTGAGCCAGGGAAGCATTGGCGTTACATTCCCCGGGCATGAGTGACTGAGCCAGGGAAGCGTTGGCGTTACATTCCCCGGGCATGAGTGACTGAGCCAGGGCAGTGTTGGGGTTACATTCCCCGGGCATGAGTGACTGAGCCAGGGCAGTGTTGGGGTTACATTCCCCGGGGTCACCACCGCACCCTCCAGCCCAACGTACCTGTGTGTAAGTGAGGAGTGAAAGCTGCTGCTTCTAGAACAGCCCTCACTCACAAATATACTTAGCAGAGCATACTATGTGCAGCTAATCTAGGCCTGTTTTATATGTAACTCTCAAACAATCAGAAACTACATTTATCCGGCATCTACCAATCCCCATGGGTGCCGGATAACTGAGAGTCTACTGTACTACTGATATAAAAATAATGTGAAAAAAGAACAAGAAGTTGTATTTTGAATTAAAATGTTATTTCATTTGCATAGCTAATACATAACAGATAACCATGTAATATGGTCTAATATTTCCATCAAGGGATTCTGGTGACATTTATAAAATACATTTATTTCTTAATTTCTGTGTAATTGTAAAGAAATACACAGCCTCTATAGTAACAAAGTAATCTCTGTAAATTATGTGAAGTATTCTTTATGGCATGAATTATTCAGGGTGCTGGAAGCAGTGCTGCAAATATTCCTTAGAGATCGTGGTCCATGTTCCCATGATGGCATGACACCATTACTGCAGATTTGTCCGCTGCGCGTCGCCTGTTCCACCACATCCCAAAGGTGCTCCAATGGATTGAGATATGTGTCTGTCTACGGAATTAATTGTCTTGTTCTTGGAACCAGCTTGAATTGACTTGAGCTTTGTGACAAATTATCCTGCTTCAAGTAGCCATTAGAAGATGGGTAGATTATGGTCGTATAGGAATGTACCGTATATACTCGAGTATAAACCGACCCGAGTATAAGCCGAGGCACCTATTTTACCACAAAATACTGGGAAAACTTAGTGACTTGAGTATAAGCCAAGGGTGGGAAATGTGCTGCCCCCTGTGTCCCTCTTGTGCCCTTTGTGTCCCCCTCTTTTGTGACCTGTTTCCCCTCCAGTATCCCCTTCTTGTGCCATCTGTGTCCCCCTCTTGTGTGCCCTCTGTGTCCCTCTCTTGTGTCCCCCCTCTATAAAGATCTCACCAGTCTCTTCCCCCCTCTCCCTCCCATGCCTCTTTCCCTCCCTCTCCCTTGTGTCTCTTTCTCTCCCCCTCACTTTCCCCTTATCCTCCATCCTCATCCACCCTCCTCATTCTCCCTCCTCATTCTCCCTCCTCATTCTCCCTCCTCATTCTCCCTCCTCATTCTCCCTCCTCATTCTCCCTCCTCATTCTCCCTCCTCATCCTCCCTCCTCATCCTCCCTCCTCATCCTCCCTCCTCATCCCTTTCCTTCTCTCCAATTATCCCCCCTCCCTTTCCCCTCTCTCACCATCATCAGTTGCTCCTGCTGCTGTCTGCGCGTCTTCCGGCTGTGTCCGCCCAGCATATGCTAATGACGTGACGTCACATATGCATCATGTCATTAGCATATGCCGGGCGGACATAGCCAAAAGATGCACAGAGAGCAGCAGGAGCAGGGAGCAGTGTGACTCGAGTGTAAGCCGAGGGGGGCTTTTTCAGCATTAAAAAACATGCTAAAAAACTCGGCTTATACTTAAGTATATACGGTGCATGGTCTGCAACCATGCTCAGGTAGGCGATGGTACTTAAGTGATGCTAAGTTGGAATTAAGGTGCCTCATGTGTTCCAAGAAAACATTCCCCACATAGTTACACCTCCCCCAGCCTGAACAATGACACAAGATAGGAGGCCTCCACTGAGGCATGTTGTTTATGCCAAATCTTGACCCTACCATCTGCATGTCACCGCAGAAATCCAGATTCATCAGACCAGGTGACATTTTCCAGATCTTCAGCGGTCTAGTTTGGATGAGCGTGTGCCCCGTGTAGCCTCATGTTTTCTATTTTTAGCTGACAGGAGTGGACTCGGTGTGGTCTTCTGCTGCTGTAGACTATCCACTCCAACGTTTGCCTTGTTGTGAGTTCACAGACGCTCTTCTGCAAACCAGGGGTGTAACGAGTGATTACTTGAGTTACTGTCACCTTCCTGTTAGCTTGCCCATTCTCCTCTGCCCGCTCTTATTAATAAGGTGTCTTTGCCCACAGAACTGCCGCTCAATGAAAACTTGAGGCTGTTCTGCATGAATAGCCAAGGGGGGCAACTGTTTTTGAGATACTCAAACCACCCTGTCTGGCACCAACACCCATTCCACAGTCTCTTAGATCACAATTTGGTTTGTACCTCTTGACCATGTTTGCATTATTTTATACATTGAGATGCTGCTGCATGATTGGCTGATTACATATTTGCATTAACAAGCCAGTGTATAGGTTTACCTAATAAAGTGGCTACTGAGTGTATATATACACAAGTGGAAATGTCCTGGGAGTGTGGGAGCCAGGGCTTAAATATTTTTGCAAAGTCTAGCTATCTCTATAAAGGGGTTGCATGTCTGGCTCCCATAAAATCTTCCTGGCAGCTAAGCATTATATATTTTTGTTCAACCTTATATATAGTATGGTACAGAAAATTAATAGTACATTTTTGATTTCATTTGAATGTCTAGAAAATAAGTTAATAGATGTATTTTTCCCAGAAACAGTGCTGTCTGTGGGTAGGCCTCCTGGTTTGTGCATAATCCATCCTGTGCTGTGCTTAAAGCTCTGCAGTTAAAAGTCAGATTGGATTTAATACAGATAAATGTAAAGTTTAGAAAGAAAATTAGTCATGCAATTTATAATGTTAATGGAGCAAATCTAGGGGTATCAGAGATAGAAAGGGATTTGGGAGTACTAGTGGACAACCACCTAAGTAACAGCGCTCAAAGCCAAGCAGCAGCTGCAAAGGCAAGTAAGATATTAGCATGTATTAAGAACGGTATAGAAGCAAGAGAAGCAAATATAATTCTACCATTATACAAATCCTTAGTACGCCCTCATTTGGAATATGGAGTACAATTTTGGGCACCACTATGGAGTGGAATGGAGGGGCTAAGTTATGAAGAAAGACTAACCAAATTAAACGTATTTTCTCTAAAAAAAAGGCGTCTAAGAGGAGATATGGATTACCTTATATAAATACATCCAGGGTCAGTATAAAGATTTGTCAAGGGAGCTTTTTGAGCCAAGAGGTTTTCAACTGACAAGAGGACATCCCTTGAGGTTAGAGAAAAAAAGATTTCACCTTAAAGAAAGAAAAGAGTTCTTCACAGTAAGGGGGGTTAATCTGTGGAATTCTCTACCAGAGGAGGTGGTGACAGCGGATTCGATAGATAACGTTAAAAGGCGACTGGATTTATTTCTAATTAAAATGGGAATTCAGGGTTATCATGGATAATTAGAGAGGGCGTATTGATCCAGGGAGATATCCGATCGCCAGTATCTGGGGTCAGGAAGGAATTATTTTTTTTCCCCTTTGAGACAATTGCCTAAGTCTTACTTGTTTTTCTCTCTTCTGTTTGCCTTCCTCTGAATTAATTAATAATAATAAAAAATAGAAAAAATAAATAATTGATTAATAATTAATTAACAACTAATTAATTTATATTTAATCAGCACATTGCAGATCAGAGGAGATCTTAACTTGAACTTGATGGACTGAAAGTCTTTTTTCAACCTTAATTAGTATGTAACTATGTAACTACATAAAAAAGAATTGGAAAAAGTACAGAAAAGGGCAACAAACTAATAAGGGAATTGAGTTATAAAGAAATACTAACCAAATTACACGTATTTTCTCTAGAAAAATGTGTATAAGAGGAGATATGATTACCTTATATAAATATATCCATGCTCAATACAAGGCTTTGCCAGGGAAGCTGTTTGTGCCAAGAGGTTTTCAACTGACAAGAGGACGTCCCTTGAGGTCACAAGGCAAAGTTTCATTGTTTTTTTTTCACTTTGCCTTCTTCTGGATCAATTAATTCACATATTACAAGGATCTAAAAGGATTGAACTTGATGGACTAAAAGTCTTTTTTTTCAACCTCAATAACTACAGTATGTATTTTACATAATTTATGTCATAGATAACATCTGAAGGTTTATATCTGAGGAAGTCGTTGTTTTCTGACATAGTTCCCGGTGTTACACTTGGTTTTGTGATATGATAATGGTCCACATTGTATAGTTTGGTATCTACACTCAATTTATTCTAATGTAATTTAAAAAGGTACATAGTGATGTCGCGAACATAAAATTTTCGGTTCGCGAACCGCCGCAAATGTTTGCAAACCGGCGAACCCAGCGAACCGCCATAGACTTCAATGGGCAGGCGGATTTTAAAACCCACAGGGACTCTTTCTGGCCACAATAGTGATGGAAAAGTTGTTTTAAGGGGACTAACACCTGGACTGTGGCATGCCGGAGGGGGATCCATGGCAAAACTCCCACGGAAAATTACATTGTTGATGCAGAGTCTGGTTTTAATCCATAAAGGGCATAAAAAACCTAACATCCCCCTCCATCATCATCCTCCCCTGTGTCTCTTCCCCCCCTCCCTCATCATCTTCCCCTGTGTCTCTCCCCCCCCTCCCTCATCATCCTCCCCTGTGTCTTTCCCCCCTCCCTCATCATCCTCCCCTGTGTCTCTTTCCCCCCTCCCTCATCATCCTCCCCTGTGTCTCTTTTCCCCCTCCCTCATCATCCTCCCCTGTGTCTCTTCCCCCCTCCCTCATCATCCTCCCCTGTGTCTCTTTCCCCCTCCCTCATCATCCTCCCCTGTGTCTCTTTTCCCCCTCCCTCATCATCCTCCCCTGTGTCTCTTCCCCCCCTTCCTCATCATCCTCCCCTGTGTCTCTTCCCCCCCTTCCTCATCATCCTCCCCTGTGCGTCTTTCCCCCCTCCCTCATCATCCTCCCCTGTGTCTCTTTTCCCCCTCCCTCATCATCTTCCCCTGTGTCTCTTCCCCCCCTCCCTCATCTTCCTCCCCTGTGTCTCTTTCCCCCTTCCTCATCACCCTCCCCTGTGTCTCATCCCCTCTCCCTCATCATCCTCCCACCTCCCTCATCATCCTCCCCTGTATCTCTTTACCCCCTCCCTCATTATCCTCCCCTGTGTCTCTTCCCCCCTCCATCATCATCCTCCCCTGTGTCTCTTTCCCCTCTCCCTCATCATCCTCCCCTGTGTCTCTTTTCCCCCTCCCTCATCATCTTCCCCTGTGTCTCTTCCCCCCCTCCCTCATCATCCTCCCCTGTCTCTCTTCCCCCCCTTCCTCATCACCCTCCCCTGTATCTCTTTACCCCCTCCCTCATCATCCTCCCCTGTGTCTGTTTCCCCCCCTCCCTCATCATCCTCCCCTGTGTCTCTTCCCCCCTCCCTCATCATCCTCCCCCTCCCTTGATGATAAGGGGGGGAAGAGACACAGGGATAAGTGTGAGGGGTGTTAGGGTAAGGGGTGTTAGGGATAAGTGTAAGGGGGTATTAAGGTTAGGTGTTAGGGTGAGGGGTGTTAGGGATAAGTGTGGGGGGTGTTAGGTCATAGGGAAAAGTGTGAGAATGTTAGGGTTAGGTGTTAGGTTGATGGGTGTTATGGATAAGTGTGAGGGGTGTTAGGGATAAGTGTAAGGGGTGTTAGGGTTAGGTGTTAGGGTGAGGGGTATTAGGGATAAGTGTGAGGGTAAAAGGGTTAGGTGTTAGGGTGAGGGATGTTAGGGTTAGGTGTTAGGGATAAATGTGAGGGGTGTTAGGGATAAGTGTAAGGGGTGTTAGGGTTAGGTGTTAGGGTGAGGGATGTTAGGGTTAGGTGTTAGGGATAAGTGTAAGGGGGTGTTAGGGTGAGGGGTGTTAGGGATAAGTGTGAGGGGTGTTAGGGTTAGGTGTTAGGGTGAGGCGTGTTAGGGATAAGTGTGAGGGGTGTTAGGGTTAGGTGTTAGGAAAAAGTGTAAGGGGTGTTATGGTTAGGTGTTAGGGTGAGGGATGTTAGGGTTAGGTGTTAGGGATAAGTGTGAGGGGTGTTAGGGTGAGGGGTGTTAGGGATAAGTGTGAGGGGTGTTAGGGTTAGGTGTTAGGGTGAGGGATGTTAGGGTTAGGTGTTAGGGATAAGTGTGAGGGGTGTTAGGGTTAGGGTAAGGGGTGTTAGGGATAAGTGTGAGGGGTGTTAGGGTTAGGGTGAGGGGTGTTAGGGATAAGTGTGAGGGGTGTTAGGGTTAGGGTGAGGGGTGTTAGGGATAAGTGTGAGGGGTGTTAGGGTTAGGTGTTAGGGTGAGGGGTGTTAGGGATAAGTGTAAGGGATGTTAGGGTTAGGTGTTAGGGTGAGGGGTGTTAGGGATAAGTGTAAGGGGTGTTAGGGTTAGGGTGAGGGGTGTTAGGGATAAGTGTGAGGGATGTTAGGGTTAGGTGTTAGGGTTAGGGTAAGGGGTGTTAGGAATAAGTGTGAGGGGTGTTAGGGTTAGGGTGAGGGGTGTTAGGGATAAGTGTAAGGGGTGTTAGGGTTAGGTGTTAGGGTGAGGGTTGTTTTAAGGATAAGTGTAAGGGATGTTAGGGTTAGGTGTTAGGGATAAGTTTGAGGGGTGTTAGGGTTAGGGTAAGGGGTGTTAGGGATAAGTGTGAGGGGTGTTAGGGTTAGGTGTTAGGGTGAGGGGTGTTAAGGATAAGTGTAAGGTGTGTTAGGGTGAGGCATGTTAGGAATAAGTGTGTGGGGTGTTAGGTCTTAGGGATAAGTGTGAGGGGTGTTAGGGTTAGCTGTTAGGTTGATGGGTGTTATGGATAAGTGTGAGGGGTGTTAGGGTTGGGTGCTAAGGTGAGGGGAGGATGATGATAAGGGGGGGGAAGAGACACAGGGGTGTCCTTGCAGCAGAGATCAAAAGAGTCCTTCAGGACTGTATTGCACACTGTGTACAGTAGCCTAGCTATGGTTTTTTGTAAGTATGCACACCCTTAAACTAATACTTTGTTGAAGTACCTTTTGGTTTTATTACAGCACTGTCTTTTTGTGTCTGAGTCTATCAGCATGGCACATTTTGACTTGGCAAGATTTGCCCACTCTTCTTTACAAAAACACTCCAAATCTGTCAGATTGCGAGGGCATCTCCTGTGCACAGCCCTCTTAAGATCACCCCACAGATTTTCAATCGGATTCAGGTCTGGGCTCTGGCTGGGCCATTCCAAAACTTTAATCTTCTTCTGGTGAAGCCATTCCTTTGTTGATTTGGATGTATGCTTTGGGTCGTTGTCATGCTGAAAGATGAAGTTCCTCTTCATGCTCAGCTTTCTAGGAGAAGCCTGAAGGTTTTGTGCCAATATTGACTGGTATTTGAAACTGTTCATAATTCCCTCTATCTTAACTAAGGCTCCAGTTCCAGCTGAAGAAAAACAGCCCCAAAGCATGATGCTGCCACCACCATGCTTCACTGTGGGTATGGTGTTCTTTTGGTGATGTGCAGTGTTGTTTTTGCGCCAAACATATCTTATGGAATTATGGCCAAAAAGTTCAACCTTGGTTTCATCAGACCATAACACCTTTTCCCACATGCTTTTGGGAGACTTCAGATGTGTTTTTGCAAAATATAGCCTGGCTTTGATGTTTTTCTTCGTAAAAAAAGGCTTTTGTCTTGCCACTCTACCCCATAGCCCAGACATATGAAGAATACGGGAGATTGTTGTCACATGTACCACACAGCCAGTACTTACCAGATATTCCTGCAGCTCCTTAAATGTTGCTGTAGGCCTCTTGGTAGTCTCCCAGACCAGTTTTCTTCTCGTCTTTTCATCAATTTTAAAGGGAGCTCCAGTTCTTGGTAATTTCACTGTTGTGCCATATTTTCTCCACTTGATGATGACTGTCTTCACTGTGTTCCATGGTATATCTAATGCCTTGGAAATTATTTAGTACCCTTCTCCTGACTGATACCTTTTAACAATGAGATCCCTCTGATGCTTTGGAAGCTCTCTGTGGACCATGGTGTTTGCTGTGGGATGCGACTAAGAAAATTTCAGGAAAGACCAACTGAACTTTATTTGGGGTTAATCAGAGGCACTTTAAATGATGGCAGGTATATGCTGACTCCTATTTAACACAATTTGGAATGTGATTGCTTAATTCTGAACACAGCTACATCCCCAGTTATAAGAGGGTGTGCAGACTTATGCAACCACATTATTTTTATTTTTTATTTTTCTTCCCTCCACCTAAAAGATTTCAGTTTGTTTTTCAATTGAGTTGTACAGTTTATAGGTCACATTAAAGGTGGGAAAAGTTCTGAAATGATTTATCTTTGTTTCATTTTTTTACATCACAGAACCCTGACATTTTAACAGGGGTGTGTAGACTTTTTATATCCACTGTAAGATAGTACACTGGTTAACAGGTTTATGTAAAGATGTGAATGATGTGATACTTGTTACCCTTTATAAGGCATCTGAGGTCCACAAGAAAGAGATCGGAGTGATTCAGAAGACGGTCCTTCAGTTGCCTGTATTGAGCTGAATGGATAATTATTTTGATCTGACTGTGCAACAGCTTTGAGTTCAAATTCAATTGTCAGTGCCTAGTAACAGGCCAAGTATATCCCTGCATGAAAATATATGAGTCAGCCAACGTGACAGCCACTGATTAGCCCAACTGTGCTTACCCAAGGGTATTTTAAGTACCAGCCTTCGAATACTGCAAGAGAATACCAGGCATTACATCTATGAGTAGAGTGCATGCATATCATATCATTAAATTTGAACATAAACATAAATTGTATTATGTTAACAGCACTTCCCAGCTATGCTTATATTTTGTAAATGGCAATTACTATTCAAAATGTATATTTGTAAATGTAACTGTTTGTAATTATCAGGGATCCTTTATTTCTCTCTTTTTTTTTATATGAATTTATGTTTCAGTCTCTTCTGTCTGAGAGTGAAAACTAAGCAGAATCCATACAACTGAATATAAAGTACCATTGCAATCTGATACAGCATGCTATTTATTTAAAACTGTTTTACAATGATTTGGGCAAATAAGATTAGCAATACTTGGATGGACCACTTTTCTGTCTGTAAGATGTGATCCAGACTTTCTTGATTAATTTTGTTGATCTCTATTGTCACAGTTCTGCAAAATGAACAGTCTCTCTAGAGTTAAACACTATAGACTGTAAAATGTCTTGATTTGATACATTGGCCAACATAGAGCTCCATACATGGCTCCCATAGCATCTCCCACAAGGCTGACTCACAGCCACGGTAGCTTTCATGAGGGAATTTAAATAGCTACTACATGGCTCATGCGGGCTATTTAATATGTGAACTTATCACAAAAAATGACTTACGAGAGACTCAAAAGGGACCTTATGTGAAACTTAAAGACATATATAAGTTTCCTGGATTATGAATGCATCTGATAGGGAAGAATCAGTAGTGTATGCAAACATTTTTTTGCATAAAAAAATACCAAAATAAACAGTTACAAAATCACCTTGATGTTTGCTAAATCTTTTCAGTTTGCAAACTGAAGATTTTGTTACTTGACACCCCTGAACATCTCTGATAATATTAGCATAAACTTTATAATTTGTTTTGGTCAATCAGGAGGATGCAGAGGTTAGCTGATACATTTGTATCATATTCTGGGTTCCTGTGTTGCAAAGCAGCCTGGGATATATAGTCTCTCTCTCTCTCCTTGTGCTCTGATTCATTTGTAAGCTTAGACCCCACCCAACTATGTGATTCCATCCTGCAGCAAGTACTTCCTTTGAGAGGTCATACTCTGTACCTGGTTTTGTTTCCCATGTGTACTTGGTTATGTAAGCTCCCTGTGGGTGTGTAATGCTGGATTTTACTCTCCTGTCTATAACTTTGTAATTACACTGGAATTATCTATATTTTGCTGATAATCACTGCCTGTTTCTTACCAAAGGAAACTTCTATATACCTCTAAACAGATGCGAATGCGAAGTTGCGAATCAGAGCCTAGAAACACAGTAACACTATTAAAGTTAAAGAAAATTAGTAAATATTGCAACATTGCGTCTATATAGCTATATTTCCCACTCAAACATTGACACATTGATGTGGTGTATTATTCTTGCACATAAACATTACAGTTCAGATGCATCATAGTATATGTGAATTTAATTACATGATAACAAATGGTAAAGGATACACATACGGGTTCGTGGCAGGTGGGCAGGCATTAACCCCTGAGTCTCTGTATTAATCAGGTGTGACTTTGCATTAGTTGGGTGTCTGTGTTTAATTGTGTGTGCAGATATTTGTAATTGACATTGTGATTTAGTTGATTGGTCTTTACTAATGCTGGGCTTTAGGATCTTTAGGCTCCAACTTTGTTATTCATGTCCTGTACAGTGCATCTTTAGGTTATTTTTTTCTCCTTCTGGGGCAATTGTTGCTCCTTAATTGTCTTGTAAGTGTTCTAAAACGGTTTATCTGCTCTTGTAGAAGGTTTTATTGAGATGTGTCTCACTGTGAGCATTTGCAGGGCCTTACGAGAACATATAGGATGTCCAGTAACTTAAGGGGACCATGCAATCTCATATTAGGGAACACCTCCAGCAGGAACACTTCATACCCAGAGATCACATAAGGGTTTGCTGCTGGGGGGATGTAATATCTACGTTAGGTTTAGTAATTGAACCCCTAGTTTTAACAAAGCAGGTTTTAAGCATGGTAATAGATTGTAAATATCAATTTCCCTCTAACAAAAAAAAGGTTGTGTGATTTATCTTATCTAAAACCTATTGTAGAGATTAAGAAAGTGACAATTCACGCACCTTACAAATCACAGCAGCGATACAGATCATAATATGACTTATTTGGCAATCCTACTAAGTGGTATATTACATCAAGCTGAACAAATGCCAGCAGAACGGCCATTATACAATGTGACTACTGTTTTTTATACATTTGCAAATTGTTCAAAAATTGTAAAAAATATATATATATATTTTGAGGTGACTGAACCCCTGAAACTGCAGATTTGTTAGTCAATAATCTATCTGTAACATTGACTAATGATAGTTCTATGTACAGGTGGTCCCCGGGTTACAGACGACCCAACTTACAGACGACCCATACTTAAGAATGGGTTCTCAAGGCTTTTTGTATCTGTTTGGTTTTATCTCCTCTTTGTTGGAATCCAAACAACGATCACAGTAGTTTCTGTAACTTATTATTACATTACAGGGATATTAGTATTATTACAGTATTATTACCACATATGAACCATTATAGTATTGTTATTATTATCATTATTCATCAGGGATCTGAGTTACATACAAAAAGGCGTTCTCAGGAATGTAACTCGTCCTTAACCCGGGGACCGCCTATATAGTGTTAGACGCTCCTCATCGCTTGTTGTTTTTGATAGGTTTCATGGATCCTGACTGGTCATAGGACTGATTGGCATATGATGAGTGACAGAGCATGAGATGAGGTTACAGATGTAAAACTGCCACATGGATTATCCTTGTAACAAACTACAATATTTATGGTTAAATCTCCCATTGAGTTTCCGGTTAATGTTTGTTTATTTTGAGTGATCACGACACATGCTTTTATCCCGGATCTATATGTGATCCCATGTGCTGTGTTAGCACTGTAGCTCCATTATGGCATTAGGATAATGATCAGTTATTGCTGTCTTATCACCTTAGCTAGACAATCAGATTTATACTGGGGTCATCATAGTAAAACCTAAGCTGCCCAGATTTCGAATGTATTACAAATCTAGGACATGTGCTGCCAGATGTTTGATGTTATCTTATTTTATAGTATATATGTTGTGTGTGTGTGTATATATATATATATATATATCACATATAATTGTTGTCAAACTGCGAGTTGTCGTCACGCTTTGTGGCCCTCGCATTGCTCACAGTTTCACAGCTCCCCCTGCCATGCCCCACTGATGCATCGCGCCACATCAGCCCTGCGGCCCTCACTGCTCCATGAGCAGGTGGCGCGCGTGCACGAGCGGGTGGGATGTGCGCATGGGATGACGCAGCATTATGGTGAGGGAGGAGTGGGGGAGAGACACGGGAGAGAGGAGTGGGGGAGAGACACGGGAGAGAGGAGTGGGGGAGAGACACGGGGGAGAGGAGTGGGGGAGAGACACGGGAGGGAGAGGAGTGGGGGAGAGACATGAGTGGAGGGGGAAGAGAGACACAGAGGAGTGGGGGAGAGACATGAGTGGAGGGGGAAGAGAGACACAGAGGAGGGGGAAGAGAGACACAGAGGAGGGGGAAGAGAGACACAGAGGAGGGGGAAGAGAAACACAGAGGAGGGGGAAGAGAGACACAGAGGAGGGGGAAGAGAGACACAGAGGAGGGGGAAGAGAGACACAGTGGAAGGGAGAGGATTGGGGAGAGAGACACAGGGGAGGGGGAAGAGAGACACGGTGGGAAGAGAGACACGGTGGGAAGAGAGACACGGTGGGAAGAGAGACACGGTGGGAAGAGAGACACGGTGGGAAGAGAGACACGGTGGGAAGAGAGACACGGTGGGAAGAGAGACACGGTGGGAAGAGAGACACAGTGGAAGGGGGGAAGAGAGACACAGGGAGGGGGGGAAGAGAGACACAGGGGAGGGAGAGGAGGAGGCGAAGAGAGAAGGGGGGAAGAGACACAGGGGAGGGAGAGGGGGGGAAAAGAGACACAGGGGAGGGAGAGGGGGGAAAAGAGACACAGGGGAGGGAGATGGGGGAAAAGAGAAACAGGGGAGGGAGATGGGGTGAAGAGACAGTGGGGGGAGAGAGACACAGGGGAGGGAGAGGGGGGTGAAGAGACAGAGGGGGGAGAGAGACACAGGGGAGGGAGAGGGGGGGTAAGAGACACAGGGGAGGTAGAGGGGGGAAAGAGACACAGAGGAGGGAGGAAGAGACACAGGGGAGGGAGAGGGGAAAGAGATACAGGGGATGGAGAGGGGGAAAAGACACACAGGGGAGGGAGAGTAAGTTGAGGGGGGGCTCACAATGGGGGCCGAAGGTGCTCATTACGAGGCCCGTGATAAGCACTGAAGGCGCTCATTGCGAGGCCAGTAAAGTACAGTGGCGAGAGTCCCGCAATGTGTGACAAACACCATTGCCAGGCTTCAAATTTTATTGCCGTCATTTTTTGCGGGCAAGTCGCTAGTATATATATATATATATATAGCCCAACGCAGAAGGTGACAGCAGAAGGGAAAGAGGGGACAGTGGGGTGGCAAGAGCCAATGTGAGAGGGACAAATCGAGTGGTATTCTCAGTTTGAGCCTTTATAAAACCTTGAACTTCAAATTATTAAGATCTACAATCAAAATGTTTCCATTTCAAACCATTTCCAAGTTAGTACAGTATGTGGGCTTCACACCCACACCGCATCAACTGCGCCCAAAGCTCCATTTCCACAGGATCATAATTATCTGAACAAAATCTGGAAATCTGAAATGAGCCATCTTATAAGCAAATAACTAATGCCACATGTCTCTTTCAACATCTTAATAGAATTTGCATATTTTTAATAACAAAAATGCACAATGCATTAATGCAGACCTAGATATAGTGTACAATTTAATGATAGCAAATAAAGACCTCTAGGGCATCACGTGTGATCATTAATTTATCTACCTAACACATAGGGTTCCTAATCACATGAATCTAGATACATTTTATCAGCAAATTCAATAAAATAATGTCTATTTAAAACTTTTTTTTTTGTAAATTTACTGGTACATTTTCAGAGCAACATAATCTGGCCCTTGGGCTATATTAATCCCAAAAGATAGCTATATATATATATAGATATAGATATAGATATAGATATAGATATAGATATATATATATATATATATATAGATATATATATATATATATATATATATATATATATATATATAGATATATATATATATAGATATATAGATCCATTGTGGCAGCATGATCTAAGCACGGAAGCATTCCTGATATTGGGGAACAACTTGGCTTCTCTGGGCAGCAGAAGAGAAGTCTTGGAGACGAGAATGTGACGAGTCGATGACGTGTGAAGATAGATGTACTTGTAGGCAGAGCAGAGGGACAGTTGGGGGAGATTAGATCTGATATCTAGGATGGTGCGGTGTCAGGATTTTTTACTTAATTGTAGCCGGTATTTAAAATCTGCGAGGGAATGGCTAAGTGAGGCAGCAGATTGGATATGATTGGTGAGATATATGAGCCTAGTGGAGGCATTTAACATGGATTTTAGTGGGAAGAGTCTAGTAATGGGAAGGTTGGAGTGAGTTGCAGTAGTCTATGCAAGAGATGATAAGCGAGTGACCTAGAACTTGGTTGTTTCTTGTGTGAGAAAAGGATTGGTTTTGGGAAAGTTTTGCAGGTGTAGTCATCAGGATTTGATAAGTGAGTGGAGGTGTGCGTAATCCCAAGGCAGCAGACCTGGACTATACAAGTGATGGAGAATGGCTAAGTGGGGCAGCAGATTGGATATGATTGGTGAGATATATGAGCCTAATGGAGCCATTTAAAATGGATTTTAGTGGGAAGAGTCTAGTAATGGGAAGGTTGGTTGAGAGTGAGTTGCAGTAGTCTATGCAAGAGACGATAAGCGAGTGACTTGGACCTTGGTTGTTTCTTGTGTGAGAAAAGGATTGGTTTGGGGAAAGTTTCACAGGTGTAGTCATCAGGATTTGATAAGTGAGTGGAGGTGTGCGTAATCCCAAGGCAGCAGACCTGGACTATACAAGTGATGGAGAATGGCTAAGTGGGGCAGCAGATTGGATATGATTGGTGAGATATATGAGCCTAATGGAGGCATTTAACATGGATTTTAGTGGGAAGAGTCAAGTAATGGGAAGGTTGGCTAAGAGTGAGTTGCAGTAGTCTATGCAAGAGATGATAAGCAAGTGACCTAGAACTTGGTTGTTTCTGGTGTGAGGAAAGGATTGGTTTGGGGAAAGTTTCACAGGTGTAGTCATCAGGATTTGATAAGTGGGTGGAGGTGTGCGTAATCCCAAGGCAGCAGACCTGGACTATTCATGTGATGGAGAAGTTGATAACTTTAAGGATGATGTCCAGAGCTGGGGATATGATAGAGGGTGGTATTATTAAAAACTGAATTATTTACATGATTAATTTTAGGTGGTGGGAGGCTGTCCAGGGGGAGATAGACATGTGGAGTTAGTAGGGAGAGAGATTAATTAGAAGAGGAGATGTAAACATAGAGATCATACTTATTTATACATATATTTGTGAAGCAGTAATTTTAGGGCAGTAGAGTGTGGTGATGCTGGAGAGCAATGGCTGTAGTGAGTTGGAAAGTTGCTGAAGGTCAGTAAAAGTGAGATGTCTATATGTTTGCGGAGGCGGAGGGGATGGGGTGGTTCGGGTATAATAGGGAAGATTGTAGGTTAAGAGATGGTGGCCAGAGAGAGGAAAAAGTAAATTGGAGAAATAAGAAGACAAGGTCAATGGTGTGACCATCACAGTGTGTTGGAGAAACAGTCCAATGCGATAATCCAAATGAGGATGTTAGTGAGAGTAGCTTGGAGACAGAATGCTATATTTTACCTCTATCATTTATGTTGTTATTCTGGAAAATAATGATTAAAGGACCATTCTTTTTTTTTTTTATTTACATTTTTAAACTAAATTTAAAAATCGAGAAGCAGTTAAGCTTCTATAACAAATAATATTCCTGGGTGGGAGGAGACTTTGAATTTGCAGGAACTTTGTCGATGCATGGTGGGAAGCTGACAGTTCTTGACTATCAATAGGATTATAGGGAAGCTCATTAATTTGCAATCACCCACCCACCAAATATTCCATGCTTCAATTTCCAATGATTTCTTCTTATTCTAGTATTTATTTGTTTCTGAAATGTGCTTCCCCTCTGATCTCTTGTCAATTTCTTAACATGGTTGTAGGTTTCATCGGTGTGATGTGGTTAGTCATAATGGCTATCCTGAGTTCGCTATTGATTGGCACAATATTTTCTTATGAAACTCTAAACAATGGGATTCTCCAGGTATGGACTCCTTACTCAGTGTGACTTAGGGAGTACAGCTACACCTCACTGACGACGTCCAAGAGAGACCAAAACGTATGTCTGGTCGAAACGTATGTCTGGGATTTGCTATTTCAGAGTAGAATGCCTTGTATTTTGGGTCTGGGTCACTCTTTTGAGTTGGACAAGACTGATATACTACAGGATATGTGAGGGGCACAAGTGGATAAAAGAGCCACTCTCAGAGTAGGTGACCAGACCTATAGAACAAGCCAACTTAGGTGTTGTTTATTCTCAGTTTGATCACCTGACTCTTCTTGTTTTTGTTAAGTTTTAGAGTTACAAAGACTTAATGTGTGAAGATTGCTCTTTGTAGACATGTATTCTGTCCAACTGACTCTCTGGATGTCAGTATTGCTCTTAGAAAATAGGAGGACCAGGAGAAAGTTGGCCATAGAAAGTCAGCTTTTGCCCTTAATTGTTGGACTTTATTCAAAAGTCTGGCATTTAGGAGGCTAAGATGGATTTCCCCTAAAAAGAGGCACTGTGCTCCAAAAGGCAGAGAGTTGGCAAGTATGGAGAAGCCCTTTACAGTGCCCACACCACCACCCTAGAACAATTGCAGCCTCTGGCATCATTGTTATTTACCAAGTAGGAAAAACAGCCAAGTATTTAGTATACCATCTGGCTACAGGTTCCCCATTCCAAGAAATAAGCTTCAGTTATGACTAATAAAGCAACTTTATCATATCTCAAACCTAAAACTATTCTGGATAATTTGAAATTGAATATTTCGATATGGTCCATATATAAAGCTTGACACAGAGTTAGACAACTTAAAATGGTTAACGCCCATATTTCAATATTCTTATTTTTGGCATAAAACCCCACTTTTAAGAAAGTTTCTCTGTTTCTTCTCACTCCATCTTTACTCAATGGATACGATCTGGCTTCACACAAATTATATATTTGTTTGATCTACACAGTAACCACAAATTCATTATGACGGACAAATACACCAAACACTAATTTGATATAGAATATTATATAGAGCACCGGGTCTAAACAGCCAGACCTAGGACTAGTGCTGGTCCCTAAGATCTTTCCTTTAACACTACGTACAAGACATCATCATTAGTCATTGACATGAACAAGTTACAGATTAATTTATCTGGAGTCCGGTTCAATTTAGCAATTGTAAGTTACTGGAGCCCGTAATTAAGTTATTTTGCTATTCTATTGGCGTCTTTTTGCGGCTACAAACGGTTTACAGGCTACAGCCTTGAAATTCTTGCGGGTTATATCAGTCTCAGGAATCAATGAGATAATATATATCAGGCCACCCACATGGACTAGAACAGTATCGTCATTCATTTTTATTATTGTGTACATTGCGGTTTTTCAAGTCTCATTGCATATCAGACTTCTAAACGCTAATTGATTGCGATGTAACCTCCATGTTTTACTGATGTCATGATGATGGTCTCATTTACTATTTGCTGTTTCTAAACGGGTAGATACGGCTTTGCTTAATTGATCATGTTCCCGCCCTGAACTGCTACGTACGAGTGCATAGTTTACGGTTTCAGCTTTCGTACCGTAAATTGCAGGCTTGGTCAATTGAATAGCAGAACGCGAGCCCGCAGCAAACCTGCAGACATACGGCCTGTATACCGCAATATGCGGGCTTCTAATTGGAACAGGCTCATGGTGTTCAAATCAACTCTTAAAATTGATGCAAAACTAGATGAAAATGTAGTGTGTTACCTAGAGTGTCGGTGTGTTCAAATGATTAATTTACATATTTTTATTACAGAATTAAAAAGATATAAATGAAAGAACTAAATTGTTATATAAAAGAAGATAATCATTTTATGTGACAGAATTCTACATTTGAAAAAAAAAATCCAAATTTGGATATCCTAGAAATCTAATAATATTAATTTCTCACCTGACTTAAATAGTGTAAGACAGGGGTGGGCAAGCTCGGTCCTAGAGAGCCCCACACAAGCCAGGATTTGTGGATATCCCTGCTGCCTACAGGTGAGCGAATCGCTTCTTCAGTCATCCTGATGGACTTGCCTGTGCACAGAAAGGATATCGTCAAATACAGGCCTGTGTGATGCTCTTCAGGACTGGACTTGACTACCCCTGGCATAAGGTAATGAGACTAGGGTTTATAAGAGATATTCCTGAAGAAGCCCTATAGTGGGTGAAACACCTAGAGAGATATGTTCACAGTGTTTCCTTGTAAACCGAAACACTATTATATTGCATCACTCATCTGGAAGCTCAGCGGCAACCAAGAGCTGCAGCTACCAAATGCAATAACTAAGGATTACTGAACAACTGTGGTATTGTTATTTGCACAAAACAGTATTTTTTAACATTGTCTTAGGAACTGTAAGACTATTAGAAAAAGCAGTGTGAGAAATGTGTATCTCAGCTCTGCAAATTATAACACCTTATAGGTACAGTATATTTCAGTTTCCTGGGTTTCAAATGTTTCCACATAAACTAATACCTACTGATTAGTAGAAAAATATGTATTATATTGAAAAGTCGAATGTACTTACATATTTATATACTAGATACTGATATGTGGATGTGCACACCCCTAGGAAGCTTACATAAAGTGTACCCTGCAGGGTACAGTGTGTGACCTCTAAAGGAAATGATGGTTGCTGGGGTCACAGCTGAAATTGCCCATAAGGAGACAGCAACAGCCAGATTGTGATACAAATGTTTCAGTCTTCACTTCCTCCTGATTTGCCAGATTTTTTTTTTTAATTATATACCAGTTTAGCTTGGGTTTGGAGGGTGTTAACCCTAAGTTTCAACTGACAGAAATTTTAAATATTTTTTGCTAATTTCAATGTAAGTGTTTAAATGCTTATTCTGGTATTTTTTCATGCGAAAAAATGTTTTCATACACTGCTAATTCACCTCTATCAGATGCACTCATAATCCAGCTCACTTACAGATCCCTTTAAACCCATAAATAACTAAATAACATCAAAAGAAAAAAGTGACCCGGAGCCTAAACATGTGTGAATATTAAAATATGTAAAAGGAATCATTTACCCATTAGGCAATGTGGTCAGAGTACAATGCACAAGTAAATACCACAGTACCAGCCTTCTATAGTATTTGGTAAATGTTTATTTTCAGTACAAAGTGCTGCAATTTATGAAATGATCCATGTAATTATTAGAAGTGCAAGTGACAATAAATATATAACTCTCAGTCTAAATAGCATATGCTTATAAATAAGGTAATTATTCATGAATGAATGATGAGGACTGTTAAAAAATGATTTCCTCACAGATAAGAGCGAAGTCTCCATTCCTAATTCTAATGTGAGAAGAAAAATCCCTATGGACCGCAGCACGCCAGGCACATCTGTCAGTCACTGCCCTACTAAGCTCCCTCAAGCTCATGTTAATTGCTTAAATCATCTCAGTTTCTTCTCCAATGGGCTTCTGGTATTGCTAGGTGGTCTCTCATCCAAGTACTGACCAGGCCCAACACTGCTTGGCTTCAGGGTGGTGTGAGCTCTTGGTTCCCTGACTGGAATCGAACTGAATCCTAACCACTGGGCCACCAGGGAACCCCCCATATTTTCTAAATGTTACTTTATATTATAAGGGACACATGGGTATTCATTCATTGTAACAGTGGGGCTAAACAAGTAGAAAGACAATGAATGCCCAGTTGGTATGAATAAGATCATTGAAAGTAAATTGTAAAATAGTTGAGATCCCAGCGTGCCACTACCCTAACCCTGAATCCTAACCTTAACCATAAAACCTTGTCCTAATCCTCGTCCTAATCCTAACCCTAAACCCTAACTAACTCTAAGAAAAAAATGAACAACGTTTTGATGTACCACCTTCTGTCCACTGCATGCCACTACAGGTGGGGATAAACAGAACATTCCTGTTATCTGCCTGCCAGTGATACGGCCAGCAGGTGATTCTCCACAGACTTTGTTAAATGTCTTCTTAGAATAAGGGGTTAAGGTTATGTGTTAGGGTTTAGGGTAGTGGCAGATAACACGTTGCTATAATGGAGCGCACGCCACTATTTTACTATGTGTCATCTACCATTACCCTAAACCCAAACCCTAATTGCAAATCCTAAACCCTAATCCTAAACCTAAAACTGTAACCTTAAACCTAAACCCAAACCATAATTCCAAATCCTAAACCCGAACCCTAATTCCAAATTCTAAACCCTAACCCAAACCCTAATTCCAAATCCTAAACCCTAACCCTAATCCTAAACACAAAACCCAATTCCAAATCCAAAAACCCTAATCCTAAACCCAAACCCTTAACCTTAACCCTAAACCCAAACCCTAATTCCAAATCCTAAACCCTAAACCCAAACCCTAATTCCAAATCCTAAACCCTAACCCTAATCCTTAATCCTAAACCCAAACCCCAATTCCAAATCCTAAACCTAAACCCTTAACCTTAACCCTAAACCCAAACCCTAATTCCAAATCCTAAACGCTAAACCCAAACCCTAATTCCAAATCCTAAACCCTAACCCTAATCCTTAATCCTAAACCCAAACCCTAATTCCAAAACCTAACCCTAAACCCAAACCCTAATTCCAAATCCTAAAAGCTAAACCCAAACCATAATTCCAAATCCTAAACCCTAACCCTAATCCTTAATCCTAAACCCAAACCCTAATTCCAAATCCTAAACCCAACCCCTAATTCCAAATCCTAAATCCTAAACCTAAAACTGTAACCTTAACCCTAAACCCAAACCCTAATTACAAATCCTAAACCCTAACCCTAAACCCATACCCTAATTACAAACCCTAAACCCACACCCTAATTACAAATCCTAAACCCTAAACCCAAACCCTAATTCCAAATCCTAAACCCAAACCCTAATTCCAAATCCTAAATCCTAAACCTAAAACTGTAACCTTAACCCTAAACCCAAACCCTAATTACAAATCCTAAACCCTAACCCTAAACCCATACCCTAATTACAAACCCTAAACCCACACCCTAATTACAAATCCTAAACCCTAAACCCAAACCCTAATTCCAAATCCTAAACCCAAACCCTAATCTCAAACTTTAAACCCTAACCTTAAACCTAAACTCTAACCCTAAACACAAACCCTAATTCCAAATCCTAAACCCTAATCCCAAACGTAAATCCTAACCATAACCCTAACCTCTAACCGCGCAGTGTCCAGCAGGTTGCAGGCAGATAACAGGAAAGATCCTAAACCTCTACATATATGGTAAATGTACTCAGGTTTTAACTTGATTTTAGAATATAATTTCATATTGTCTAAATCTTTAATTTGGGAATTTAATAAATCTTTTATTAGTTGTAAAACTTGGTCACCTCCAAGAAATCTTCTGCTATGATCAGTTTCCAGCATTATATGAGTAGTATTCCTGACTGATGTATGTTCAGCATGAAATCTCTCTGTATTTGCTATTGGTTAACTGACCATCCAAATGACTTACTTTTAACAATGGAAACTGTTAACGGACCATTTCCCAATTATTCTGTAATTGATTATTTGCTGCTTCATTATGTTTGGGAGTGTTGAGCACACCTGCAATTACAGTGGTTCAAAAATCCTTCTCGGGACACTGTTTAATATTAGAGTGCAATATTCATGCTTCATTGAGTGAAGTCGTATTTAATCAGAGAATTTAATAAAGAAAATGCTTTAAACACTAATTAATGTTTCTACGTGTAAGACTTTAACGTTTGTGCTCATTTAAATCTACTTTATAAATGCCTGATCGCTACCTTGTCGTGGTAAAGCTGTGAGCTATTCTATGTAGGGTCACCCAAGATGGGCAGGTCATAGCAGAGAGGTCAGACAAATCACAGTCCACTGGAGAAGGAACTGGCAAACCACTCCAATATCTTTGCCAAGAAAATCTTATGCATAAGCATAACCAGAGACATAATGATAGATGTGTCTGGCATGCTGCGTTCCATAGGGTCACAGAGAGTTAAACACGACTGAATGACTAAACAACAACACAAAATGTATTTCTGATATGTAGAAACACAGATTTTGATGATTTATAAGAACCAACAGATCCATCTAACATGTGCATTTCGTCTACTTAAAGGGACTCTGTCACACCAAAATCACGTTTTTTTCCAGTTATTCTGAAAAACATTGTATTAGCCTTTTTCTAAAGTGACTTATTCCATATTGTTGATGCTGAGAGCAACTCCTGAATACTAATTAGCTGATTTGAGCTCATTAGATTTACAGTCTGCATGTTAGTCTCTATTTGGTGGTTAAAACAATTACCCCCAATGTCATCATGATGTTAGATTCCCACACCCACCCTAAATAAGAACTTTTAGATGTAAATTAGTGTACACAAATTAGCATAAGCAAGAAACAATTATTGGTGTTTACCTCAATAATATGAGATCTATGAATGATTCGTGGTAGAGAAAAATGGCTAGTATAATTTTCAGTGCTCTTTAAAACTAAACCAACTTCATATTGGGTGACAATTGTTCTGTAAGAAAAATAAATGAGCTTATTTAACTGTCCGTATAGTCTCATATCCATTGGAACTCGGAACCACAACATGTAAAGCAGCATTTCCACAAACCAGTGGGACATGGAATTCATCAATACTGCACAGGGGTGGGCACACACAGGCCTGGATTTGAGGATTTTCTTTCTGTGCACAGGTTAAGGACAAGTTCCATCTAGATCCCTTCCTAAGAAAATTCTTAAGTCGGATTTGTATGTAAGATGGATCCCAGATGATGAATAATAATAATAATACTATAATCCAGCAAGGGACGGAGCTGCGGGGGTGGAGACCCGTGGGACATAGCTGCAATGGAGCGCCAAAGGCGCTCTTTGCAGGGCTCGCGATGAGCGCCGCATCGCGAGGCCCGTAGGACTTTCAAAAAATTGCGTACCTCGCAAAAAATACAAATTTAATGGCCGAACCGCGGCACTCGAAAAACTAACAAAAAAACAAACAAATATGCCTCCAATTAACTTACACGCACAGCACGGGGGGAGAGCCAGGGAGCCTGAGAGTGAGGTTGCAAGTTAATTTGAGGCATATTCTGCGTTTTTTCAAGATTGAAAATAGTCTAAGCACGAAAACGAGGCTGAAGGACGTAAAAAAGAGCCGTAAGCAGTAAGACTTAACGATAACCACTAACACTTAACCCAAGTCAGTAACACTTAACCCAAGTCAGTAACACTTAACACAAGCCAATAGCACTTAACCCAAGGCAGTAACACTTAACCCAAGGCAGTAACACTCAACACAAGCCAATAACACTTAACCCAAGGCAGTAACACTTAACCCAAGTCAGTAACACTTAACCCAAGTCAGTTACACTTAACACAAGCCAATAGCACTTAACCCAAGGCAGTAACACTTAACCCAAGGCAGTAACACTCAACACAAGCCAATAACACTTAACCCAAGGCAGTAACACTTAACCCAAGGCGAAGGTGTTCAAGCGCAAGGCCTATAAAGTACACAGGGGGAGAGGCTTGCATTGAGGCACTCATTGTGGGGCTTGCAATGTGCGCCAAAGGTGCTTGCATTGTGTGACAAACCGCATTGTCATGCTTCAAATTTTATTGCCGTCATTTTTTGACGGGCACGTCGCTAGTCACTATAATAGTTTTCATAGTGTGTAACTCTGATGTCATCAAGGGGAGTGGGCCCAAGCACAGATAAGACACAGACGAGAGAGAGGGAGGGAGAGACATAGCGCAGAGACAGAGAGAGCGCAGAGACAGAGAGTGCAGAGAGGGAGGGGTACAGAGCCGGGAGATTACAGACAATTCAAGATAACATTCTATAACACTGTAATTTATGACGGGCAAGTTACTAGTGTGGTAATAATAATACAGTGTCATAATAACACCCCTGTAACTCTAATAATAAGTTACAGAAACTATTCAGCTCTGTCTTTTAATTCAAACAAACAGATCATAAAAATCCTTGGGGGCCTGTGCTTAAGTACGGGTCGTCTGTAAGTTGGGTCCTTTGTAACCCGTGGAGGGACTTGGAGGGGACAGAACATATACCTTGGCGTGCTTGGTCTGCACATTTAGTTGTGTGACTGGGTGCCAGACATTGCCATCAGATCATAAGGAGGTTACTCGTCTTTTTTCCTGCATTAGGCAGCAATGTGTTTGTCACGTCAGGTTAACAATCTCATTAAACCTGTATATTGAATTGATTCAGAGAAACGCAAGAGCGCTAATTCAAGTGTACTGAGAAAAACAGATCAATCTGAAGACATGATGTCAAAGGGCTGAGAATAATGTGTATATCTAACAAGGAGGGTGTCTGGCTTATTTCAAGCTAAGCTTTGTCCATGCTAAGGCTGGAAAGGAAATAATCATGAATGACGGTTAAACTGGTTTCTTTAGTATATATTTAAAGGCACACTTCCCTTCTGGATCGCTTGTCGTGGTGAAGGGGCTTGTGTACCTCAATGAGGCTGTGAGCTATATCATGTAGTGTCACCCAAGATGGGCAGTTCAGAGCAGAGAGATCAGACAAATTGCAGTCCACATGGAGAAGGATCTGGCAACCCACTCCAGTATTGTTCTCAAGAAAACCATATGGATGAGCACCACCAGAAACACAGACAGATATGCCTGGCATTTTGTGCCCGGATGGTCACAGAGAATCAAACACGACTGAACAACAACAAGGCATAATTTACTCTGGCACAATGGGCTCATCTGATTAGCAGGGAAATCTTAGCCTGGTCTCCTTCTGGATCTCTACCTTGTTGTGGTGAAGGGGCTTGTGTACTTCAATGAAGCTCTAAGCTACATCATGTAGGGTCACCCAAGATAAGCAGGTCATAGCAGAGTGGTCAGACAAATAATGTTCTACTGGAGAAGGAACTGGCAACCCAGTCCAGTATCTTTGCCAAGAAAACCTTACGGATAAGCACAACCAGACACAAGATGAGCCTGGCATAATGCAGTCCATAGGGTGATGGAGAGTGGGACATGACTGACTGATTAAACAACAACAAAAGGAATACTGGCTGTCCTATATGGACATGGAAATATTTTTATTTATTTATTGCTTCAGAAAGAAGGTGTTTGACAATGTGTCACAGGTCTCAGAGAAGAAAAACGTATTCAGACTTTTAATTGCTCTTGGGCGCTTGCCTTCTGTCAGCCAATGAGATCTATGTGTTCCATGTCCCTGCAAAAACGAAACAGAGTTGGTCGAAATGCAAAAAGCAAGCGTTGCTTCACGCAGCAGGACTTCTCTTTATTCCCCAACTGTTGGTGCGTGATAGTTTCAATGCTAGTTACAATAGTAGGATTCCCTGGTGGTCCAGTGGTTAGGATTCAGTGCTTTCACCACTGTGACCTGGGTTTGATTCCAGTCAGGGAACCAAGAGGTCACACCACCCAGAAGCCAAACAAGGTTGGGCTTGGTCAGTACATGGGCGACCACCTAGGAATACCAGGATCTGCATATCTGCATGCTGTGGCCCACTGGAGAAAGAACTGGCAACCCACTCCAGTATCTCTGCCATGACTACCAAGTGGATCTGCATGCTGTATTGAGGTCCATGAGGTCATGGAGAGTTGGACACAACTGTACAACTCACACACAACAATAAAGTAGACTCAGTCAGCTTCACAAGCTTCCGGTGCCCAGTGTTATCCTACCACCCAATCTCACCATATGACATAGGACAAATGTGAATTATTAGCATTTTAAACTAGACGAACAATACAATTCTATTAAAGTAAAACATTCCTAGCAGGGTTAGACCATTTTTAGCAACTAAATAAATTAAAATATCACCCAATCTAAAGTGGCACTATATTTAGGTCTGAATGTAACATTTTGATTTGCAGCTATTTTTCCTGTGAATATAATACTTCAGGATTTGCATTTCACACTTTTTAATGATGTTGTGTTCTCATCTATTCAGAGCAAACTGCTTTCCTGACGAGAATATTATATTTATAATATTGTGATGATTCTTTATTGAAAACACAAGTTAATATCATATTACAGTTATGTTAATAGATATATCAGTGATTTATGGCATTATCACAATACGCATATCATTATTAAAGTGATGTAACATAATTAAAGGCATATCCATAAGTTTCCCTGTGTTTCCCTCTCTCTAATTTAACACATGTTGCTTATATCAGACACATACATTATATGAAGTCATTCTATACACACACAGACTTATTTTATTTATAAATAAAACTTGTTTTCCACACCCCCAGCGTTGCTTGCATAGGTACAGTGTACCTACCAATAGAAACACTGCATTAAAACACACCTTTTTATTAACCTTCAAGCCAGCAGCAGCAGCAGCACTGAGTAGTGTTTGACTCCTTCTTCTTCTTACTTCCTGTTCCTGGGTAAAAACAGAACTACACATCCCATGATTCTTTGGGGCACACACTGGCATTACAGATTGATACACATATATTAGCTGCCTGTGATTGGCCAAAACAAATTATGACTTTTTGCAGGGGTATTAACTCTGAACATCACCTACTTGCAAACTCAAGAGATTTAGCAAACATCGGGGTGAGTTTGTTGACGTTTATTTTGGAATTTTTTGATGCACAAAAATGTTTTCATACACTACTGATTCTCCTCTACCAGGAAACTGAAATATGCCTGTAAGCTTATTATAAATAGCCTGTTAAGAGGGACCAGCCGGACCTGCCAATGAATGGGTCCTCTCCTCCGTGGGTTTCTATGTAACAGTGCTATGGATTCCCTGGAAGCAAGCAACCTGTGAAGAGCAGGAATGCAGTTCTGGAACATAGACGTAGGAGTCCTTGTTAGCTGGAGCAAAGTGACTAAAAAGCTTTATTCCTACCCCTCAGAAATACAGCTGATATGCTTGTATACTTTAAAAGGGGTAGTGCACTTTTTGAAACACACAGATTTATTTATATACATGGGAGTTCAATTAGCCAAGGTGTAGAGTAACCAAAGGTAACGTAATTAAGATAGGAAGGCTAGGTAACCTAATCACTTAGCAAGAGCTGAACGCCCTATTATGCTGATTTCATATTGGGCCTCTTAGACATGTCCTTGCAAACAATTATTGGATCACAGTATATGAATTACAAAAATACATATAAAAAATACATATTAACGTCAAGCATGTTTAACATGGATACAATCAGCACAGTAGGTGGTTAGCCACACAATGTCCAAACCACACAGACACAAGTGGTATTCACTGGGCATGAGACAAGAGTCCAAGCAGAGGAGACCATGGTTATCACAAAGGTAGCCCCAGGGGAGTCTTGTCTACCTTGTGCTGGCCCAGGTAAGGGATGCCCTTGGGAATACTGGACAAGGATCCTTTGAGGAAGAGAGAGAAGCAAGTACCGTAGTACATTATTACAGGCTTCTTCCCTATCAAATATAAATAAATATGGATATAACTACATTGGGCGAGTTTTGTTAAAGCATTTTAGTAATTGCACCATTAAAGTAACTATATAAAAGGGCGCCGCAGAAGAATTGTAGGTTTACTTTAATGTTTGACGCATTATTGTCAAAATGATGTTGTGGGATATATTGTTGACCAATTTCTCTGTAAAGGGCTGCTATCATTTAGGAAATACATCACATTTTGGTGACATTTGCTATCAACATTAGCAGCACGTAAGCCATGGGTATAAATGTCTTTCCTGAGAGTAATATTAATTTAGCAAGAATCTGTGTATAGAAAGTTCTATTTTACCTGACTTCAACACTTCTTACTAAGCTGGAGCCTAAGGAGTGTGCTTATCTTTTGTATCAGTGGTGGGAGAGGAGATTTGTTATCTGATTGGAGCTTTTAGTGTTTCTAATATAACCTGCAAGCCGGTCCTGCAGTGATGTAAATCCTCTCCCACACAAAAAACACCAAAGTATTGTGGATGCCTCCCGGGACCAGCAGAGGCATCATCATTTTATTATAGTTTTAACTATGGTATTTTCCACGCCTAATTATGCTTAGTCAGACTTATCACGCTTCTGCTTTTCGGTTCTTCTGGGAAATGAGCTGCGGTCTAAGATGTTTTGTGAGCCAAATGGCTTAAAGGGACACATAATCACCAAATTATTACCAGATTATTTGAATCCTGTTAAGTGAGGTTAATATCTTTTCCGAGCAAAACTAATTTTGCTAAAGCATGACAAACAAAAAGTCTCGCACCCGCACCCCCCCCCCCCCCCCACACACACACACAAGCTTCACAGAAAAAGATCAGTTAAAGGGGTATGGAAGGTATTTGAATTTTTCTAGGTATTTAATATCCCTGTACATCTATTTACTTTAAATATTTTATTTTACTTAGAAATGCTTATAATCTCTGTTTTATTTGCCTAATATCAAACAAATACCAGCTTGGTTCTGCCCTCTGCAGCTCATGAAGACATAGACTCTGTAGTACTGACTATACTGTGTCTCATACTAGCCAATCATTGACAGTCTCTCAGCAACATGCTGCTGAGACGTGGTCTCTGATGGGCTAGGACATTACAATGCAAATCTAGCCCCATGACTCTATTTGCCCCATTGTGTATTTTAATTACTGTTGGGAAAGTTGTGTAATAGATAGTGATCACAACAAACAAAAATGAAGCTCTTACCACATTTATCTTGGTAGCCATGAGATGCTGGTACTCACCTTAACCAGGAAAGCTATGGGTTTACTGGTAAGTGTGGTGCAACCTGAATCCTGGGCTATCAATCACAGCCTTCCCCCATAGAGCCTCACACTGCGCACATAAACTCAGCACTCGAATTACTCATGTAACAGCCAGTGGGCAGAATAGACTGTACAGTATGTAAACAACAAATTAAATTTAAGATTTTGAAATTGTTATTAGTATAATTAAAGAATAGATGATTTTAACATATAACTGTGTGCTCTTTCACACCATGAAGAGCACTCACAGTAAGGTCCATGGCCCTATATCCCACTCCATTCAGCAGCCATAGTAAAAATCATTGGATCTTTGGTGATGTGATATCTACCTTCTTCCCCTGCACATGCCCAAAAGCAGTCAACTTTCCATTATATGAATTAGATAATAGAATAATGCTTAAGAAATAAGAATCTAAAACAAATATTTAGCTTTGCAAACATGTAGCATAAAAATAATAAGAAAATATGGTGCTTCATATCAATTTCCACAAAGGCTTAAAAAGAAGGACATAAATAACTTTTCCTAAAGTAATATATATCTGAACCCATTGTATCAGAAAGTCTGCTCTCCAGAAATATAAACACCCCTCAGCCTTCACCAAAGCATCAAGAAAGCTTCAAGAGCCCGGTGGAGAATCATATGTTTGATGTCACCAGAGGCATCCATATTATTTATTTTTATACTATATATGTATTGACACAAGGACGATCTCAGCAGCACTTACAAACTGTGCACAGTAGTTATGTTCTAATCTTGTTTTCCCCTTAATGAAGATTTAGTGGATCTTTTATTTTCCTCCATATAACATAATCCTTTAAAAATTAAAAAAACAAAAAAGGAATTTTATTACAAGACTGTTTTTCATCCCTTCAAGATTATGCGTGTGCATGTAACACGGCTGTAATGCTGAAACCACAAGTGGCCCAAAGCTGCTTATGGTCGCTCGGTGTAGATTTAAATGAACAATATCCTTTTGTTTCGGCTCTCCCAGAAATGCTGATTAAATCCGATTTAATTACTCGGTGTATTTGTCGCCGTTGCTGAAGGTGACATTGCAGGTTAAATGAACCCGTTTTTTTACATAATCTGACATAACTGTTTCTTAATCTCACTAATTTCCTTTATCGGCGGTCACATATACAATGTATACGTTTTTTGAGAAATGCCCACGGCTACTAAATTAGTGATGGGATTAGGAGAATTAGTATTTATGGAAAATGCTAAGAACAGCAATTGTGCTAAAATGTGACATTCGTGACATGCCTTGGAGCTAATGCTTGTATGTAGTCTGAGAACAGCAAGGGGTGGTGCTATGTACATTAAGTAGCTACTGGTCTTGGAAGAAATTTGTAGGCTGAACTTCTCACTAATAGAGAACACTGTAGTAACATTACCTTGGTTCCCTGGTGGTCCAGTGGTTAGGAGTCAGTGCTTTCACTGCTGTGACCTGGGTTCGATTCACATCAGGGAATCACCACCCTGAAGCCAAGCAGGGTTAGGCCTGGTCAGTACATGATTGGTTGACCAGGAGCTGTATGCTGTGGTCAACTGAGATCTATCCTGTTATGGTGACAAGACAGGACCGCCGCTGCAGTGTGACCTCCAAACGCTAGATGGCGCTGCCGATATGGGAGAGAAGTTCTAAGCTTATAATGTTAGCGTAACCCTTGAACTAACCCAAACCCTAACCCCAACCCTCACCCTAAGCCTCAACCCTAACCCCAACCTTAACAGTTTACCCCTTGACTCAATTATATGGCACCACAATATCGGCAGTGCCATCTAGCAGATGCTCATTGCCACTGCTGCTGCCTTGTGCTGCGCTACCATAAGAGGCTAGGTTTGCCAACTGGAGAAAGAATTGGCAACCCACTTCAGTATATCTGCCATGAAAACCAAGTGGATCAGCATGACCAGGGACATTAAAATGTGCCTGATGCGTTGTGGCCATGGAGATTCAGATATGACTGAACTACAACAAACCATGAATCTAAGTTCCTGAAGACTCTGTTGGAGTACAAAATATTTAAATTATTGTTTGGAGCCAGGTTTATCTCTATAGACCACTGGTTCCCAAACCTCTCCTCAAGACTCGCCATACAGGCAACAATAAAAATACACTAAATACACACAAAAAATTACAAAAACATCACACACAGTACGGGGCAACAGCCAGGACGTCTGGGAGTAAGGTGGAAAGCAAATCTAAGCCGATTTAGACGACTTTTGCCACTCGAAAATCGCCTAAGCGAGAAAAAATAAAGTGAAAAAGAGGCTCCAAGACCCCGGACCGCGCAAAACACTGCCAAACTCGTAGCACTTTACACATCAACCTACGAAATAGAAAATACACTATTACAAAAGCCGGGAAATGCTCACGAGACGCGTAACACATTAATAACATTCCGACTATACAATGCCGCTTTACACAATAAACCAACGACTTTACCTCGCGCACGCAGCCTATTTATACTGCACACTTGGAACATTCATTACACTTTATTAGCCGGGCACCGACACTCACAATGTATATTCTATGCAGACGCAAAATACAAACAGATTGTTAGCTCTTCAGCCTATTGCTCGCTGCATATATCAATTATAAATAAAGTATATAAATGTATTAAATAAATCATTCATTATTACTTAACTACATATACATAGAAATATATATATATCTTTATCATGACTGATGAAGCTGCTCAGAGGACCAAAAGTACACGACAGGAGAGGCTCGGAGCTCATTGCGAGGCACGCGATGAGCGCCGAAGGCGGCCAGCACAATGCTCGCAATGAGCGCTGAAGGTCCTCAGAGTATAAAACGGTTTACATTGTGTGTCAAACAGCATTCCCATGTCTTAAAATATTATTGCCCCGTTATTTTTGACGGGCAAGTCGCTAGTATATCATAATTAGCAGTTTGTTAGCGTCTGAGACGTCTGCACAGCGTTCATTTGTTGTGGATCCTGGGTATGCGTGTTTAACCAACGCTCACTGCCGCCATTATGCAGGACATCTCCAGGAGAGGCAGTGCAGAGAGAGAGACACACTCACACACAGGATAGAGACACACACACAGGATAGAGACACACACACAGGATAGAGACACACACACAGGATAGAGACACACAGGATAGAGAGAGACACACACACACAGGATAGAGACACACAGGATAGAGAGAGACACACACACACAGGATAGAGAGAGACACACACACACACAGGATAGAGAGAGAGACACACACACAGGATAGAGAGAGACACACACACACAGGATAGAGAGAGACACACACACAGGATAGAGAGAGACACACACACAGGATAGAGAGAGACACAGGATAGAGAGACACACACAGGACAGAGAGAGAGACAGGACACAGGACACAGAGAGAGAGACAGGAAAGGGAGAGAGAGACATACAATATATAGAGAGAGAGACACACACAGGATAGAGAGAGACCCACGAATACAGGGCAGAGAGAGAGAGACAGGGGAGAGAGAGACATAGGACAGATAGAGACACACAAGACAGATAGAGAGAGAGAGAGACACAGGACAGAGAGAGAGACACAGGACAGAGAGAGAGAGAGACACAGGACAGAGATAGAGAGACACAGGACAGAGAGAGAGAGAGACACAGGACAGAGAGAGAGAGAGAGACACAGGACAGAGAGAGAGAGACACAGGACAGAGAGAGAGAGAGAGAGACACAGGACAGAGAGAGAGACACAGGACAGAGAGAGAGAGAGACACAGGACAGAGATAGAGAGACACAGGACAGAGAGAGAGAGAGACACAGGACAGAGAGAGAGAGAGACACAGGACAGAGAGAGAGAGACACAGGACAGAGAGAGAGAGACACAGGACAGAGAGAGAGAGAGACACAGGACAGAGAGAGAGAGAGACACAGGACAGAGAGAGAGAGACACACACACATGACAGAGAGAGAGAGAGACACACAGGACAGAGAGAGAGAGAGAGAGACACAGGACAGAGAGAGAGAGAGACACAGGACAGAGAGAGAGAGAGAGAGAGAGAGAGACACAGGACAGAGAGAGAGAGAGAGACACACAGGACAGAGAGAGAGAGACACACAGGACAGAGAGAGAGAGACACACAGGACAGAGAGAGAGAGACACACAGGACAGAGAGAGAGAGACACACAGGACAGAGAGAGAGAGAGACACAGGACAGAGAGAGAGAGAGAGAGAGAGACAGGACAGAGATAGAGACAGGACAGAGATAGAGACAGGACAGAGATAGAGACAGGACACAGGACAGAGATAGAGACAGGACACAGGACAGAGATAGAGACAGGACACAGGACAGAGAGAGAGAGAGACACAGGACAGAGAGAGAGAGAGAGACACAGGACAGAGATAGAGACAGGACAGAGATAGGGACAGGACACAGGACAGAGATAGACAGGACACAGGACAGAGGGATAGACACACACACAGGACCGAGGGAGAGACAAAGACACACACACACACACACAGGGCAGAGAGAGAGAGACACACACACACACAGGGCAGAGAGAGAGAGACACACACAGGGCAGAGAGAGAGAGACACACACACACACACACAGGGCAGAGAGAGAGACACACACACACAGGGCAGAGAGAGAGAGACACACACAGGGCAGAGAGAGAGACACACACGCACACACAGGGCAGAGGGAGAGAGACATACACACACAGGGCAGAGGGAGAGAGACATACACACACACAGGGCAGAGGGAGAGAGACATACACACACAGGGAGAGACATACAATATATAGAGAGAGAGACACACACAGGATAGAGAGAGACCCACGAATACAGGGCAGAGAGAGAGAGACAGGGGAGAGAGAGACATAGGACAGATAGAGACACACAAGACAGATAGAGAGAGAGAGAGACACAGGACAGAGAGAGAGACACAGGACAGAGAGAGAGAGACACAGGACAGAGAGAGAGAGACACAGGACAGAGAGAGAGAGAGACACAGGACAGAGAGAGAGAGAGACACAGGACAGAGAGAGAGAGAGACACAGGACAGAGAGAGAGAGACACAGGACAGAGAGAGAGAGAGACACAGGACAGAGAGAGAGAGAGACACAGGACAGAGAGAGAGAGAGACACAGGACAGAGAGAGAGAGAGACACAGGACAGAGAGAGAGAGACACACACACATGACAGAGAGAGAGAGACACACACAGGACAGAGAGAGAGAGAGAGAGACACAGGACAGAGAGAGAGAGAGACACAGGACAGAGAGAGAGAGAGAGAGACACAGGACAGAGAGAGAGAGAGAGAGAGACACACAGGACAGAGAGAGAGAGAGACACACAGGACAGAGAGAGAGAGACACACAGGACAGAGAGAGAGAGACACACAGGACAGAGAGAGAGAGACACACAGGACAGAGAGAGAGAGACACACAGGACAGAGAGAGAGAGAGACACAGGACAGAGAGAGAGAGAGAGAGAGAGAGAGACAGGACAGAGATAGAGACAGGACAGAGATAGAGACAGGACAGAGATAGAGACAGGACACAGGACAGAGATAGAGACAGGACACAGGACAGAGATAGAGACAGGACACAGGACAGAGATAGAGACAGGACACAGGACAGAGAGAGAGAGAGACACAGGACAGAGAGAGAGAGAGAGACACAGGACAGAGATAGAGACAGGACAGAGATAGAGACAGGACACAGGACAGAGATAGACAGGACACAGGACAGAGGGATAGACACACACACAGGACCGAGGGAGAGACAAAGACACACACACACACACACACACAGGGCAGAGAGAGAGAGACACACACACACACAGGGCAGAGAGAGAGAGACACACACACACACACACAGGGCAGAGAGAGAGACACACACACACAGGGCAGAGAGAGACACACACACACACAGGGCAGAGAGAGAGACACACACACACAGGGCAGAGAGAGAGACACACACACACAGGGCAGAGAGAGAGAGACACACACAGGGCAGAGAGAGAGACACACACGCACACACAGGGCAGAGGGAGAGAGACATACACACACAGGGCAGAGGGAGAGAGACATACACACACAGGGAGAGACACACACACACGAACACACAGGACAGAGGGAGAGACAAACACACACACACACACAGGACAGAGGGAGCGAGAGACACACACACACACACACATGACAGAGGGAGACACACACACGCACACAAAGGGCAGAGGGAGAGAGACATACACACACAGGGAGAGACACACACACGAACACACAGGACAGAGGGAGAGACAAACACACACACACAGGACAGAGGGAGAGAGAGACACACACAGGACAGAGGGAGACACACACACACGCACACACACAGAGGGAGAGACACACACACACAGGGCAGAGAGAGGGAGAGAGACACACACAGGGCAGAGAGGGAGAGAGACACACACAGGGCAGAGAGAGGGACGCACACACACAGGGCAGAGAGAGGGACGCACACACACAGGGCAGAGAGAGGGAGACACACAGGGCAGAGAGAGGGAGACACACAGGGCAGAGAGACACACACACACAGGGCAGAGAGACACACAGGGCAGAGAGACACACAGGGCAGAGAGACACACACACACACAGGGCAGAGAGACACACACACACACAGGGCAGAGGGAGAGAGACACACACAGGGCAGAGGGAGAGAGACACACACACACAGGACAGTGGGAGAGAGACACACACACACAGGGCAGAGGGAGAGAGACACACACACACAGGGCAGAGGGAGAGAGACACACACACACAGGGCAGAGGGAGAGAGACACACACACACAGGACAGAGGGAGAGAGAGACACACACACAGGACAGAGGGAGAGACACGCACACACACAGGACAGAGGGAGAGACACACACACAGGACAGAGGGAGAGACACACACACACAGGACAGAGAGAGACACACACACACACACACAGGGCAGAGGGAGAGACACACTCACAGGGCAGAGACACACACACACAGGATAGAGGGAGAGACACACACACACAGGACAGAGGGAGAGACACACACACACACACACAGGACAGAGGGAGAGACACACACACACACACACACAGGACAGAGGGAGACACACACACACACACACAGGACAGATGGAGAGAGACACACACACACAGGGCAGAGGGAGAGAGACACACACACAGGACAGAGGGAGAGACACACACACACAGGACAGAGGGAGAGAGACACACACACACAGGGCAGAGGGAGAGAGACACACACACAGGACAGAGGGAGAGACACACACACACAGGACAGAGGGAAAGAGACACACACACACAGGACAGAGGGAGAGACACATACACACACAGGACAGAGGGGGAGAGACACACACACACACACACAGGACAGAGGGGGAGAGACACACACACACACACAGTGCAGAGGGAGAGAGACACACACAGGGCAGAGGGAGAGAGACACACACACACAGGACAGAGGGAGAGAGACACACACACACAGGGCAGAGGGAGAGAGACACACACACACAGGACAGAGGGAGAGAGACACACACACACAGGGCAGAGGGAGAGAGACACACACACACAGGACAGAGGGAGAGAGAGACACACACACAGGACAGAGGGAGAGACACGCACACACACAGGACAGAGGGAGAGACACACACACAGGACAGAGGGAGAGACACACACACACAGGACAGAGAGAGACACACACACACACACACAGGGCAGAGGGAGAGACACACTCACAGGGCAGAGACACACACACACAGGATAGAGGGAGAGACACACACACACAGGACAGAGGGAGAGACACACACACACACACACAGGACAGAGGGAGAGACACACACACACACACACACAGGACAGAGGGAGACACACACACACACACACAGGACAGATGGAGAGAGACACACACACACAGGGCAGAGGGAGAGAGACACACACACAGCACAGAGGGAGAGACACACACACACAGGACAGAGGGAGAGAGACACACACACACAGGGCAGAGGGAGAGAGACACACACACAGGACAGAGGGAGAGACACACACACACAGGACAGAGGGAAAGAGACACACACACACAGGACAGAGGGAGAGACACATACACACACAGGACAGAGGGGGAGAGACACACACACACACACACAGGACAGAGGGGGAGAGACACACACACACACACACACACACACACACACAGGGCAGAGAGAGACACACACACACAAGACAGATGGAGAGACACACACACACACAGGATAGAGGGAGAGACACACACACACACAGGACAGAGGGAGAGAGAGAGACACACACACAGGGCAGAGACACACACACACAAGACAGATGGAGAGACACACACACACAGGACAGAGGGAGAGACACACACACACACACAGGACAGAGGGAGAGACACACACACACACACAGGACAGAGGGAGACACACACACACAGGACAAAGGGAGACACACACACACACAGGACAGAGGGAGACACACACACACACAGGACAGAGGGAGACACACACAGGACAGAGGGAGACACACACACGCACACACACAGAGGGAGAGACACACACACACACGACAGAGGGAGACACACACACGCACACACACAGAGGGAGAGACACACACGCACACACACAGAGGGAGAGACACACACGCACACACAGGACAGAGGGAGAGAGACACACACACACAGGGCAGAGGGAGAGAGACACACACACAGGACAGAGGGAGACACACACACACACACAGGGCAGAGGGAGAGAGACACACACACAGGACAGAGGGAGAGACACACACACACACAGGACAGAGGGAGAGACACACACACAGAACAGAGGGAGACACACACACACAGGACAGAGGGAGAGACACATACACACACAGGACAGAGGGGGAGAGACACACACACACACACAGGACAGAGGGGGAGAGACACACACACACACACACACAGGGCAGAGAGAGAGACACACACACAGGTCAGAGAGAGAGACACACACACAGGACAGAGGGAGAGACACACACACACAGGACAGAGGGAGAGAGACACACACACACAGGGCAGAGGGAGAGACACACACACACAGGACAGAGGGAGAGACACACACACACAGGACAGAGGGAGAGAGACACACACACACAGGGTAGAGGGAGAGAGACACACACACAGGACAGAGGGAGAGACACACACACACAGGACAGAGGGAGAGAGACACACACACACAGGGCAGAGGGAGAGACACACACACACAGGGCAGAGGGAGAGATACACACACACAGGACAGAGGGAGAGACACACACACAGGACAGAGGGAGAGACACACACACAGGACAGAGGGAAAGAGACACACACACACAGGACAGAGGGAGAGACACATACACACACAGGACAGAGGGGGAGAGACACACACACACACACAGGACAGAGGGGGAGACACACACACACACACACAGGGCAGAGAGAGACACACACACACAAGACAGATGGAGAGACACACACACACACAGGATAGAGGGAGAGACACACACACACACAGGACAGAGGGAGAGAGAGAGACACACACACAGGGCAGAGACACACACACACAAGACAGATGGAGAGACACACACACACACAGGACAGAGGGAGAGACACACACACACACACAGGACAGAGGGAGAGACACACACACACACACAGGACAGAGGGAGACACACACACACACAGGACAGAGGGAGACACACACACACACAGGACAGAGGGAGACACACACACACACAGGACAGAGGGAGACACACACAGGACAGAGGGAGACACACACACGCACACACACAGAGGGAGAGACACACACACACACGACAGAGGGAGACACACACACGCACACACACAGAGGGAGAGACACACACACAGGACAGAGGGAGAGAGACACACACACACAGGGCAGAGGGAGAGAGACACACACACAGGACAGAGGGAGACACACACACACAGGACAGAGGGAGAGAGACACACACACACAGGGCAGAGGGAGAGAGACACACACACAGGACAGAGGGAGAGACACACACACACAGGACAGAGGGAGACACACACACACAGGACAGAGGGAGACACACACACACAGGACAGAGGGAGAGACACATACACACACAGGACAGAGGGGGAGAGACACACACACACACACAGGGCAGAGAGAGAGAGAGACACACACACAGGTCAGAGAGAGCCTAACACACAAGACAGATGGAGAGACACACACACACACAGGATAGAGGGAGAGACACACACACACACAGGACAGAGGGAGAGACACACAAACACAGGACAGAGAGAGGGAGACACACAGGGCAGAGAGAGGGAGACACACAGGGCAGAGAGACACACACAGGGCAGAGAGGGAGAAAGACACACACAGGGCAGAGAGAGGGACGCACACACACAGGGCAGAGAGAGGGAGACACACACACACAGGGCAGAGGGAGAGAGACACACACACACACAGGGCAGAGGGAGAGAGACACACACACACAGGACAGAGGGAGAGAGACACACACACACAGGACAGAGGGAGAGACACACACACACAGGACAGAGGGAGAGACACACACACACACAGGACAGAGGGGGAGAGACACACACACACACACAGGACAGAGGGGGAGACACACACACACACACACAGGGCAGAGAGAGACACACACACACAAGACAGATGGAGAGACACACACACACACAGGATAGAGGGAGAGACACACACACACACAGGACAGAGGGAGAGAGAGAGACACACACACAGGGCAGAGACACACACACACAAGACAGATGGAGAGACACACACACACACAGGACAGAGGGAGAGACACACACACACACACAGGACAGAGGGAGAGACACACACACACACACAGGACAGAGGGAGACACACACACACACAGGACAAAGGGAGACACACACACACACAGGACAGAGGGAGACACACACACACACAGGACAGAGGGAGACACACACAGGACAGAGGGAGACACACACACGCACACACACAGAGGGAGAGACACACACACACACGACAGAGGGAGACACACACACGCACACACACAGAGGGAGAGACACACACACAGGACAGAGGGAGAGAGACACACACACACAGGGCAGAGGGAGAGAGACACACACACACAGGGCAGAGGGAGAGAGACACACACACAGGACAGAGGGAGACACACACACACAGGACAGAGGGAGAGAGACACACACACACAGGGCAGAGGGAGAGACACACACACACAGGACAGAGGGAGACTCACACACACAGGACAGAGGGAGACACACACACACAGGACAGAGGGAGAGACACATACACACACAGGACAGAGGGGGAGAGACACACACACACACACAGGACAGAGGGGGAGAGACACACACACACACACAGGGCAGAGAGAGAGAGAGACACACACACAGGTCAGAGAGAGCCTAACACACAAGACAGATGGAGAGACACACACACACACAGGATAGAGGGAGAGACACACACACACACAGGACAGAGGGAGAGACACACAAACACAGGACAGAGAGAGGGAGACACACAGGACAGAGAGAGGGAGACACACAGGACAGAGAGAGGGAGACACACAGGGCAGAGAGAGGGAGACACACAGGGCAGAGAGACACACAGGGCAGAGAGGGAGAAAGACACACACAGGGCAGAGAGAGGGACGCACACACACAGGGCAGAGAGAGGGAGACACACAGGGCAGAGAGAGGGAGACACACAGGGCAGAGAGAGGGAGACACACAGGGCAGAGAGACACACACACACAGGACAGATGGAGAGACCCACACACACAGGACAGATGGAGAGACGTGCACACACACAGGACAGAGAGAGAGAGACACACACACACAGGGCAGAGAGAGACACACACACACAGGGCAGAGAGAGACACACACACACAGGGCAGAGAGAGACACACACACACAGGGCAGAGAGAGACACACACACACACAGGGCAGAGAGACACACACACACACACAGGGCAGAGAGACACACACACACACACAGGGCAGAGAGACACACACACACAGGGCAGAGAGACACACACACACAGGGCAGAGGGAGAGACACACACACACACACACAGCACAGAGGGAGAGACACACACACACACACACACACAGGACAGAGGGAGAGAGACACACACACACAGGACAGAGGGAGAGAGACACACACACACACAGGGCAGAGGGAGAGAGACACACACACACACAGGGCAGAGGGAGAGAGACACACACACACACAGGACAGAGGGAGAGAGACACACACACACAGGACAGAGGGAGAGAGAGACACACACACAGGACAGAGGGAGAGACACACACACACAGGACAGAGGGAGAAACACACACACACAGGACAGAGGGAGAGACACACACACAGGGCAGAGAGACATACACACACAAGACAGATGGAGAGACACACACACAGGGCAGAGAGACACACACACACAAGACAGATGGAGACACACACACACACAGGACAGAGGGAGAGACACACACACACACAGGGCAGAGGGAGAGACACACACACAGGGCAGAGACACACACACACACACACAGGATAGAGGGAGAGACACACACACACACACAGGACAGAGGGAGAGACACACACACACACACACAGGACAGAGGGAGAGAGACACACACACACGGGGCAGAGGGAGAGAGACAGACACACACGGGACAGAGGGAGAGATACACACACACGGGACAGAGGGGGAGACACACACACACACAGGACAGAGGGAGAGACACACACACACACAGGACAGAGGGGGAGAGACACACACACACAGGGCAGAGAGAGAGACACACACACAGGGCAGAGAGACACACACACACAGGGCAGAGAGACACACACACACAAGACAGATGGAGAGACACACACACACACAGGATAGAGGGAGAGACACACACACACACACAGGACAGAGGGAGAGACACACACACACAGGACAGAGGAAGAAACACACACACACAGGACAGAGGGAGAGACACACACACACAAGACAGATGGAGAGACACACACACAGGATAGAGGGAGAGACACACACACACACAGGACAGAGGGAGAGACACACACACACAGGGCAGAGAGAGAAACACACACACACAGGACAGAGGGAGAGACACACACACAGGGCAGAGAGACATACACACACAAGACAGATGGAGAGACACACACACAGGGCAGAGAGACACACACACACAAGACAGATGGAGAGACACACACACACACACAGGACAGAGGGAGAGACACACACACACACAGGACAGAGGGAGAGACACACACACACACAGGACAGAGGGAGAGACACACACACACACACAGGGCAGAGAGAGAGACACACACACAGGGCAGAGACACACACACACACACAAGACAGATGGAGACACACACACACACACAGGACAGAGGGAGAGACACACACACACATACAGGACAGAGGGAGAGACACACACACACACAGGATAGAGGGAGAGACACACACACACAGGACAGAGAGAGAGACACAGAGAGAGGACACAGAGAGAGAAACCAGGACACAGAGAGAGACACACAGAAAGACACACAGGACACAGAGAGACACACAAACATAGGAAAGAGAGAAAGACACTCAGGATAGAGAGAGATACTTGTGCTATCATACATTTATGTCTGCATGCGTGTGTATGCATATGTGGGGTGGACAAAATAATGGAAATAACATTTTTAAAAAAATTAATTTTGAAGTAACTTAATCACAATTACGGGATCCGTTTGATTGACAACGAGCAGTAGGGGTCTGTAAAATAGGTCTGGCAATTAGCATTTAAATTTGAACTGAAAGTTTTTTTTAAAGGAACATGAGGCATCGGGGAGAAATGGAAAGCCACAAGAATTCTAATTATGAACTTTCTGACAAACGATCAATATCTAGAGATTTTATAGGGGTGTAGATATCATCATATTAGCGTAAGAAAGACAATGAGAGATATAAGAGAGTCAAAAGAAAGTTAGAGAATGTGTAAAATGGGAACGATGTAGCTATGAGAATGGAAGAGATGGAAACGCAAGAGGAGATATGAAAGAAAGAGAGCAAGCCTTGAGATCTCATCACCCGTCGTCCACTACTCACATACCCCAGACCTTATTGTTATGCTCACAAACCTGAACCTGTTATTAACTTTTCAGTCCAACCTTCGCTCACCTTAGTATTTGGATACCATTACTCATCCAGTGGGTCCACAACAAATAACACAACAAACCTCTCTAGACATGTCTTTTAGTTCCACCTCTCTACCCAATAACTTTCTCATACTTATTTAACAATATGCCATTACTCTTAGGCCTAATATACTTTTTCTATCCAGTTATGCCCCGCTCTGCTTATTTCATCTCTGCAAATAACATTACAAATTCAGAAACTCATCTTCTGGATATGAATAACTTTCCTACCCCCATGCACATCATCTTACCATACTCGTATACCAGACATCATTGATCTTCAAATATTATTTAACCCCTACTGACACGACATCCCTCCCCTCACCATACAGACCACCTACTCAATTATAAATTCCACCGCATCCCACGCTCCTCAATCCCTACCACCCTTCTTTCACATATATACCAGTCGGCCTTCAAGGACACTGAAAAATCTGATATTCTGTGAGTATACTGCATTCACAGATGAGATAGAATAGATGAAACTTACATTTTCCATTTTTCACCCCCCTAGCATGAATCTGTAATGCAGAAATTCATAACATTAATATATTCTTCCTTTACCATTTCTTCTGACTGAATTACATTTACCATATAAGAGTGCCCATTTATAATTTCCTATGTATTATTTTGCTCCTCTATTTTTCTCATATATTCTTTAACGTCTGGCATTAAATCTTTCAACCCATCCATCATTTTCCTTGCCGACTCATTCTTCTCAGCAGACGCCGTGGCTGTTCATTTTATTTTGTTCTAGGTATGTTATTTTTTATAAGTGCTCAATTTTAAGTCAGGTGGTGCCAGAACAAGAACATCATGTACACAAGCTACATCTCCAGTATGTGTAATAGCTTACAGTGGGGACATCTGCCATAGAGATCACAAAATCATGAAACCTTGGAGAAATTGCCGCTGTTCATTACATTGTTGTGAACATTTTCATCATTAAACTGTACCTTGGGGAGATTGAATAAAATATAAATTACGTTACTTGTACATTTCTATCTGGTGAACTGAAATATTTGTTTTTGTTATAAGCATCTCTACACTTTATTAAGGTTAATTAACGAGCACCATTTTCTGCGTGATGGATGGTACATGATATTTCCAAGCATAAATAAACAAGGTTGTTCAGACTCAATGTCATTAATCATTGTCCTTGTACAGCTATGCTAATGCATTCGGGAACACCCAAACGACTTCCACTTTAAAGAATTAATAAAATCCTTTATTTTTAATATGGAGAATGTATGAGCTATAATTTAGAGAATGAACATTAAAGGCATATCTAAGTTTCCCGGATTATGATTGCATCTGATAAAGAGAAATCAGTAGTGTATGAAAACATTTTTTTGCATAATAATTAGTGATTGCAGTTTGTGCAGGAAGGAATCATGGGATACAGTGGATATAAAAGAAATGACACCCCTGTTAAAATGTCAGGTTTCTGTGCTGTAAAAAAATGAGACAAAGATAAATCATTTCAGAACTTTTTCCACCTTTAATGTGACCTATAAACTGTACAACTCAATTGAAAAACAAACTAAAATCTTTTAGGTAAAGGGAAGAAAAAATTTAAATATAAAATAATATGGTTGCATAAATCTGCACACCCTTAAACTAATACTTTGTTGAAGCACCTTTTGATTTTATTACAGCACTCAGTCTTTTGGGGTCTGAGTCTATCAGCATGGCACATTTTGACTTGGCAAGATTTGCCCACTCTTCTTTGCAAAAACACTTATGGCCGAAAAGTTCAACCTTGGTTTCATCTGACCATAACACCTTTTCCCACATGCTTTTGGGAGACTTCAGATGTGTTTTTGCAAAATGTAGCCTGGCTTGGATTTTTTTCTTCGTAAGAAAAGGCTTTCGTCTTGCCACTCTACCCCATAGCCTAGACATATGAAGAATATAGGAGATTGTTGTCAGATGTACCATACGGCCAGTACTTGCCAGATATTCCTGCAGCTCCTTTAATCTTGCTGTAGGCCTCTTGGTAGCCTCCCAGACCAGTTTTCTTCTCGTCTTTTCATTAATTTTGGAGGGAGCTCCAAATCTTGGTAATGTCACTGTTGTGCCATATTTTCTCCACTTGATGATGACTGTCTTCACTGTGTTCCATGGCATATCTAATGCCTTGGAAATTCTTTTGTACCCTTCTCCTGACTGATACCTTTTAACAATGAGATCCCTCTGATGCTTTGGAAGCTCTCTGTGGACCATGACTTTTGCTGTGGTATGCGACTAAGAAAATTTCAAGAAAGACCAACTAGAGCAGCTGAACTTTATTTGGGGTTAATCAGAGGCACTTTAAATGATGGCAGGTATATGCTGACTCCTATTTAACACGATTTGGAATGTGATTGCTTAATTCTGAACACAACTACATGCCCAGTTATAAGAGGGTGTGCAGACTTATGCAACCACATTATTTTTCTTTTTCTTCCCTCCACCTAAAAAATTTCAGTTTGATTTTCAATTGAGTTGTACAGTTTATAGGTCACATTAAAGGTGGAAAAAATTCTGAAATTATTTATCTTTGTCTCATTTTTTTACAGCACAGAAACCTGACATTTTAACAGGGGTGTGTAGACTTTTTATATCCACTGCATATATATATATATATATATATATATATATATATATAATTTTTTTTTTTTTTTACTTCATTGTACAAAGGTGCTATAAAGTTGCAGCTGCATTTGAATGCTCGGATGGCGGACAAAACAATACTAAGTGGCTAATGATCACTTGCGTTTCTACTGAACTTTTTTAAAGGTGGAGGTGGAACACACAAATTCATACAAAGTTTTATTTGTGTGATTTTAACATAATAGAAACATAAAAACTAATAACATTAATTTTCATGCCACAGCCCACTTTTACAATAGTTTAAACATGATCTTTTAATTGTATAACAGAAAATATATCAGGTCCATAAGTACACATGTTAATACAGAGGGAATTGAATCTAGAAAAGTGTTTTTCAACTCTTTATGCAAAGAACCAGTTGACTACCTTGCTAAACTGATATGGACCTATATTGACATCCACCTGGACAGAGGAATGGTATTTATGGGAATGTAATATGCAGAGGAAATGTTATTTTTTTCCAGTTTGAATCAATGATATCTCATCTACATCCCTGCCTCTCATTAGTTGTGACCAGTGACAAACATATTAATGGCACATGCATGTTCAAAGGGTGAGCCTCTCCTTGATGGTAGTTACATGTTTAAATGTTAAGCCTCTCCTTGATACTAGCATACTAATTGCAGCTAATCCCAACCAGTTATCTGGAATGGGAGAGCATGCCCTTCTTCAGCAATACACAGCCCATTATACCTCTCTAAATTACCAAATAATACCAATTGTATCCTACAATACTTCTCATTATCTATATGTCTGTTACAATTTAATTCCTTTGCACAACCATTTATCAATTTGTTTTGGGGTAAATTAAAATTATTTAAAGCACAATGAGGCTCTTTGAAGGACTCCATGGCAACATATGAGACCTTGCAACTGAAATAGCTTGCCTACTGCTGCAGTAGTATCTCCTTGATCCATGTGTATTATTGTAAGGGGAATGTTCAATCTGTAAGGTCATTTAATTTCCCAATCCTTCATTCATTGTTAACTCATTTGTATCCATACATATCTAGCTATTTCTTATCCCTCCTTCTCACCCCACAGTGTTGAATTGCTGATAAACCCTTACAGATACCTGGCGACATCAAATCCATAGGCAGGAAAGTAAAATCCAGCTTTGCACACCCACAGGGAGCTTACATAACCAAGTACACACAGGAAGGGCAGCTAGGTATGGAGTTTGACCTTTTAAAGGAAATGCTTGCTGCAGGATGGAATCACATGGTTGAGTGGGGTCCAAGCGCACAGCTGAATCAGAGCACAAGGATATAGGCATAGATAAACTACATATCCCAGGCTGCTTTGCAACACAGATTCCCTAGAGTATGATACAAATGTATCAGCTAACCTCTGCTTTCTCCTGATTGGCCAAAACAAATTATGAATTTTATGGTAATCTTAGCAGGTATATCCAGGGGTGTTAAGTAGCAAAAGCCTCACCTTGCAAACTGAAAATATTTATCAAACATCAGAGTGAGTTTGTAAATATTTATTTCAGTATTTCTGCATGCAAAATATTTTTGCATACACTCCTGATTCTCCTTGATTAAAATAGACTAGGAACATATAAGATTATTTACTGATCAAGTTATTGATCTCTATTGAAGGAGATAAAACAAAACATAACCACTATTCTTGGATTAAAGGACAATTGCACATTGGAAATAAAAAATTGTATTTGAAAGCTTTGTCTGCCTTATTTAAGCAGAAAGAATAGTTCTTAGTTAGAATAAAAATGTTGTTGCGTCTACAAGATCCAGGAGAGATCCATGACACATTGGTGTAAGTTGTGTATGTGGGAGGGGCGTTTATATTTCTGGGGGGCTATTGATATTCCTATTGATTGGACATTCTTTATGTCTGCTGACATACTAGTAAAGTGAGGTCCCCCTGTGGACATGTTTTAGATCACAAAATACAAGCTTTCATGACAGAGAACAGGACAAAAAGGGAGAGGCTCCAGAAAGTGCTGTCTATTTACTCTAGGAGCTTCTGCAGTGGGGCAAACAGTACCTGAGATGGCACCTGTTCTGTGTGGGTACTGTTGAGCACATCTGTTACAAATGTTGTTGACCTTGTATACTTGGCATTGGACAGTGTGCATATGACTTGCCCTTGTAGCTCTAAGCACTAATATAATAAATATATATTCTTAGGTCACCGGACATTGTACATTGGAGTGCACGTACCTCTTGGAGGGAGGAAAAGTCATCGCCGGCATAGACATCGTGGTGGACACAAACACAGGAAAAGAGACAGAGAGCGAGACTCAGGATTAGAAGATGGACGTGAATCTCCTACCTATGGTAATTTATGAATATATGAAGTGTCAACCTAGTAGGTGTATCCCATAATGAGGCATTGAGCTTAAGGATTACTGACGTCTCATATTTACACTATGCTGTTTTGAAGAACTTCATTGTATAATGGGTAAAATATGTTTAGAAAGTGAAAAAAATAAGCCTTTAATTAATTTGTTAATTAATTAATTATTGCTTTACTGGGGGCTGCCAGTGTTATTTTTGTTAATGTAACACATGGGAAGGCAACTTGGATTCATATAAGGGTCCCACTCAGTTCTGTTTAAAGGGCCACTTAATTTAACACGATTTGGACCACGTCACAGTAAAGATCTCCTAAAGGTATGTTGAAATCCTTTTAGAATTTTTGGAATAAGTGCAAATAAATTAAACCTGTGTTGACATATAGTAAGCATAAGAAAAACAGAGGTTAACCCTTACCTCATCTATCTGTGCCGGGCATGGAATGCTGGAATCTCCTAAACAGGTCAGTTATAAGTTAACTTTTCAGTGCATTCCTGAGTGCAGGGAGAAACTGTTATGTCCTCACCGCACAGCTCAGCTATCTGTTTTACTCATGCAACAGTCAATAGGCAGGATACACTTTGTTTTGTAAATAATTTTTTTATTATTATTTAGCTGCAATTAACAGCTCTTCCTTGATAACAAGACTACCACCATGGCAATGCTGCAGTTACAGATGTATATGCAACATGGGCCCAAACATAGTTTACCCCATGTACTCCACTTGGTTTAACTTTTTACGACAAAATGCAATACCCGGGATAAAGCGCTTGCATGCCCATTTTGCATATAGATATGCAGCTGCAGCATTAGCAAGATGGAGGTCTTACGATCAAAGGAGGACAGTAGACAACTCAATGGCTACACCCATAGAGGAAATACAAGGCCTAAAACATCAGTAAATAGAGTATATTTTTAATTTATAATGTATTAAAAAAGTAAATATCTTATACATTGAAGATTAAGCTAACACATTTTTTTATGACTTCAGTGGTTTAATAATGAACAAAATGTTTTTAGAAAACACTCAGGGCCTCATTCTATTATCGGCTGTAAGAGATGCGGGGCCACAAGGACCGGCCGCAAGCTATTCGGCTATTCTATTCCCTTACGGCCGGAGGCTCCGGCAGGCTTGCGGCCGGCGCCTTGCTATCCCTTGTGGCCGCTCGCGCCGGAGGAAAGCCTTTGATCTAAAACGGCCGCAAGAGTTGCAGACGCAAGAAAATCCTATTTGCTATTCAATTGCTACGGGAAAACTCTCTGCAAGGCTAAAACCGAGCCGCAGCTTACTTGCAGAAAAAAGGTCCCGCTAGCACCAATTAAGCACATAATAAAGCCATAATAAAGCCATCCTGCACTCTGAGGAGAATGTAAAGTGATTGTAGGTGTTAGCAAAAATAGCACAACATTCCCCTACACTCAAATCCGTAAACAATTTTTTTTTTATATATATGGCAAATATCCATGTAAAAAGTCCATAGGGCTTGGAGCACCTCAGACCTGGCCACGCTGCGTCCGGAAAATAAACAGTTAATGTAAACTCGGATTTGGGCTGATGTGCAAGCTTGAGAGGGGGTTACTATTAATCCTCATGCCCCCCAATATGATCCCTAGCATTTACAGAGCTGTACAGTGCAGGCTTGAATTTATTTTTGACTTTAAAGATTTCTGAGCTTACGGCCGGTTGCAAGATTTACGGCCGGCCGTAAGAGGAGATCCTTGCGGGGCCGTTTAATAGAATTGCGAGGTAACGGGACCCCCGCAAGGAATCGCAGCCTTGCGGCCATTTTACGGCCGATAATAGAATGAGGCCCTAAATAAATAAACAAATACAAAAAATTTGGGCATTACTGATTTTTTTCAGCATAATGTAATTAGTAGATAAATACTCACACAGCTTTGTATCTACTATTTACAATGGAGCAAAGCAGCGCCGTCAGCCCCCTCAAGTAAACAGTACAGCAGATTATGATACACTAGAATAAAACAGATAAAGGCACTAAAATAGAATGCCGATAAAAAATGATCAAAAAATAGGTTTATTTTTGGGGGGTTAACCATGAGTTTTTTATTTTTTACTATCATCATTCTAATTCAGATTAAGATGAGCTTTTATTACAGCGTGATGCACTGTCCATGGTGCTGTTTACTGTCAATCTGTTATTTGCATGGCCCATTGCAGATCGAGGTGACTTCTTCTATATTTATGGTAAGCCATGACCTGTTTGATCAGCCAGGAAATCAACATAATAAACATAGGTAACAGGGAAGACAAATACAAGACTTTACAAACCAAGGCCTCCATGCTAATCCCTAGATCGCAGATTACATCATGTTTAAGAGCAATGTAAAACTACCTAACTATTCTATTCACCCATCCCAGAAACACTGCGAGAGAACTGCTACGAGTGATTGCGGCAAGACAGAGCCGTTAATTACGGCAAACTTTCTATTGCTATTTGCACTGACCGAAGATTACGAGTTACTTTTACACCAAAACCCTGATTATGGATCACTTGCAATATAAACATATGTGTAATTGAAAAATATGTTATTGTATTAATATGTTTGTGTCATTATACAACATCAAGGGTAACACACAACCCAGTACTCAAGAGGTTAAAACATATCAGGAAACCACGTGGACTAGGAACAAATGCTCTAATGCATAGTCTATATATGATATAGATACACAAAGTAAACACATTTATATATATTGAATCTATAAATACAATTGTCACATCTATTTAGATAAAAAAAATATATAAATAAATAAAAAAATAATATATATATATATATATATATATATATATATATATATATATATATATATATATATATATAAAGGTAATGGTTCCATGGTTACGACGCTTGTTCTCACTCATTATAATAATCATGACATTCTCATTTTCTATTGGTTATTAGAGCCATTTGTCATCCGTAAAGCTTGGTTTGGTGTAATATACTGAGTGAACACATACTTCTACTCTGAAATCCCTTGCGCATAAGGCAGGATTTATGGATATGGACTGGAATATTTCAAGTAAAAAGATTAACATAAACATGTAATGTTAGGAAACAAGCTCCCACAGTCGATTTACTGATATATCACAAATTAGACCTCTTGAGTAGCATGGGGACCCAAAGTAGTAAAATAAGTGGAAGCATTTTCCTTGACTCAATATCACTGGACAAACAGGCAGTTCAGTTATTTATTTCAAAGAACAACCAGGGTCTCAGTACAATGGGGCTCATTAAATTCCTTATTTTGTAAAGTTACAAAATCCCTATTCCATTACGATTTTACTGATCACTCGCAAATTACTCATGACTCGTAATATCAAAAATATGAAGGAAGATTTATAGGTACTAAACAAAACCCACAAATGGTCTTGAAAACATTTCTGAGAGTGGAGCAGTAGGTAAAGAAACAGTAAATTTTAAAAAAAAAACAATATAACAACATGGAAGTTCATCATAATTAACATTCCCATAGGCACATATGTGGAATTAAAAAATATGATATTTTAATTATTATGTCCCTGGCAACAGAAAACCCAGTACTCAATAGGTTAACACATATTGGGAAACCTACATGGACTAGAAACAGATGCTTTAATGCATCGTCTATTTAAGGGTTAGCCCTATCTACAAATTGAATTATCTACTCACTTACGGATCTTGGGTGAGATATGCAGCCGAAATGACTTGTCTTGAATTAAATACGGCTCCATGTCAGTAATGTTAGCAGCTATGTAAGTCATGGGCATAACAGCCTCAATGGTTTTATCCTGTCTAAAGGGGTGTGTTTTGCTGTTTGTTGTTATTCTGCTGTGGAAGGAAGAAGGAGGAACTAGTGAGATTTATTGACTCAATTTTCAGGTCAGATAAGATTTTATCATTTGACATCTTCCACGGCATATAATCAACTGAAGACAGCTTGCTGATATACCTGCCCCATCATTCATTGTAAATAAGTATAACTATCATGGAGCTTTTTTTCACTAGCAGGGTCTACTAATGTGAAGACCTTTTCTGAAAATGCATTGATGCCCAAGATTACACAAAATTACTGCTAAGGTTACACACTATTACAGCTAAGGTTGCTAGTTTGTTGCTTACTTCAGTCATTTAGTAATTATTTATCTGTATATATATATATATATATATATATATATATATATATATAGATTAATAATGAGTATTGCAATACAATTTGATACCTTTTGTATTGGACAAACGTCTTATTTATAAAGATGAACTTTCGAGAGGTTCAACCTCTCTTTATCAAGTCTCAAGCAATACTAACATGAGATGGAACTCTGAGTTTGAATAATAACAGCAGATGCAGAGAGAGTGGAGACAGCATCTGACCTTGTATACCTCTACATCTGCTGTTATTATTCAAACTCAGGGTTTTATATCATGTTAGTATTGCTTGAGACTTGATAAAGAGAGGTTAAGCCTTTCAAAAGCTCGTCATTATAAAAAAGACGTTTGTCCAAAACAAAAGGTATCAAATTGTATTGCGATACTCATTATTAATCTATATATATATATATATATATATATATATATATATATATATATATATATATATATATATATTAATAATTACTAAATGACTAGATTACTGGACATTCACGGCTGCTTCACTCTTCAATTGCTTACTTCACAAATATTAGTAGTGTTTGTAATCTACAGTGGTGCTTCAAATATGGTATAATGTAAAACCAATATCAAGTAACAAGTAATTTATCAAATGGATGTTATTTAAAATGCATTTTCATATAATAAAAATTTTGGGCTGTCGGCTAGCCTTTTTGACCTACCCACAGATATTCAAATTTTCTGTTAATGTCAGATCATTTAATGCGTGAAATATTTTAGAAATTGATTTTGTGGCTTCTTTATGGTAATGTGTTGCTCCGTATGTGCTTGATAAGCATGGGAGAGGGATCAAACTGCTGAATAACATTGGGGTCATTATATTGTCCACTGCAGAGACAGACAAGCAGACTGCAATACTAATTAGCACATCAAAGCAGCTAATTAATATGTGTGAGACACTCATTTGCATATAATTACAGCAACAACAATATGGAATTGAACTTTGGTAACACAATGTACAGCCACCTTTTTATGCTCTTTAAGAAAAACGTTAACAAAAACAACTTAATTTTGAGGTGACAGAGCCCCTTTAACAAAAGATTAGAATCAGAAAAGCTGACTGACAGCTAAATATTGCAAACTTCAATGCTACTTTTTAAACTACTTGTTTTTAAATATAGTTTTAAATTATATTATCAATATTTTGAACGTCCCCTATGTTACTTTAAGACACAAATAATATCAACAATGAAGACTTTTTAATTACAATGTGTTTGTTGCTCTCATGTTTGCAGACACTCCATCCCAAAGGGTCCAATTTATTTTGGGAACAGAAGATGATGATGAAGAGCACATTCCTCATGATCTATTCACAGAGCTGGATGAAATCTGCTTACGTGAAGGAGAAGACGCTGAGTGGAGAGAGATGGCAAGGTCTATATTTAATACAGACACACTATTGTAAAAAGAAAAAAATAATTGTATTTGAGGAACTTTCCTATGACTTGAGAATACATTGCATCACAAACACCTACAATGTCATGCTGACTTTACATGGTATTTTACATAACAATAAATAAAGAGTGCAAGAGCACCACTGGAGTCACATATTGAAGAAATGAACTTCATAAAGGGTAAAGCATTATTTAAAATAAAATACAGCCTTTAATTTATACTATTTGTATCAATGAAGTGGGCAGTTTACCAAAAAACTCCCACCCACAATGTACTAAATGTGGTGAGGACTTCTAGAAAAATTCTCACCCAATAAGGTCGGTCACAACCCACTTCTTCAGTTGGGCTTGCCCAGAACCTGGTTCTGACCTGCTTAGCAAATCGTGAGGGTTCTTGTAGATATCCCTGCTTGCAGGAATAAACCCAGACCAGGATTCGACCACCGAACAGGACCAAAGGACCACCAGAACCAGGATAGCAGACTGTATCTCTAGTCAGTCCGATGCAGCATTAATAACCCCAATGTCTAGGATTATCCCTTTCCCAAAATTAATAATAAACATAAATAATGTATATCCAAACTGACAATTGTTTATTAGCAAGAACAATTCATATTAATGAACAGGGTCACACAACCTTAGCAAACAGTCTGTTAGCCCATCACCAAGCTCCGTTTTCCCTACATATGGGCCACCTTTCCATCAAGGACTGACAGAGTTATTAATGACTCCTCAGGTGCTTAGGAGCCTGAAACAGTAATTCATGACTGACTACTTTGATCACCCTGTTATGGGGGTGAGCTGACTAATCAAAGATGGAGATAGCTTGTCTGACTGTTTACGTGACAGCTCATACTGTGAGGAAAGCAAGCCAATTTGGTCAGCTCTTAAAAGTGGTACCAACTACATGTCACTAGGGGACAATAACAGTTAATTAGATCTTCTTACCCTTCACTTAATTGGATACCAGGGCTCCTAGGAGTCTGAAGGCCCTCCCCTGAACCTCTGAAGCCTTCCCAAACCCCCTCAATCTGGTAGCCCATAACTCTGACCCTATTCCCCAAGGATTTATGCAATATGTTTTATTATATTCTTTAGGAAAATCCTGTCATTTTGATACCAAACATGATTTGGGGATTTCTCATACTTAACATTACATATATAAGTCATATATGTTGCAATCATGCAACCTGCAATATTAACCAACTCATGCCAACAGGGCAATACCAGCACATTTATCCAGATGGTGGGGCAGTGCTTTTAAAGAAAGGGACCAGTTGTGCCACTTTAGCCCCTGCCCACCCAGGCCCATTAGTTTACTCAGTCCTAAAAGTTCATAGGGGTCAATGGATGCAATAAAGCATATTCATGGCAACAGCAAAACTACTTCCATAATATTCTAGGTAATATTAAATACTTTGAACAACAGGGTGGTGATCGTCCGAATATCTAATAATAAGTATTTGAGCATAGGTTTTGGGGAAAAGAGGAAGTGATGTTATTGTACCCAGTGCCCCTCAGGCCTATAGTAGTCCTTAGTTCCCAAAGTCCAATGGGTCCCCTTAAGCGTGACAACACTTTTTCTCTTGTTCTGTATGTATCCACTCTGACAAATCATACAACACAGATATAATAATCATGTAACAATGTTTATTATACTTAGCTTCAACAGAGATGGTTTTAACGATGGAGTCTTTGAAGTTTGATAAGGTCCTCATATTTATAGCAAATCATAAACAGGAAGTTATACTGGTCATTATTGCGTGTGTTTTGTTCAATAAACAAGCCTCAAGCATCATGACAGTGAGTTGTCAGCAGCGGGATAAGTCACTCTTTTTGATACAGACGTTTATGTATGTTGTTATGCTTTATATGGAAAGACCAGTGGCATAATTTTAAGTTTGTTTGTTGATTATTTCTTCTTCATAGGGATTGAAGCAACTCTAAAGATCCCTTTGTATTACCTGATTGGTTGGTTATGACCTGATTGGTTGATTGGTTTCTCTTTTGGGAACACCATACGGCTTGGACTGATCTGAACTTTTCTTTGGAGAATATTTAATCGATCAAATATTTGTCTTTAATTTTTTTTTAATTTTTACTACTACTATAAATGAATAATTATTATTGATGCTGTTAAATGTTGGCAATACCCACATTTATTATGATTCGCCATTAGTCCCTGTTATATTTTCTATTTTATACTTTATCGTGGTAAGGCCATTGTTTTTTCTTGTCTTTGATTTGTCACATCGGAAGGAGCAAGGTGCAGTGAAGATGAGCATTCAGTTCTATAGAAAAAGTTTGCACAAATGAAAGCAACTTATTAAATTGACCCATAAAATAATGCAGTCTGAGTGATAGGCCATTTAAGCAAAAAAAATATTGTTGACAGTAAACAATAATCAAATATCAATTATAGGATGTATTTATCAAATTTGAAAATGCAATTTTCCATTAAATATTTGTAAAAAGACTCTACTGATAATATTAGATGTAAGTTATACATATAGGGCCTCATTCAATTGCGATTTGGCCAATTGAATAGAGCTCTATATAAGCACAGAGCATATTTTTTTTACAGAAGTTTTTAGTTAGCAAACTTCTATCAATAAGCAAGGTCATCACAAACTAAAAACTTAATAAAAAAATATGCTGTGTGCTTATATAGAGCTCTATTCAATTGGCCGAATTGCAATTGAATGAGGCCCATAGTATCCTACAACCATGTACAAATAAAATGTGGTTGTCTAAAATATGCCTTAATTTTTTATCCTGGTGTAGAAATGACTAGGAAGACATTGGTCAAATTATTGTGTATTGTCTAAGCCACACCTTGTAGCAGCTCACTTTTAGATAATATTGTAATACATTCTTAATAAAAAAAGCATCAGTTTTACATAACTGCATAGATTATTTTGAAGGGCCACTGAAGTCGCCAATTGTACTCTGTCTTGAAAAATAAGAGGTGAAGCTCTTAAGAGTGGGGAAGCTGCAAAAACACTAATTGTATGTAATTATATATATATATATATATATATATATATATATATATATATATATATATATATAGGTGGTCCCAGGTTAAGAATAACAATACTATAATGGTTCATATGAGGTAATAATACAGTGTACTAATAATAATACCACCCTCTGCTTTAATAATAGGTTACAGAAACTATTGTGCTCTTTCTTTTAGTTCAATAAAAGAAACCTCATACAAAAAGCCATGGGAGCCCATTCTTAAGTAGGGGTCTTTTGTCGGGTACTGCCTGTATATGTAATACTACTCTTACTATGTATAATATTTTATTATAACACCGTACCAGTGTAAGATATACAAATACAATTGCACAAATGTGAAAATCTTGCCAGTCTAGTGTTTTTGCAGGTTCTAACACATGGCATGTCACTAATTGCTGTCAAACAGCATTACATTGGTAGTGTCAATCCCAGCCCTTGTGGGAGGACACTTAACACACAAAATGCAGTGATGCAGGTATCAGTTGTACAAGATGGCGGCCTGTAGGAGAGAATAAACGGAGAAAGGGGGAGGATCCAGAAGCGGAGAAACAAATGCTCTTCAGGTCTCTTACATGCAAGTGTGGTGTAAATTTATATGCAAGTTACATTGACGAGGATCAAATTAGTTGATGAAATGTACCGTAGTTAAAACGGATATAAAACAAATACCTACAAAATTCTATAGTGTGCTTGAACATTACTTGTTTCATTTAGATGGTTGAAGTTTGAAGAAGATGTAGAAGATGGAGGAGAACGATGGAGCAAGCCATATGTTGCCACATTGTCACTTCATAGTTTGTTCGAGTTGAGAAGTTGCATCCTACACGGCACTGTTCTGCTGGACATGAGAGCTAACACCTTAGAAGAAATTGCAGGTACTGTATATAACATTGATACCTTTTTATACCCAGTCTGCTCTGTTTATAGGTATACTGTCGATTAATATTGGTTGGCCATGTACACCTTTGTTGAAAAGACAGCTTTTAATCCTTCAGCAAACTGCATTTGCAACATGTTCACAGGTTCCTCTAATAAATGTCTGTCAGGGCACTGCACCATTTGTTTTATATGGAAATCACATTCTCCCTCTAGGCTTTAGCTGACACTCCCATACACAGTACATCTATTTTAAATATAATTAGCAATAAAATATCCTTGCTGTTACTAAAATCTGAAAGCTTATTCCTTTGGGTCCTTAATGACATTCTACTTCAAGGGACACTTAATTCAGTACAATTCGGACCACATCACAGTAAAGATCTCCTAAAAGCATGGTGAAATACTTCTGGAATTTTTGAAATAGGTGCATTTTTCACTGAGAATTCAGTAAAGTCTGCCAGACCCGCAGCTATAGCTCCATGTAGTGAGAAAATGAAAAAAATAGAATTAACCCTATGAGTTCAGGGAAAAAACTACAATCAATCACTGTCCTCAAAATGCGCGTGGCTTTCTGTTATTAATCAGGAAAGTACCAATAGGCAGGATACGCTGTGTTTGTAAACAGACTTAACGTTTAGGTTTTTTAGCTGTTCTTGGTGTAATTAAAAAAAATAAAAATAACAGCAAATCTTGTGCTCTTTCACATTATGAAGAGCTCTTACAGGGAGGTGAATGGCCCTTTAAAAGCTGTTTAGACCTATCTGTCAGCTTAAGCCCTCTTCACATTGATGACCTTATCCATATGGAGGCAAAAAGCTCTAACCTTTAAAAGTGAATATACTATTCAATGTTGTTATTGTAAGTCATGAAATAGCTCAATGGTCCTATAAGTGCAGTCCAGACACTTATGTGAGATCCGTGCACTTTAAAGGCAATTACAGATATTTGCAGAACAGAATAACATGGGAAATAAAATACATAAAAAATGTGATTCTAAAATCAGTGTTTCAATTACAATACCATTTTATGGACACACAGGGGTCACATTTAATTTATATAATGATTCAGGTAATGGCAGGAAGTAAAGATAACGACTTCACACCATGATTACAGCCCACGTCTAACAGCTTTTAAAAGATTTATAATTCCCTCGTCGTACTTAGAGCCTTCTAGCTTTTATTACACTTCAAGATATCCTATAGACTGCTGTAAAACGCTTGGAGATTAACAATTTGGTTTTGTAAAATAAACCTAGTCTTTTATGATTTTTTATCTGGACCACTGTTGGGGCTAATGAATGGCTGGATGCCCCAGAGCAAAGTAATTTGAGGGCCCCATGCAACGTTTGTATTAAAGGGGCATGGAAGGTTTCTGGATTTCACTCGGAATGTAATATACTGCATATACAGTCACCTGGCCATGGAACAGCTGAGCAGCCAATTGTCCCATTACTTTTGGTCCCTTAAAAAGTGAGAGGCACATATACAAACTGTTGTAATTCCTACATCGTTCACCTGATTTGGATGTAAATACCCTCAAATTAAAGCTGAAAGTCTGCAGTTAAAGCTCATCTTGTTAGTTTCATTTCAAATCCATTGTGGTGGTGTATAGAGCCAAAAAGATTAGAATTGTGTCGATGTCCCAATATTTATGGACCTGACAGTACTCAAGTATAAGCCGAGTTTTTCAGCCCTTTTTTTAAGTCTAAAAAGGGCCCCCTCGGCTTATACTCGAGTCACTCTCCCCCCATGTCTCTCTACCCCCCCCCCCCCCCGTGTCTCTCTACCCCTCCCCTTGTGTCTCTCTACCCCCCGTGTCTCTCTACACCCCCCCGTGTCTCTTTCCCTCCCACCTTCTCATCCTCAACCCCCCTCCTCATCTTCAACCCCCCCTCCTCATTCTAAACCCCCTCCTCATTCTAAACCCCCGCTCCTCATTCTAAACCCCCCTCCTCACTTTACCCCTCTAAATACCTCCCCCTCTCCCTTTCCCCTCACTTACCTGCATCTGAAGCTTCTGTTCCGGCCTCCGCTACTTCCGGCCAATGCTAATGACGTGGCGCGCATGTGACGTCACGTCATTAGCATATAGCGAGTGCCGGCCTGTACTTATCATACACTGTACTTATCATACAACATCTTGTAGTTAACAAAATTGTTTTTGATCATTGTACTTGACATTCCTCTGTTCTACCTGTAACATGGACCACCATGCAAGTGGGTATCCAAGAGTGTTAATACCTTACCTCTGTTCACGAGGTAGACAAATGTGAGTGGATTGATTTGTATATTTTTTCTCCAATCAATAAATGTGTGTTTATCTGCACTAGGATATGGTGTTGCTCTTCTATACCCTCTCAGAATATTTATTTGCCAGGTATCCGAGCCATGTTAGCAGTGTACAAAATATACTTACTATATATTGAGATGAAGATCTCAGGATGGAGAGGCTTAGACTTAATTGAGCTGAAAGAGAACCCCATGTCAAATATTCTGACTGGACACTATTGGCCATGAGTTGGAAAATACTTGATGAAATGTCATTCTTTGTTTTAGTTTTTCTAAATTTGAGTAGGTAGAAGTCTTTTTTCCATCCTAATGTGAAGCGTTTGTAGGGTTGAGATGGGGTCATTGGGTAAAATGGTGAGATTACCAGGTTTTAGGAATATAAACAACAAAGAAATATGGCTAAGGTTAGTGTTTCATTAGTTTCTACTTCGTAAGGACCTGACCATAACAGAGAAGCAAGGTGCTTGAAGATGGTTTCTTTGATTGGTAGTCTAGAATGGATTAGTTGGATCTTTTCTTTAAATACCCATTTTAGGGAAGATTTTGACCAGATAAGAAGTCATGAATTATTGGTGACAGTTAGGGTTGTTGATAGCGTAGTGGTATTGGATATACTGGTAAGATATGTTTTAATGATCATAGGAAACAATTTCAGGTTGTTGATGCAATATACACTGAATGCTAGGATAGCATTTATAGCAGGTGATTTATTGCAGTCTTTCATGATGGGGAATCTGCTAGTAGTGACCAAGCTCTGCTATATAGTTTAATGGTATTTGGACCGAGAGCTCTCACCATAATGGAATTAGCTTCTGCTTACAGGGTATTCATTTTTTTTTACATTTAAAGTGCTACTAACCGGGGTTTAACCCCATTGTGAGTCCTACCTGGCACTCATAGGATTTTCTTCTTCATTTGCCATTTACTGGTGGGAAAACCTTTGCGGGCTTGATGAATTGTAACATGTGTCTTCTTTGCCTTCCCTCCCCTGTGTCTCTCCCCACATTTCCCCTCTCCCATGTCTATTTCTCCCTCTCCCCTTCTCGGTCTCTCTTCCCCCCTCCCCTGTGTCTCTTCCCCCCTCCCCTGTGTCTCTACCCCCCTCTCCTGTGTCTCTACACCCCTTCCCCTGTGTCTCTTCCCCCTCCCCTCCTGTGTGTCTCTCCCCCCTTTCCCCTCCTCTGTGTCTCTCTTATGTCTTCCTCCATCCTCTCCTCTGTGTCTTTTCCCCCCCCTCCCCCATCTCTCCTTACTGGTGTCTCTTCCCCCCCCCCCCCCCACCTCCCACCCTCTTCTCGCACCTGCGTCTCTTCCCCACTCCCCTGTGTCTTTCCCCCCTTCCCCTCCCCTATGTTTTCCTTTCCCCTCTCCCCTCCTGTGTCTTCCTCCCCCATACCCCTCTCCCCTGTGTATTCCTCCCCCATGCCCCTTACCCCTGTGTCTTCCTCGCCCTTCCCCCTCTCCCCTGTGTCTTCCTCGCCCTTCCCCCTCTCCCCTGTGTCTTTCTCCACCATTCCCCTCCCCCTGTGTCTTCCTCCCCCTCCTCCCCATCTGCAGCTGGCTGCTCTTACTGCGAGCTGCGCATGCGAGTCTTTGCCGCGTCTTTGCCGCGCAATGCATACACACCCGTGCGGGCAGCATCCATACAAATTGTTTATTATAGTTGATATGGCTGGAGACAATATGCCAACTTCCATTTACTCTGATTGTAAGGAAATGCAGTTTGTTTTAATAACATCCAATTGATAGAGTACTTATTACTAGCTGGCATTTTCAACCATACCACATCTGCTGTGTCCCCTTAAATAAAGTTTATGCATCAGGAAACACTCACATTGAAATAATCTTAAATGCTTGGCAAAGAGAAAAGTAGCAATAGCATTTTAACATGACATTTTAAAACAATGGGGTAAAAGAAAGCTTTGTTCAAAATTATAGCTTATTTGGCAATTGAGAATAGATCAAATTGTGCTTTATTTACACAGCCACTCAGAAGATGCCTGCCTTTGTTTTATATAAAAACCAAATCGACAGATGTTACTGTGCATTTTTGTTTTATTTTTTGTGTCTCCAGATTGCAGCATATAAATTGTGTAGATGCAGAATATCGAATTTCCAAAAGATTAATTCTATGTAAAAAAATGGTATTAATCTGCATTAATTGCTATGCAAAACTGACGTATATGCACAGACTGTTATACGCAGATGGTTGGACATCTTGAGGAACAGGGTTAGATTAATAGGAATCCTTAAAATCATTGATAGTATTCTGTTTTTTTTTTTAAACATAATACATATTTCTCCAGTTTGTCACAATATCCATTAAAAATTATTAATGGAAATCTACTCCATGTTAAACTGTTAATTACTATACAGAAATTTCATAAAAATGCAAAATCTAAATGAATATAAAGAAAAATGCAATGCTCTATAGTAATGAAAAGAAAATGGAAAAAGAAACATATAATGCCTGTTATGAACAGAAGGGCCCACTGTTCTGTTTGGGGTTTATCAGTTATTATATGTGTGGTCAGAAGGTACTAACAACTTCCTTAACAGTCATATCTGGGATATTCAAAGGGTTAAATATTTCTAAAGAATTTATATAGCCCTGCGATCGACCACGTGTGAAGGCTCTGGCTTTAGTCATGAAGGGGGGAGCTAGTTTTATGGATCTGTAAGAGGAAAAATAAATGTGTAATGAGAACAAGAAAGCCATGTGGGTGAGGGAGGTAGCAAGCTATTTGCCTAGGAGCATGGGCTAGAACTGGGGGGGAAGTCTTTGGTGTTTTCTGTCATTTGAAAACGTGTTTTGAAAAATAAAGAAGGGACAGTCTGATTTTGGACACACTAAACAAAGGTGGTGTCTGAGTCTGCTCGTACTAATCAAAGGTACATGGTGTATGATTCTGAGATCCTAAGAAAAGGGGTCTGAGGGTGCCTGTCTCTTCAGAAATTATGCTGTCATCTGAAGTGTCTGCTGGTGTTGAGATCTGTACAAACAGTTGCGACCTGTAGAGAGAGTGAGAATTGGGGTGAGCGTAGTCCCCCAAATTGGGCGGGCGTAACCATGCCCCAGATACTGGAGTGGGTTACCAGTTCCTTCTCCAGTGGCCCACAGCATACAGCTCCTGGTATTCCTAGGTGGTCTCCCATCCAAGTACTGACCAGACCTAGCCCAGCCCAGCCCGACTTAAGGGTGGTGTGACCTCATGGTTCCCTGACTGGAATCAAACCCAAGTTGCAGAGGTGAAAGCACCGAATCCTAACCACTGGACCACCAGGGAACCCAGTGATTCTACTGGTACCCACCCATAATTAGGTTAATGTGCAGGTATGTACTGCACTATCATCCACCAAGAATACCCCCAATACAATGACTTCCATTGGCTGTAATCTTGTTTTAGATGCTTCCCTTCCCTTACCCTATAAATAATAGTATATTCACTCACATCTCCACCATACCCTTCATGACCATATCAGAGTGGAGGCAAACACTCAGCTGGAGGTTGATACTCTAATCTTTAAAATGTAATTTAATATTGAATATTGCTATTATAATTTTTTATTCGAAATATTATTCAATTAATTAAAATGATCACCGCTCTTGTAAGGCCACTACAATAGTAGTAGGGACAAAGCAGAAATGAAAAGTAAACATAAATATAATTGCCATTGTTTTTTATATGTAAGCGTTAGATATAGTTAGGTGTTTTAAAAATAAATTACCTGAAAAGACCTCCCCGTCTGCTAATTATTTTTTTCCCATTATTTATTAATTAATGATGAATATCTCTCAAGCTTGTGGTGATAAGATAAAAGAGCATGTCCACGTGGTTAAATCAGAATGGTCACAGAGACTTGCACATTTTAAAAGTGGTGTAGTTATTCTTATTTACTACAACTGGTCATGCTTGGTTTTTAAAGATAATTAATCACATGACATGAAGTCATTAGCAAACAGGGAGAATTTTTCCCTGACCCTTTCATGATTCCCATAGATATGATATTCCATGACTGATGGCTTTAGCATGGCAACTTCATTGGCTGACCAGTCTATAGATACATTATGAAACGATAAAGGGGGGGGAGCGCAAAGCCCTGGTGCAGGTCACTCACTTTAATATGGATAATACAATATCCAATAATAGCTCAACTCTCACCTGGATCAACCTCATGTAAAATAAGGTATCAACAGCACAGTTGTCAGATCCACGATCTGGTCAGGTGAAAGGTTAATCTGTACGTAGCAAGTTATGTTCCTCCAGATATTGTCTCGCGCAACCTTAATATGTGTATATTTGAATCGTATACCTAAATTAGATTGTAAATAAATAGTACACTGCATTCTGGGAGCCTGGCTAGGGACATCTAAATGTGCCCACAAAGGCTTTGATCTTTAATACAAACACCATTTCAAACATGGCTCATTTTGAGCATATTTAAACAAAAATAGTAGAGATGCTCATCTTAGAAGGAACAATACTTAAATAGGTTTGCTCTATAGGTGTGGTTACCTACTCAGAGAGCATAGAGGCTGAAACACGTCTGTGGTTTGCTGTTTCTCCTGTTCAGGGTAGAATTGCCTGGTATTTCTAGGCTGAGTCACACTTTTGAGTGAGTCCACACTGATATACTACAGGATATTTCTCCATGTGAAGGGCACAAGTGAGCTAGAGAGGTTGCTCTCAGAGTAGGTAACCCGACCTATAGAGCAATCCTACTTAGTAGATAAACACCTCTACTCTTTTTGTTTACATTTTCTCACCTTATGGGTGATAGGGGGAACCAGACGTGGACTCCTTGCTCACTGTGCCTTCGGGAGTACAATTGCTCCTCACTGACGAAGCCCATAGAGGTCGAAACGAGTCTGGGGTTTGCTGTTTCTCCTGTTCGGGGTAGAAATGCCTGGTATTTCGGAACTGGATCACTCTTCTGAGTGAGACTAGACTGATATATTACAGGATGTTTCTTCCTGTGGATGGCACAAGTGGCTAAAAGAGGTTGCTCTCTGAGTAGGTGACCAGACCTATAGGACAAACCTACTTAGGTATTGTTCATTCTCAGATGAGCATCTCTACTCTTTTTGTTTTCATTTTGAGCATATGCCTGCTGTATTACACTTTTAAGCGAAGCCCAGGATGGATTATGTACAAGCCAGGAAACCCACCCATGGACAGCACTGTTTCGAGGCTACTGCCTCTTATCAGTGTGAGGCAGATTCCTAGCCTGTGTAGTAGATTTTGTGGGGAGGTAGTTTACCCCATCAGTGTATTGGTTATATCTAATTGCCAGTGGTCTATACGTAAACTTTGTGGATAAGCACAACCAGGCACAGGATTAATCTACACAAAATAACCTTTCTATACTTTGCACACTTCACTTCCTTCCTGACCTTTGTTATTCCTTATCCTTTTTCTTCCCCTGGTCTCTCCCTCTTTTCATTCTCTTTAGATTGTAAGTAGCGAGTTTGCAATCTTATAGGGTGCTTTGGAAAAAAGCACTTTCTATAAAGAATCGAAGCTCAAAACAGGGCCCCTCACTTTCTGAAGTTTAATATTGTATTTTTCCTGTTCTTATCCCCTGTACAGTTGGCGTGATACAAATAAAAGTTAATAAAAATAATATTTGCTATTTTCTAAGAATAACACAGTATCGATCAGTTTCCATTTACTCTGTCTTGGCTCATACAATACGTGCAACTGATTTTTGTGCATTTCTATTGCCTGTTTGCGCTGTATGAGATGCTTTTATACTGTTAGAGCTACGGTACATGCCAGAACATCAGGTGTGCGCGGCGCATTACAGCAACCTACGGGTGATGGACCTTCCATTGTTCTGGAACAGAAGGGTCGTTCAATGTTGAAGGCAGAATGTAGCAGCCGCTCATTGAGGAACAATCACGTGTTCCTTTTCAGAACAAAATATTCCATCAGTGTAACCATCCATCTTACAGCTATAACAAAACTTAGCTACAATAAGCTAAAATTATGAGTTAGTATTAAAAAAAAGTGTTTTGTCTGCATGTAAAGGCTAGAAAACTTAAAAATGTCCTTGTTTAATATACAATGTTAGCTTGGTTCTCAACCTTAATCCGTACCGTGCGGCAAGTTGAGTACCAAACTCCCATAAGGAGTAATGTAAATTGTTTTTAGCAAACTGACGAGTACCAAGGTAGTGCGATGAGTACCAAGGCTTTTTGCTGAGTTCCGAGGAGGTTGAGAACCAAGTTACCACTGTACTTCCTTCTGTGTGCATTTCTTCCCCCAAAGCGCTTTGTTATGCATTGTGTTCAGGTATTCAAGGCCCACTGAATTGTGATATTTATACATATGGGCACCCCGTCCTTTGCATGCAGGACAATTGCACTCCGACAACAGTGCGCTGTTGGAAAGCAAGTGACAAATGTGCACCAATAAAAAGCGTGCAAGCTTCTAATGCCTGGCTACCCTAACGCCCTGAACCCCTCTAACCCTAACCCTAAGACCTGTAAACCTAACCCTGAGACCTCTAAGCCTATCCCAAACCCTAAGACCTCTAAGCCTAAGCCTAACCCTAAAACCTCTAACCCTGACACCCATAAGTACCACCTTACCTGCAGTACGGCGGGCTGTTGTTGGGCGCGCTATTGTCAGGCGCACAGTAGTCAGTGCGTGCATTTGTCTACACGCTGATGACTGCGATCTTATGTTGTATGGGTACCCTGGTGGTCCAGTGGTTAGGATTCGTTTTTTTCCCCCACTGCGACCTGGGTTTGGTTCCATTCAGTAAACTAAGAGGTCACACCACCCTGAAGCCATGCAGGGTTGGGCCTGTTCAGTACTTGGATGGGAGACCACCTAGGAATACCAGAAGTTGTATGCTGTGGCCCACTGATGAAGAAACTAGCAACTCACTCCAGTATCTCTGCCATGAATACCAAGTGGATCAGCATGGTGTGATGCGGCCCATGAAGTCACGGACAGTCGGACAAGACTAAATGACACAAACACACCCACATATGTAGTATGCTGCTTTGAAGAATGTGACTTGATAATGTGCAAAATATTTTTGTAGTATAAAATAAATAAATAACCATTGTATTCCAGTTTGGTTTAATGATCATGGACATGTAAAAGAAACTAGCGAGGAGTGGGAGGAACTGTTGCATCAGATAAGATCTGTATTCACTTATGTTAAATATCATCTTCATCTAGCCCAGGGGTACTCAAGTTTAGTCCTGGGGGGGCACACACAGGCCTGGATTTGATAATATCCCTACTAGGTGACTGAATAAGTGAATGACTCTGTGCACAGAAAGGATATCTTCAAATCCAGGCCTGTGTGTGGCCCTCCAGGACCAAACTTGAGTACCCCTGATCTAGTGACAAAGTAAAGTTTCATAGGATAACCCTCCCCCTCGAACTACAGACAGGCTAGCAGTCCAAAACTGAACCCTCCTTGACACAATGGGTCATCAAAATGTAAGATTTTCTCTACAACTACTTGTATTTTCCTGGTAAGGTCGTTACTTTGTTATATACTTATCAGTAACATGACTATTAAGAATTGCTTTACAGCCAGTACCAGTAACAAATTGCTACACAGTAAAAAGGCTTTTTATGCCATTTTTAACAATCCAAGTAGGTAACCAAAGTTCTTCAAGTTCAATAATGTATCCAGGAAGGATTGCTATAAACATTAATGGGGAGGGAGTAATCTGAGGCTGGGATATGTAAAATTGTCTAGCAGTAGCACAAAAGGACCTTTTAAAATATATAATGTCCAGAGTGAAACTGCGAGATACTACATTTAATCATTTAAAGGACCACTGTAGTCCCATTTCTCCATAAGGTATTTTGAATACCTAAACTGGATAATGCGCAAAGTGAAAGCAAAAACATAAACCTTTAATTTATTCGCAATTCTTATTTACTGTGTCAATCCATTTTCTTTTATGAGCTTATTCTTTCTGCTACTTTCTAGAAACCTAGAGACAGCCTTATGCTTATCACAGGCATGCTTAAAATACTTGTGTTTGACTTTGACTCAATTGGAAGGTTTCTGTATAGTAGTATTATATCAGATCTTCCACCTTCTAACCTTAAATCATGGCCTCTTGATCTTGTATTCCTCTTTTTTCTCAAAGACACTTCTTTCTTGAACTGTTTTAAATCCTTTGATATATTTGAAGCTTTCTAATATATCGACCCTCTCCCTTTGGTCCTCTGAGCTATATATATATTAAAGGGACGCTTATTTCAGCACAATTTTGGCTACATCACAGTAAATATCTTCTTAAAGCATGTTAAAATACTTTTTACATTTTTGAAATATGTGCATTTTTCACGTATAATTCAATAAAAGAAAGTCTGTGTTTACATGTGTCACTGACTGCCCACTCCCAGACACACTATAGCTCTGCGTAGTGAGCAAAAGAAAGACACCAGTTAACCCTCATCAAAGCAATCTGCGAATGAAATGCTGGAATCACCTAAAGAGGTCAACTGTAGGTTAACTTTTCAGCGCATTCCTGAGTTCAGGGAAAAACTACTATCAAACAGTGTTCTCACTGCACCTCAGCATCTGTTATTAATCATGAAACAATTAGTAGGCAGGATACACTGTTTGTAAACACACATTTTTTTTTTAGCTATTATTAGTGTAATTTTTAAAAAAAGGATAATTTTAACATACAATCTTGTGCTCTTTCACACCATAAGGAGCACTTACAGTGAGATAAATTGCCCTTTAAGGCCATGAAGTTTCCCCTTTGTTTTATTGGAATAACTGGCAGTTTTAGCTGCCACATTCCATGTTCTGTTGATAGAAGCTTCCTCTGCATTTAAAGTCTTTTCCCACTTCTAGAAACAGAACAGCAAAAACTAGACGTAGATTCAGCTGCAGTATAATTGCATATAAATGGTAACACAATTGAGGCTATATTACTCTTTACATCCCAAAACCATTTTGCTTAACATTATATTTTAATACTGAATGACATTCACTCTCTAAAGAATCAATTTGGTCATATATTCTAGAATTGACTATTTTGAAGAACTACACCTAAAATAGTAAGTTAAATCCCTTCAGTTTGCAAACTGCAGCTTTTGTTAGTTGACACCCCTTAAAATCCTTCTAAGATTAGCATAACATTCCTTTTAGCCAATCAGGAGAAAGTAGTGGTTAGCTGATATATATGTATCATGTTCTGGAGTTCCTGTGTTGCAAAAATGCCTGGGATATGTAGTCTCTATCTCTGTGCTCTGAATCAGCTGTGAGCTCAGACCCCACCCAACCATGTGATTCCATCAAACAGCAAGTACTTCCTTTGAAAGGTCAAACTCTGTACCTGGCTGCTTCCCTGTGTTTACTTAGTTATGTAAGCTTCCTGTGGGAATACAAAGCTGGATTTTACTTTCCTGCCTATAACTTTGTAAGTACACTGAACTTATCTATATAACACATATTTATCTTTTAATCGCTGCCTGTTTCTCACCAAACATTTGAAACCCAGGAAATGTATATATACCTTTAACATTTGCAGCATTTGAATTTCATGAAAAAATATATAACAGCAATATAAAGAGGAATGCATATTTACTGATGATGAATATCACATATTTATTTGCAGATATGATTCTAGACCAGCAAGTCGCCTCTGGGCAGCTCAGTGAAGATATCCGTCACAGAGTTCATGAAGCTTTGTTAAAGCAACATCACCATCAAAATCAAAAGAAGCTGAGCAATAGGATCCCAATTGTACGATCATTTGCTGACATCGGCAAAAAGCAGTCTGAGCCCCATTCCATGGATAAAAATGGTAAGTTTGCTTCTATACTTTGTCATTTAATGTTTTAAGAATTATAAAGCTGTTTAATATTATACCCATATTGGCTAATACTACATATATATATTGTTATTTTTTAAGTGTATATGTTATTGTATATATTATTAAAACTGTAACTTTAAAAGAACAGAACCAAAATAGGTATAAGTTGGTAGTAGCCAGTCTCTATTACATATAAATATCTACTGTACAATACCAAGTACAGATACTAATATATACAGGTAATATACTTATTTTACCATCATAATACCATTAAGCAATATCTAGAAGAACTTTATTTACACAAGATAACCACGCCACAACTAAAAGCAAGGAAATCCAATGGAGATGCAATAATGGTAGAACACATCCACAATTGAAAATACCCGTATTATTTGAGCAAAGTATGGACCCACTCAAAAAAGCGATTGGAGGTGAAAAATACCTATCTGGAAGGGTCACTAATTGGCTAAAAGTATCTACTGTTTGATAGAAAGAAGGAGAAACAACTAAAAGCATAGGAAGGGTGCTGTGATCCTTAAGAGATCAGGTTCACTATATTCATAGATAATAGAATCTATCAAGAATAACCAATCAGTATCTCCCAACTATTTATCCAGGCAATCCGCCTTTATATCATAAATTATCTATCTCATAAAATAAGAGATGTTAAAGTATCACCTCCTTATAGTACTTAATAATACTCAAAAGGTTAAAATAACAAAGAACTCTTAAGTCGTCCAAGGCAAAGTACTGTACAGGAAAAAATTCAAATATGAAGTGATTGGTAATGGGAGAAATGCATGCTATTGCTTTGGCCAAGAGTGGAATAGTAGGATCTGCCTGGGGTAAGGCCATGGTGTAGGAGCCAAAGAAAATCTGTGGGGTGGGGGGGATACTACATATAGTATACAAATACCAAACATCTGCTTCTCTGAAAGATCTGGGGGGATTTGTCCCCCTCACCCCCCCCCCCCCCCCCCCCCCCCGCCTAGTTCCTACACCCATGGGTAAGGAGAGAGAATTTGAAGAGAGTGGTAAAGTGGACCACTCCCAAAGTCAGCAACTATGTTTCTATTGCCTCTTCCCCCTTCATCAGGTCTCTCAATACAGGATATGTGACACCATCTTTTTACTAGATACCTTTGTCAGTATTTTCTTTAGTTGTATACAATATTAAACTGTATTCAGTTTAGATTTTTTATGTCTTCAGGTTAATAAAAGTAGTTAATGGATCACTTTAATGCCCTAACAAGAGGAGATTTACTTAGACACTTAATTATATTCAATTATTTATTAAGCAATATTCATTTTTAAACTTATTTCCACATATTAGAGATGCAGCATGTATCAAGGAGGGAAAGCTCTTGTAAGATAGAGGGCTTTGAGAACAATCTGATTACAAAGCAACTGAATTCAGTCTAGACATTCATTAATAGACCATCAGAATATAAAAAGAAAGGGATACAATACAATATCTGTAGATGTGATAAACCATAATCTATTACAGTAGAAGTCTAAATAATTGGTAAGTGTAAGTAAATATGCATCCAAAAATAGAATAAAAAGATAATTTATACAATTATTAACCCTAAATTAATAATTAACGAGGGAAGAATGTATCTTAAAAATAAACCTTTATTACATCTTTTTAAAAATATAAACAAAAACCAGAAAAACAGAGATTAAAAAATAAAAATGTCGATTACGATAGAGCCACTGTAACGAAATGCTAGCTGATTGATTAGCTTACAATAATAATTGATACTTTATATACAGAGATCTATCAACATAGACTAGTCTACAAAAAACATTACAATAATATAATTTGTACATATATAATATATAGAAAGATACAACTTTCCTTATTCTCTATATGATTTTACAGATAATAGATGACAATAAAGTTACAGTAAAATCTGTGCAAAATAATTTGAAAAGTGCATATATATTTATATATATATATATATATATATATATATATATATATATATATATATATATATATACACATACTTTATACCTCCTTAAATTAATTATCAAATGTTGTATACAGTACTTTATACTTCCTTGAGATAATTATCTAGTATGGTCACTCTACAAGTGTATATTCATAGATAATCTATACAGATATTAATCTCATACATATTTATAACATCTTGATTCTTATATATATAAAATATGTCTAGCTTAAATACATAGATACAATCAGATATCTTCAATACTATGATATATTTGCAATGTATTTTTATTATAAATGTACTTTTATCTTGATAATATATATACTAGTGCAATAAAGTGCTTCTTGAGAATTAACAAACATTAATTGTATAAATATTAATAGGATTAAATAATTCAAAATATAATTGAACATGTGCAGCATTAATTAAGAAAGTGCATATGATGTAAGGTGCTTTATGTCGGCCTCATTCAGTTGAGCCCTCGGGAGATGCGGGCGTCCGTAATGGAGCCTGTAAGTTATTTTTCTATTTAAATGGCGTCTTTTTGCAGGCTCTGACCGCGTTACGGGCACCTGCCTCGGATTCCTTGCGGATGTTAACTTGCAAATTACAGCCCGTCCATGCGTTTGATCTTTCACACCCGCAAGAGTTACGATGGCTAAAAGCGCAAATCGCTATTCAATTGCTTAATTTCCCCAAGCCCGCAAATGTCTTCACACACGTAAATGGCAAAAGAAGGAGAAAATCCTATGAGTGCTAGAAAGGACCCGCAAGGGGTTAAACACCTATTCGTAGCATTGTAACTGAAAATAAAAAATCACTACTGCACTGTAAATAACGGGGAAAGCGATGACAGACATTAGAATTAATTGCACAACAGTCTCAAGATAGCAAATCAGCCAGAAATTTAATGTATTTTTATGTTTTATTTATGGGTTAAATCAATCTTGGGTATCAATGAGTTAATACATATCAGGCCACCCATATGGACTAGAACATTATTGGCATTCATTTTCATATTTCTGTATTTTGGGGTTTTGCAAGTCTGATCGCATATCGGATCCCCGAACCTAATTGATTGACATGTAACCTCCATGTTTTACTGCAGTAATAAGTCTCATTTTCTATCACCTGATTAGAAATGGGAGGTTACGGGCTTGCTTAATTGATCATGTTCCCGCCCTGAACTGCTACGAACCAGTGCATGGTTTACGGCTTTGGCACAGTAACTTGCGGGCTTGAGCTATTGAATAGCATCACAATCGGAGACGAACAGGAGCCCGCAACACACCCTCAGACATATGGCCTAGATACAGGACTTGTGGCATCCGAATTGAATGAGGCCCATCGTTTTTTAGCACCGTACATCATATGCACTTTACTAATAATGCTGCACTAGTTCAATTATATTTTGAATTATTAAATCCTTCTAATATTTATACAATTAATGTTTGTTAATTCTCACGAAGCACTTTATTGCACTAGTATATATATTATCAAGGTAAAAGTACATTTATAATAAAAATACATTGCAAATATATCATAGTATTGGAGATATCTGATTGCATCTATGTATTTAAGCTAGACATATTTTATATATATAAGAATCAAGATGCAATAAATATGTATGAGATTAATATCTGTATAGATTATCTATGAATTTACACTTGTGGATTGACCATATTAGATAATTATCTCAAGGAAGTATAAAGTACTGTATTTTTGATAATTTTCGGAGGCATAAAGTATTGTGTGTATATATATATATATATATATATATATATATATATATATATGAACTTTTCAAATTATTTTGCACCAATTTTACTGTCATTTTTGTTGTCATCTAATATCTGTAAAATCATATAGAGAATAAGGAAAGCGGTATCTTTCTATATATTATATATCTACAAATTATATTATTGAAATGTTTTTGTAGACTAGTCTATCTTACTAAGAGCATGTCTCTGTTGATAGATCTCTGTATATAAAGTATCAATTATTATTGTAATCTAATCAATCAGCTAGAATTTCATCACAGTGGCTCTACCGTAATTTAAATTTTATTTTGTAATTGCTATTTTTTAATCACCTTTTTTCTGGGTTTTGTTTATATTTTTAAAGAGATGTACTAAAGGTATATTTTTAAGATACATTATTTTTTTCTCATTAATTATTAATTTAGGGGTTAATAATTGTATAAAGTGTTTTTTTCTTCTATTTTTGTATTAATTAATGGGCCGCCGCCCTCCAAGCTACAGATCACTGCCATGGGTAACCACTTTAACACAGCAAGCCTCCAGCCAAGGACAATTATCCATGCCTCCCCTTGTTGATTATACAGTGGGTTGTCACCATGACAGCTGAATCTTTGAAAGCAGAAGTATCCTTATTAAAGATTTGTAAAAAATAAATTATTAGATAAGATTTTTGTAGCTAATTTCATAAATAACAGACATGAAACCCTCCGCGTTTCCAGTTCTATTGAAATCTCATATTTAAAGGGTGTTCCTTTGAACAATTGGATGGACAATGGGCAAAAATATTGTTAAATGAAAAATCTATATAGAGTGTAGCTTTTTTAATAATTATATTCAGTTATGCTTTAGTGGAAGCAGCCATTGACTTGATTATGTAGCTACTGTCTTAATGGAGAGAGACTTTCAAGACTAATTAAAACACTGACGCTAAAGAACCCAACAGTTAATAGAGAAGCTAAATTCTTCTCTGTATTCAACGTACCCTTTTATGTAAAGAAGCAGATAAATAGAAACAAAAATGGTGGCTCCCACAACTGCGTAATTAGTTTAAAATAAACATACAGCTCTATTTGATTTTATTGGATCTTTTTACCTATTTCCAAATCGTGTTCTTCAAAAGAGCATTGTAAGTACAGGATTTCAATAGCTCTTTAATCTCTACGCATCACACCATGGTTTCATTTTTAATATTTACAGCCAAATGTTGCTTTGATATTGACTGTTCTTATTCGTGGACCTGTTTTGAATAAAGTTCCTGAATAATTCAATTAAGACGTCAGTACCCGGCTACAAAGGCTTTAAATGACAGCTGTGAGATGAAAGACGTCAAAATGCTGAGTGTTATCATATATGATGTTTGACGTAAATTCATAATTTTAATATTCAGTCACGGTTATCACTATTAAATGCACAATGACAGCGAGCCACATTTTTAGTAAATTTACAGATGTGTTCCAAATATCTGAACTAATATTTTGACTCCCTATATAGTTTATTTCCCTATGGAACCATCATTTCATATTTTTACTCCTTGCTCAACGCAAATGTGGCATCAACTCACATGGAATTAACCAGTTTGACAATAAAAATGCTATTAGTCATGGTTTCAAATAAACTTAATCTAGACTTTGAGAAGAATTCCTGGTGCCTAAGACCTCAATACCAAAGGATAAAATAACTTCATTTAAGGAATTAATAAAAAATAAAAAATACACCATAATTCCTTAAATAAAGTTATCTTATCCTTTGATATTGAGGTGTTAGGCACCAGGAATTCTACTCAAAGTCTAGATTAAGTTTATCTGAAACCATGACTAATAGCATTTTTATTGTCAAAGGATAAGATAACTTTATTTAAGGAATTAATAAAAAATAAAAAATACACCATCATTTCTTAAATAAAGTTATCTTATCCTTTGATATTGAGGTGTTAGGCATCAGGAATTCTTCTCAAAGTCTAAATTAAGTTTATCTGAAACCATGACTAAATAGCATTTTTATTGCCAAAGGATAAAATAACTTTATTTAAGGAATCAATAAAAAATAAAAAATACGCTATAATTCCTTAAATAAAGTTATCTTATCCTTTGATATTGAGGTGTTAGGCATCAGGAATTCTTCTCAAAGTATAGATTAAGTTTATCTGAAACCATGACTAATAGCATTTTTATTGTCAAAGGATAAGATAACTTTATTTAAGGAATTAATAAAAAATCAAAAATATGCCATAATTCCTTAAATAAAGTTATCTTATCCTTTGATATTGAGGTGTTAGCCATCAGGAATTCTTCTCAAAGTCTAGATTAAGTTTATCTGAAACCAGGACTAATAGCATTTTTATTGTCAAAGGATAAGATAACTTTATTTAAGGAATTATGGTGTATTTTTTATTAATTCCTTAAATAAAGTTATCTTATCCTTTGACAATAAAAATGCTATTAGTCCTGGTTTCAGATAAACTTAATCTAGACTTTGAGAAGAATTCCTGATGGCTAACACCTCAATACCAAAGGATAAGATAACTTCATTTAAGGAATTAATAACAAATAATAAATACACCATAATTCCTTAAATAAAGTTATCTTATCCTTTGATATTGAGGTCTTAGGCACCAGGAATTCTTCTCAAAGTCTAGATTAAGTTTATCTGAAACCATGACTAATAGCATTTTTATTGTCAAAGGATAAGATAACTTTATTTAAGGAATTAATAAAAAATAAAAAATACACCATAATTCCTTAAATAAAGTTATCTTATCCTTTGATATTGAGGTCTTAGCCATCAGGAATTCTTCTCAAAGTCTAGATTAAGTTTATCTGAAACCATGACTAATAGCATTTTTATTGTCAAAGGATAAGATAACTTTATTTAAGGAATTATTAAAAAATCAAAAATATGCCGTAATTCCTTAAAAAAAGTTATCTTATCCTTAAGCATGGTTTAAGACAGAGAAAAGGACTTGTAGACTGAAACATATTGAACTTGCTATTTTAAGTCTATGAAGCAGTCTTGACATATCACCCGGTCTATTGCAAAACAATCTACATTTTCTAAGTGAATACACTAATGTTTGAAATAATATTTAGAAATAATGGCCTTGTACATGTAAGTATATTTTTAATTACCTCATGGGTTAATTATTGTAGATTTACATGGTCATTTTTTCTTGTAGATCTACACAATCACTTTTTCTTTCATATCAGTAATACTGACTCTTCCAGTATGTAACAATTTGACAAAAATAAAATATATCTTCCAAATAAGAATCTTACATTAATTACCCAAAGTAATTTATGATGCCATAGTGTACTTATCAAAACTATTTATTGCGTCACCATCATAAAGATAAGACAAATAAAGATAATTTGTTATTGCATATAGTTGTTTTAGACATTATTAAATTTCCCATTGGTCACTGCCAAGTTAAACATATTGGGATGTATTTATCAAAAGGAATACAAGTGAAATAAGTTGGGATATGTGAAGTTAAAATATAAAATATTTCCATTTTGTTTATATTCTGTGGGATCTGTATAACAAGTGGGGATAAACTAACTGTGTGATAAATAGCTGCTACAAAAAATATGGAATTGAGATGTCTAAATACACTTTTTTAAACCACATGTTTAACCTATTTTTTAACCTAATTTATTTTATGCCAATCAATAGATTTCATATAAGGATTATTCAACTTTTCAATTTACACTGTTTCTTTCAGAACTAATTAAAATTCTAACTAGGAGACTTATAGTAGTTAAAGGACCACTGTCGTGCATTTACAAGTAATAGTTTTGTTTGCTGGGCTCAGGCTATTAAAAACAGTATGCCGTTTACACTAAAAAAAAGTTTAAAAAAAATCTTCGTTTTTAAGCTGTCAGTTTTCCCCACAAGCAGAGCTGTGTATTTCCTCCTAGCTGTCTTTAGAGACATGGCCAGCTCTGCCTGTGTGCTGGACCATCATGGTGCTTTGGAAGCAGGCTGAGCTGATGTCACTGGCCCTGCCCCATGACATCATTAGCTCCACCCCACTGCCTACACAGAGGCACAAGCTCTTTTGTAACATACTTGCCCAGCCCAGTGTCAGTTAATGAAGCATCATAGCCCCCCCCCCCCCCCGATTTACTGAGCATGCTCAGTCTGAAACACAGCCTACACTGGTCAAGTTTAGGTTGGAGGAGATATGCAGCTCTGCTTGAGGAGAAAACACAAAGCTAAAAGCTAAGAATAAATGTTAACTCATTTATTTTCAACTGCATACTGTTTTAAATAGTCTATGCCCAGCAAACACACATACACGTTTTACTTGTAAATGCAGTACAGTGGTCCTTTAAAGGTTATTTAGTCATTGTAGTTAAGAGTAAAGTAAAATACATGTGTTGGGACATCCTTAACCCCTTCAACATGTATCTCTAGTCTATCAGATAGATCTATGCCCTTCTGTGGAAAAAAAAGAGTCAACACTGACTTTTCCGTTGGCCACCAGCAAAATCTTCCCTGATGTGCCTTATAAAAGGCTATATGGCTTACGACAGGGATAATCAGTTACTTTTAACCAAGTCGACCAGAGTCCAAATACATTTGTAAAAATGAAGTCAATACCTAGAGTTCTTTATTAAACACACACAAATATAATATAATGGCACTGAAAAGGAAAAGCAGGGGAACTGCACCAGAAGCTATACCTAGAGAAAGTATATAATTTAACTAAAAGCTTATAAGCTATATAATTTAACTAAAAGATCCAGGGAAATGTAATAATGTAGAAGATGTGTACTGGAAGTACTGATTTACACTCAGGTCTGCCAGTTAGCTTCTTTGGATTATGTTTATTTGAAGTTCCTCCCAATGGAAGCCAGAATGCTCTTCCTCTGTAATTTTTGAGTTGTTTGGTTTCTTCGTGACTAGTTTAACTCCCATGGGCGTTGGTAAATAATATTATAGAATGAGTCAGTTTTGTTTGGTATTCATACTTTAACGTGTGCATTTGCCTTGTATTTTTCTTGGCTTCTCTTGTACCGAGTAATATGCTGCAAAATATTTCTCTGTAAATGCAATCATTGGCTAACATTCAGGGCTGCCACTAGGATTGTTCACTCTTATTTTTGTCTTTTGTATTAAATGTAGAATGTCTTCGAAAACACTCTATGTGCTCATGGATAAAATTCTAAATCTTCAAAGTAACCTACAAAGCCTTCAATAACATCTAATCCTATATCTCAGTCCTGTTCACAGAAATCATTGGGTCCAGTACAAGGACTTGTTTTCTTTTGTCTTATTTATCACTTTATTGTACCCCTAGTGCTTTAGACTATGTTGGAGCGTTACAAATAAGAGATAATAAAACAATGAATGTTCCCAGTTTGTAATTCCACTCATAGAATTAATATGAAAAGTTAGGGTCACTCTTAAGTTACCTGTTCAACACCATAAGGTGGCTTCTTAGTTTATAAACCCACTCAATAAACGGGGTAGACAAGACATATCTGTCTGGCTGTGGTACTTCAAGGAATATAGATACCCAATAAATCTAGTAGGGTACTACAGAAAGTGTGACATACAGACTTTTAAAGCACACTAAAATACTAATTTCTCATCACAGTGTAAAATATGATAAAAGTTAACTTTTTTGTTGGGTATAGATAAAAATAAAAACAATTAATTCTGAAAGTGAATGTATATGGCGCCTAATCATTAACTCAGGAAGCCAAAAATGTTCTTACGCACTGGAGAATTAAAAATATGTCCTGAAAGTTAAATAAAATCAGGACTGAGGTATAAAGGGTCCTACTGTATATGTTATGATAGTTCATTTCTAATATTAAGTTCAGCTTTTGGTGGTCCGTTCCTAAACTAGTTCCTTTAAGGAGCAGAGAGTGTGAAGTAGGCTGTCTGAGCCGAGAGTCTGTTCTTAGGTCAATTAACTAACTACTAAATAGTCTCCAAATTATCAGCACATTTCAAATAGCATTGTTTATCAAGATAGAGGATGTTCATCGAAATGCACCGACAACACCTAGCGTAGCGTCAGATTGGTCCACCGGACTCTAATAAGTATCCGAGATCAGCTATCATTTTGGGCTTTTATTTTGTTTATTTATACCCAATACTGTTTGTCTGGCTTTCTGTAGTATCGGACTACGTTTCTTGTGTTGTGACATGGTGTCTGACTGGCCATCAAGAAAATGTCCGGTATTATTTAGCAATAAAGAAGTAACAGATAGAAAATGTAATCCTGATTCAGGTTCATAAACTTCAATGATCCATATTTCCAAATTTTCCACATCATACACTTTTTTTAAATTTTGTATTCACGAAATCATGTCCGATCATATGTCCATTAGGTGTTTGGAATTATGGTTCAACATTGAAATTGTGCCGTATATCAGATCTTCATTGCTGACCTAAATCACTTTAATCATTGCATGCCCACAAGCAATTAATATACACAATCTAATTGGTCAAATTTAGCTCTAAGCATTTCGTGACTTTCTGCCATGCGGCTCTTTTACTTTACTGATTCTCCAGCAGTGAAATAATAAATCCATATTCCTAAGGTGGAAGAGCAGACTCACAAATAGAGCCTGACGTCCATAATGGCCGCCTTCCAGAGACTCCCTAGGGTTTATCTGATTAAGTTGAGCTGCCTATTTTTGATCCTTTCTTGCTTTTCCAGAGGAGATTAATTCTACCATCTAGTGGTTAGTCCACTTATATACTAAGTCGCACGGCACATAAAACGTCACGTATACAAACATTAATTATAAATATGGATGAAGCTAGGAATTATCTACAGTGTATTTATTACAATATAAAGCATCAATGATTTATCCACAAAAAAATAGATTTAGTCAGTTGCTTTATCTTATAAAGATGTATTATTCAGACTCAATTGGGTATTACGTGGGAGGTTCAACAAGTAGTGTCAAATTGGGTTAAAATGAAAAAGAAAAGGTTCCAAATTTAGTATAATTTAAAACTGTAGGTAATAAATACCTTATCAGTAACTTAACATTGACGTTTCACATTTTGAATTTTCAGTCAGCCATCCTGATCCACCCAAAAACTGAGATTCACATATTTTGTTAATGAAAGATCATTCTTATTAGCTGCTGACAGTTCCCTGAGACATTGGGTCCATTGTCTCCAGTGACACTACCTGTACAAAAGAGACTAAGCAGGCTCATTGTGCAGGCAGCTGCACCAAAGAAAATGATCCCAATGCCTTGTGTGCTTATCAGTATGGCAAAGATCTCTCATTAACAAATATATTAATCTTGGTTTGGATCAGAAAGGCTGACTGACAGCTCAAAATGGCAAACTTTAATGTTGGTTCACTGTTGGAAAATGCATTTTCTAAATAACATTCAACAGATAGGTACTTGTTATTACCTGTAATTTTAAAATGTACCATATTGGAACTTCCACTGCTTCACTTTAAGGGAGGTTTAAGGAAAAACAAACAAAAAAAACCCAACAAATTCAACCCATTTAATAAACATAAGGATGGTGCATTCTTTATTGGGGTATATTTGTCAAATAGTTTAAATATGGGGATGAGTAGGATGTACAATGTACTACATCCTATGTTTTAAATCAAATATATATAAAGTGTGTGTAGACTTGTGATGTTGGTTAAGATGGGATCTTGCTATCAAGAGAGTACTGTTACACACACCTTATATATATGTATGAGTGTAACAAACTAGTAATTTTAGTAGATGTGTGAGTCATGAACATAAAAACATTTTTAAGGAAAATCTGAATGTTTGAAGACTCTGTTTATGAGGACATTACCCCATCCCTCTCATATGATGAGAAGCAGGCAACTTGCATCAATAGATGCAAACCCTATATATATAGGTCAAATCTTCTAGCCTGTGGCTTGCTGATTAGTTTCCACGGTTCTGTATCTGTTTGTGTCTGTCTTAGTTTCTAAAATAAATCCAGGATGAAGCATACTAAACCTGTTTGTCTCAGCTTTGCAAACCTTAGGCCCAAGCCTGCCCAAGTACTGCTTCCACCAGAAGTCTAAATCAAACAGCCTTCACTGCTAGCCGAGCAGTGCCTAATTGGGGGCCTCACCTATCTCTCTTAGTGTCTTCTTTAAACTTTAAAGGGTGTAAACATCTCCTGGTGACACTGTCACTATATATATATATATATATATATATATATATATATATATATATATAAAAACAGTACAGTCAGGGATATGTCGTTATGGGGAAAACCAATATTGTAGCCATGTTCATCCCTTTGATATCCCTGAGATAGCTTAGTGCATCTATCCCATTGTTATCAGTGTATCATACCATATAATAAAACTGTAGTGCTTATGTCCAGGAAAAATACTGTAATACATTTATAGTATTGAGCTTTCTTTTATGTGCAATGCTTATTTCTTTACCACTTGCACGTCTTCACAAAATAAATATTCAAGCAGCAAAAGACAATAATATAATTGGATTAAATTAGTAAAGTTTGCATTTGTGTACCATATCTATTAAAGGGAATTCCTTTGAAAGCAATATTCTTACCATAACAACTCTGTGTGTGTTTTTATTTATCATGTGTGTCTCATCATATTTACATTCAAAAGTAGTTTTACACTAAGTAACGTCAACTATAAAAATATGAGCTATAAAAGTGCTGTTTGTTTCTCCATGAAATCAGCCAAGTGATATTAATAATAGATGGATCAGTGCAGTAAAAAAAATAAACATGTTTATCGTTTAAGCTTAACCTTAAATTTCCTCACAAGGAAACCAGGTAAAAATACTTGCTCCCCCTGCCAGTTCGCCTTCAAAGGAGAGTTCTATGAGAATTGCAACCAGTCTTAAATGACCACTGAAGTCGCAAATTCAAAGCATGCTCTTTTGAGGAATTTCTCTTGATAATGTGTAAAAAAAAAAGTATAAAGTAAAAAAACAGTCTTTAGTTCTTAATTATTTTAATACATTTTGTTTTACTAGTGGCTGACATTTAATTACCTAGTTACTTGCATGGGGGTGTTCTGCAACCAAAGTCTGAATGGCCTTTAATTCTTGACTATTATAATGAATAATGTTATATTGGAGGCTGATATTTGTATCTCCTTTACCTTGACTGCAGATGAGATAAGATTCAACTAGGTGACAATAATGAAGGAATCAATGAAACACTGCTATAAATGTCATACAGTATATATATATATATATATATATATATATATATATATACTGTATATATACATTCCATTTATATCCTGTGGTTTTATTGATTTATTATTGTCACCAATGTGTATATATAAATGTATATCTAAATATATATAGGTAGTATATATATAATATATATATGAATATATATATATATATATATATATATATATATATATATATATATATATATATATATATATATATAATAAATAAATAAATAGTACATCTGTGCTCACATTTGAATGTCTAAAACAAGTTTCAAAAAAACCTGCTCCCAGCTCAGAGTTCAGAGAAAAACAGTTATTACACTGCATTCTGGGAAGCCGAGCTGGGACATGCAAATGTGCCCACAAATGTATAATTTATTTAAGTATTTATATGAAAAGCTGTGTAATGCAGCGGACATAAGCTTAAAGGAAGCAATGTTTGGAATGGTTTATGGGTTGAAGAGCAAGGCATTTGTGGGCTCATTTGCATGTCCCGGCTCAGCTTCCCAGAATGCAGTGTAATAACTGTTTTTCTCAGAGTTCTGAGCTTGAAGCAGTTTTTTAACTTGTTTTAGACATATATATATATATATATCTTTTCCTAAGATTATTTCTTGTTAATTCTTCAAAATTCTTCAAAAGAGCATACTATGCATATGGACCTTGGCTGGTCCTTTAATCAGGTTCCCATCACTGGATGATTTTTTCTTCCTGCTTTACTGAGAAATGCCTGAGATGTCATTAGGTACTGGCATCATGTTATTCTCACTGTAAAGACAGCACTGAAACTCAATTTTACTTTGGAGCAGCTGTTTATTTTTGATTTAGTATACTGCTACTCTTTTTTTAAAGTTTTTGTGTACAAAAAAAAAACCATAATATAAAACATTTAAATTCATATAAAGCATGAACCATGAAAAGAAATGTATATCTCACCGCGTGTCCTAAACCATATTCTATAATATTTCCTCGTGTACGCTCATGATGCCATTTTTTGCTTTGCGTTCTTTGCTGTTCTTGCAATTAAGGCTTTAAATTGAATTGTATCAAAATTAATTAACATGTGGATGAGTACAAAATGTAATTATAGTCCAAAATATACTACTTAGCTTCCTTGTAATTGTTTGCAACTAATACTTTCCTCCCAGGGTTATTGATTTTGCATTTATTTGTTTAATCCGCACCGATCATTTTCATGATAAAGCAATGTGTCTAACATTTTCATTAAATCTGTTTCCTTATAATGCGCTACATTTTTGGGGGGATATATTCACTAAAGTGAGTGTTGTTTTATTACCGATGGATGCAATCCTCCCAAATTCTTATCTTTCTCTAAGGTATATATATCACCACTTGAAATAAAGGAATTGCAGAGGTGTCACCTTCAGGCCCAACCACAAATATTAAGGCCCAGGACCAATATAACATTTAAGGCTACCCTCCACATTGCACACGTTCTCCCATCACTCTTTGGCACCAGCCACCTTATTGTTTATTGGATATTATATATTATGCAATCAATATTGTTGTTGTTTAGTCGTTCATTGAAGTATATCTCCCTGTGACTCTATGGACTGCAGCACTCCAGGAACATTTTGTGCACGGTTGTGCCAATCCATAAGATTTTCATGGCAAAGAGTAGCTAGCCCGCAATTTGTCTGACCTCTCTTCTATGAGCTGCCCATCTTGGGTAACCTTACATGGTATAGCTCACAGTTTCATTGAAGTACACAAGCTCCTTCACAACAACAAGGTACCGATCCAGAAGGGGGTGGTCAATATATATATAGGAAATCTGTATTTTATTCCACCATCTTTTATAACCCTCACTTCTCATTCCACACCTACCTCTCTACCCTGTTCTTATAATAATCCCTGACCCAGAGATGTTCTAGTAACTTACACACATCGCATGCAACCCTGGGACACTGTATACTGATTTTTACTTATTTAAAGCCAATTTACTGGCCAAACTGTGGCAAAGGCTTCAATAGACATTTCTTCGGCTGCTTGCTTACTGCACAGCCTTAGAGGTATCGTCTGGATGCTATAGTGCACTACTTCCGACGGTTTGAAAGAGATAGGAAGAGCTACCATCCAACTATGGTGTGGAAAAAAGTCATTTTTATCGTAAGTAAAAAAGATAATTTCTAGACGGTGGAGAAGTTAAAACTGGATTGTTACAGTGGCCCTAAGATTAGAAGTGATAAAGTTACCAAATGCTTAAAAATTGTTTTCCTAGTATCTGGAAGATGAGTCCCTTCTTTGGTGGTTCCCATACATATCCCTCGTCACCACATGCACATTGACGCAATAGTGAAAAATCTCACTTTAGTGAAAATAGCCCTTTTTTTTTCTAACATGCATTTAAAGGATTATGTTTAAAAAAAAATGGAAAATAAGTGATCTAACATTTACTATTCCTATATGTCTTCCTACAGCATATGTATTTTAAAAGCTCTGCCCAACCACTCCCAAGGCTTATTACTGGGACCCATAGAGCATTTATTGGCTCTTTACAACTCCTGATTGGCAGGATAAAATAAAAACAATTACTCAAAATGAAAGTGGGTGGAGCTTTGCATTGTTTATATATTAAAGGTATATATAAGTTTCCTGGGTTTCAAAAGTTTGGTAAGAAACAGGCAGTGATTATCAGAAAAATATGTGTTATAGAGATAAGTCCAGTGTACTTACAAAGTTATTGGTAGGGAAGTAAAATCCAGATTTGCTGACACTAACAGGAAGCTTACATACCCAAGAACACTAAGGAGAGGCAGCCAGGTACAGCGTTTGATCTCTCTGGTAGAGACGACAGGAACTGCTGCTAGATGGAATCACTGGTTGGGCGGGGCCTGAGCTCACAGCTGAATCAGACCACAAGAACAGAAAGAGAGAGAGAGATTACATATCCCAGGCTGCTTTGCAACACAGGAATCCCATAGTATAATACAAATGTATCAGCGAACTTATGCTTTCTCATGATTGGCCAAAACAAATTATGAATTGTATGCTAATCTTAGCAGAGCTTTTCAGGGGTGTTAACTAACAAAAGCTGCAGTTTGCAAACTGAAGGGATTTAGCAAACATCACGGTGAGTTTGTAAATGTTTATTTTGTTATTATTTCATGCAACAAAAATGTTTGCATGCACTACTTATTCTCCTCTATCAGGTGCATTCATAATCCAGGAAATTTATATAATGCTTTATCTATAAATATATTACAGATTTTAAGCTTTTTGTAGACACTTATTTTTTCATACAAAAAATTGTATGTTAGTTATCACTTACTACTAAATGCATGACAGAGATTTTGGGAGTTTTGTGTCCATTTAATGTCCTTGGTGTTGCCAGACCAGCAAAGCTGAGAACATCACTTTGCAGATCTGTGCATAACTAACGGTTTAATGTATAGGTTCACATTTACTAAACTGTTTTTTGCTCTTAAGTACCTTTTAACTATTGAATATTAGTTAAGTTATAATAACAGTGCTATGTAATAAATATGGGCCATGATGTATTGTACTGTATGTTTTTTCATTCATCGTTCTCTTTCTTTATTTTACTCTGTCTTTGTTGTATGTGTCTCTAACAGGCTCATCTCATCTCTGTACCTCCCTCATCTTCTCCCCTTTGGCCTTTCTAAAACTCCGTTGAAGGTTTTTCGAGGTAGTGTAAAAAATCAACACCGTAGGTTCATTTCAATGTATGTTTGTGTGGTTTTCCTTTTGCATGCAATTCTCCTTAAAGGCACCAAAGTATGACATAGAAATGAATATTAGTGTAATTTGCAATTATTTACCATCAGCATTTGATCTAATGTTATTTCCACCTTCTTCTGTGCATTTCCATGTGTGTCTAGTGCAGTGGTGGGCAGTAGGTAGCCCGGGAGCGACGTGCGACCCTCAGACACTTCCCATGCAGCCACAATTCACATTTCCATCAAATCTCTCTAATACTAGCAAATAATACCGATTTCTACTCCTGAGTCAGCATCAAGGCCTCTATTGCCAAGTAATTCCTTTCCTAATGAGATTTTACTTTTTTTGTTTGGGTAGAAATAAAGAGGTGTAACAGTTTGAGGTCCTTCAAGTGGAAATGGTGGCCCATCACTGGTCTGGTAATATCTCCAGGCTGTGCATTACTATTTGTGTGTATATATATATATATATATATATAAATATCTAATATCAGAATGACCACAGTATTAAGGAACTGATTAAATGGATAATAACAACAATGGGGCATTTATTAAAGGAACTGGCAATTCACTCCATCATCTCTTCCATGAATACCAAGTGGATCAGCACGTGTCCTGCGGTCCATGAGGTTTGGAAACGCGACTGAACGACGTAAACTCACAAGCATAGAATAGTTTATAAAAGAGAAGTTGCCTATTTCAGGTGTATTATGTTGCCTCAAGAGATAATGCATTGTCAGTTCCAAAATCCTTTTAATTCGTGACTCTATTGGCAAACTCCAGTTCTTAAAGACTAGAATGAAGCCGGGTTTTCAGGATATCAATTCGATCTCCATATTTGGGCAAATACGGAGATATCTGAAAACCTGGCCTGGCTCCATCTCTCAAGGACTAGATCTGGACAAGCTTGGTCTATAGTCTGTGATCTGCTCTACTCTTTGGGCACACCAACAAGCCAGACGTTGATAGTATCTCTTCCCGAATACAGGTGGGTCTATGTAGGTTATGTTTTTCAGATATTTACATATCTTTAATATATCCCTATCTAAGAACAGTAATTCTCAAGTCAGGTCTTCAATGATAACTAGCAGCCCATTTTTGAGTGACTTGGCTTTATTATGGGCTCAGTAATGGTGGTGACCATCCTGTTCTCAGATATAGATGTCATTCATATGATTATTCTGCCATTGTGCTGGTGGGTGTTAAGTAATTTTTTTTAATTTATCCAGTCATGAGCACCTGTTACACATTATCACGTGTGACTCGAAGCTCTATGCAGGAATAGGTACCCATTGCAGTAAATAAAAGCAAGTATGACGCCCAGCCATGTCACAGAGTCTAACTATTTTAAGCTTTTTATTTTATACTAGCGACTTGCCCGTCAAAAATGACGGCAATAAAAACTGAAGCCTGGCAATGCTGTTTGCCACACAATGTAAGCGTCTCCCCCTCTACTTTACTGGCCTTGTGATGAGCGCCTTTGGCGCTCATCACAGGCCTTGCAATGAGCCCCTTTGGAGCTCATTGCGAGTCTCTCCCTCTGTCTACTTCCTCCCTCGTGTCTTATTTCCCCCCTCCTCTCCCTCCCTTGTGTCTCCTTCCACCTCGTCTACCTCCTTTGTATCTCCTGCCCCCCTGTGTTTTTCCCTCCCTCTCCCTCCCGTGTCTCTAAACTCCTCCCCTGTGTCTCTTTCCCCCTTCTCCCTCCCATGCATCTCTTCCCCCCCCCTGTGTCTCCCCCAACCCTCCCCTGTGTCTGTTCCCCCCTGGCCTGTGTCTCTTTCCCCCTCCCCCTGTGTCTGTTCCGGCCTTCCTCGTGTCTCCATTTCCCTCCCTTGTGTATCTTCCCCCCTGCACTCTCTCCCCTGTGTCTCTTCCCCCTCCTCTCACTCCCCTGTGTCTCTTCCCCCTCCTCTTTCTGTGCCTCTTCCTCCCTGTCTCTTCCCCCTCACCCTCTGTGTCTTCCACCCTCTCCCTCTGTGCCTCTTCCCCCGCCTCTCTCTGTGTGTCTCGCCACTGTGTCTCTTCACCCCTTCCTCTGTTCCCCCCCCCTCTGTGCCTCTTTCCCCCTCTCTCTGTACCTCTTCCCCCCTTTCCCTCTGTGTCTCTTCCTCCCTCACCCTCTGTATCTCTCCCCCCTGTGTCTCTTCCCCCCTCTCCCTCTGTGCCTCTTCCCCCCTCTCCCTCTGTGCCTGTTCCCCCCTGGCCGGTGTCTCTTTCCCCCTTCCCCCTGTGTCTGTTCCCCTCTTCCCCCCCCATTTCCCTCCCATGTGTATCTTCCCCCTGTTCTCCCTCCCGTGTGTCTTTTCCCCCTCCTCTACCTCCCCTGTGTCTCTTTCCCACCTATCCCTCTGTGTCTCTCCCCCCTCCCTCTGTGTCTCTTCCCCCTCCCTCTGTGTTTCTTCCCCACTCTCCCTCTGTGCCTCTTCCCCACTCTCCCTCTGTGCCGTGCCTCTCCCCCCCCCCCTCTTCCCCACTCTCCCTCTTCCCCACTCTCCCTCTGTGCCTCTCCCCCCCCCTTACTCTGTGCCTCTCTTCCCCACTCTCCCTCCCCTCTTCCCCACTCTCCCTCTGTGCCGTGCCTCTCCCCCCCTCTTCCTCTTCCCCACTCTCCCTCTGTGCCTCTCCCCCCCCCTCTCCCTCCCCTCTTCCCCACTCTCCCTCTGTGCCTCTCTTCCCCACTCTCCCCCACTCTCCCTCCCCTCTTCCCCACTCTCCCTCTGTGCCTCTCCCCCCCCCTTCCCCACTCTCCCTCTTCCCCATTCTCCCTCTGTGCCTCTCCCCCCCCCCCCCTCTTCCCCACTCTCCCTCTGTGCCTCTCCCCCCCCCCTCTTCCCCACTCTCCCTCTCCCCCCCCCCCTCTTCCCCACTCTCCCTCTGTGCCTCTCTTCCCCACTCTCCCCCACTCTCCCTCCCCTCTTCCCCACTCTCCCTCTGTGGTGCCTCTACCCCCCCCCCCTCTTCTTCACTCTTGTGTCGGGCCGCGCTGCGCGCATGCGCGGCTCGCGCCGCGCTCTGCGCATGCGCGGCTCGCGCCGCGCTCTGCGCAATGCGCAGCACTTTATAATTGTCAAACTGCGATTCGTCTGAAGCGTGACGACGAATCGCAGTTAGACAATTATAATATGTGATTGTCTGGTAAAATACAGTCTACTGAATATGTTTTAACTAAATTAAACAAGTTTAATGTAAAACACGTCTATAACATGATTATAGCAGTAGACATTACATTTTGAGCCTTTGTAATACTTAGTTTAAATGAAAAAAGAGATTTCTAAGCTTCTTAAATCCTATTGTTTTCAATGTATTATTGAACATGTAGGACTTCATTGTCCCTTTAAAGGCCAGAAGAAGCCCTTAATATGATGGGGGATTGAGAATTGTTGCTTTAGAGTATAACGATGAGTGGTATTGGGAATATTACCTTTGGATAAATGCAGATTTATAGGGACATTAGTATCCGTTTAATATACCATTTGTTAGGATTTTTTCTCTATAGGGTTTGAAGGAATTATTTAGCCAATTTTTATTTGAATGTGAAATACTCTTGTGGTCGTAGACTTATCTTAGCGGTATTGTCACAGATAGCAGCAATCATTGCAGTAAACAGGAAGAATGTGAGTGGTTCTAGAAGCTAACAGTCTGTTAGGCTGTTAGCTTCTTCAAAGTATTTTTATTAAAAAAAAGTGGAAAAATATTGGTAGGGAGGAAAAAAAAATACTAAAAAAAATGAAAAAATAACATTTATTTAAAATATAAAAAAACTGCCCAAAGAATCCATTTAGGGAAAAGTATTGATTCTTCATTTGCACCAGTACTCGTTTTTTGATACAATTCTGCAGTTTAGCTTTACACATGACTTGAGATGTGGGTGTGCTTCTAATTGCCATAGAAGTTATTTTTTTGTAAAATCTAAACAGAGTACCATCTGGAACACAATGGATTCTAACTAATTAGCAGAATGTGATAACGAACATATTGTGGATAGTGACTTGGAAGTGGAATAGGCCCCGGCATCAAGTATGAACTGAGATTAAAATACATTTGACCAGCAGCAAGCAAACCATTTAATGGGAGTCAGATAAGATGTATGGATCCAAAGCACAATCTAAAGGGCCACTAAACAGGTTCTAGAAACCATATCGAAAGTACTTAAAGGTCCATTGTATTCCTGAATTTATAATATATTTTCTTGACATACAAAATAGTTTTAGACTGTAAAAATGATATCCAGGCTTTTTTTTATTATTATTTATTAGCAATTATGCTGAACCAGTTCTAACATTTTGGCCTGAAGCATACTTCAAGTTCAGAGTAAGGTTCTGTGTGCATAGTGGAAATGTGTCAGCTAAAACTGCCACTGGAATCACTTGGACTGCTGAAAAACTTACTAACTTGCAAGGATACACCCTACTGAGATAGAAACAGTTCAGAAAAGAAAATGGAATCCAGCAGCAAAGGATATTTAAAAATAGAGGTTAAACATTTAAAAGCTATGTTTAATGTGGTTTTTACTTTCTAAAACCATCATCAAGTTCAGTTATTCAAATACCCTTCAAGAAAAAATGGGACAGTCCCGGGAACTTATAGATTTCTATTTCTTACTTTCTTAAACCTTTCTATCCATTGTTAAGAACATCTTTCAAATGTTGGACTACAGGGGTTCTTTAAGTTAAGCCTTTTAAATACATGTAATACATAAATAATACATAACTTTAGAAATAATATATTTGCAAAGCTCATTGTGTTTAAAAAATGAAGCAATAATACAGAAAATCAAAGCTATTTTGTTGAATTTTCAGCTATTTCCAAAGACTGTGCTGCTCCTCTACAAGCTCCGCCCACAAGAAGCAGGAGGGGTGGCGCTATGTTTAGTTGTTTAGTGCTGTGCACAAATGACAAGGGGTCATATTGTCCAATCTGTAAATATTAACACACTTAAAACTGCTCTTAATAGTGCCACATATCAGCTACTAGCAATCCGATTACGAGTTCCCCGCCCACAATCACTCAGGGCAGCCAAAGACGCAAATTTGGCCTCAGACTCCATTGGTTTTAGCAGTGCTCAAATATTACGAGCTCTATTTATAGAGTGCTAGATTGTGAGCCTGATCTGCAAATATGACTTATTAGCACTAATTCTTAGCCTCCGATTGCAGATTACGTTTAACTTCTGTGTTTTACTGACATCGTGATGACGGGCTCATTTACTATTGGCTTTGTCTCAGAAGTATATTACGGGCTTGCTTACATATTGTCAGATCATATGACCACTCCTCCTGAAATCTTACTTAAAAATGGTTGTTTTGTGGATTTGAGTCAATAGAATACATCTAAATATTTATAGAGAAAAAAACGCAGCTAAAATCATGGGTTTGAAGCATTTGCAGGCTTCTAATAGAATATGTCCCTAGATCAGAGAGTGCATGCGTTGTTCAAATGGATGGGTGGGGGGTTTAATTAACACATTCACTGGTTAGGCTGGTCACTTTCCGTGGCACACGCCCATCAACCTTATGGACTCACTCCGGAGTTTGACTGGAGAGGGCCCGGAGCCTATAATGTCCGCATTGTGAATCCACTCTCTGTAAGATTTACTGCATTGTGATGTCACATATATGTGATCATATTTATCTATTTATTCCACTATGACATATCTGATCCTTTTACTGTATATCAAATATCATAAACCAATGGAAAACAAACCCTTTAGATTGTGCCAGTTCATACAACCAGCTCTTCTCCCTTTATTGCAGAAATAAAACTACACATATAATATACATTTGAATGGAATTGTTAGATAATTGTCCCGGACGATTAGGCAGTTTTGAGGATAAATAACCTGAAAAGATCACCCCTCTCTTCTAATGAGTTTCTCATGGGATTAATTACTTTATATTACATAGTGGGTAGGGAAAAGCCAGTTGGTTAAATGATAATGATCACAGAAGTGTGGCGGTGTTCTTATGTATACCAACTGGCCATGTTTTTCTGGCTGATTTTTCATTGCCTACTTTAAAAAGTTATTAATCACACGGGATAAAGTACGCAGGATAGAGCGAATATTTTCAGTTAATGTAACCAGAACAACAGCCCTATTAAATTCCCTCAATGTGTAAAACCGTAGCCCGTAACGTAGCCCACAAGACTGGGGCTATTAAAACGACTTGCGGGTTAAGTGTGAAAAAAAAACCTACAGGATGTCGAAATCTGAACTCCGCTGCCGCAAATCCTTTGATCTGTCAAGTCCGTAACTGTTACGCTCCCAATTTCGCTATTAAATTGCTACAAATCCAGTGACGTTCAACCCCGTAACCCACAAACAGAGCCAAAAAGCCAACGGGTACTAGAGAGAACCCAACAACATCCTCAGGCTCGCAAATCTGCAATATAAAATACTTTATTTTCTGGTTAATTTCCGTGTTATATATATCCCGGCAATCAATGTGTTAATACATATAATGGAACTCGCATGGACTAGAATATCATATTTATGGCTTTATCAATATTGAATTTTTTCTGAAATGCGGGTCCGATCGAAACCCTTAATTGAAACCCGTAAGGCTTTGAAATCTAACCTCGATTTTTCAGTAATGTAATGATGACGATCTATTTTGCCATTGGCTCTGTCTAAACCGTAACTACAGGTTTGACTAATTGATCATGTTCACAGCTGCACATGCTACGTGCGCAAAAATGGTTTACAGCAGGGGTCACCAAACTCGGTCCTGGAGGGCCGCACCCAGGCCTGGATTTGAGGATTTCCTTTTTGTGCACAGGTGAGTCAATCAGGATGACTGAAGAAGCAATAGTCTCACCTGTTTGCAGCAAGGATATCCACAAATCCAGGCCTGGGTGCGGCCCTCCAGGACCAAGTTTGGTGACCCCTGGTTTACAGGCTTGTGTCTACGGCCCGTAACTTGCGGCATGGTGGAATTTAATAGCTCCGCAACGCAGCCGAATTTCAAGCCTGCGGCATTTGCGAGCTTGCAGATGCCACTACGGGCTTCAAAATTAATAGGACTGCAAGTCCAGCAAACAATGACCAGCATAGTACCAAGAGACCAACACCAGCATGTATTAGTTGGCACACATAGCATAACCGTGGATATGTATAACTTAACTCATGTATAGCGCTACGGAATATGTTGGCGCATTAAAAATAAACGATAATAATAATAATAGACATACTAAGTGAAAATACACTTATTTAGAGGAGTTAAAGGGCCACTGTAGTTCAACAATTTCTATCTTGCATTTAAGAGATCATATTTGAACCATTACAAACTTTTTTTGTGAAAAATAACTGGTCTGGGAAAAATTAGATTAATGTGACACATTAGATAGTCTTCTCTTCCTTTCTCCTAACATAATATAGGAAACAGGGAAAATGAGCCATGTGGATTTCTGAACTGCAACTGTATTGTGCTTGTATTCCCATTTAATTGAATGTAGATCAGACAAGAACGCTCAATTAACAAGCTCACTGTGGGATTTTCAAACAAATCACTTCTTAGATAAAGGTGCATTGTTTTTCATTTGATTGTTGTACTCTTTATTGTTAATGTTCTTATTTAAATATAATTATATTTTATAATTATATTATGTTTTCAATATGGACCTATCCTATTATTATAACAAATAAAATCCACCCTGACCTGATAGTATGGCTGATGACATCTCCATGTTTCTCCATAGACAAGTTGGCTCAGCAGCTACAGCTCCAATATAAAGGCACGTTGCATTGAGACGTCATCTAAAATGACATTAAAAGGCTCCAGTTGTTTTAACATTGAAAATGTAGGTAAAAATAAACACTTTTACAATCACTTACGACAATAAAAATGATTTAATGTCATAACATTCTCATGCAAAGAACTATTTATGTGATGAAAATTAGTTTAATACCTGCTTCCCAGACTTATTTCCCTGCTAATAGGCTAGATCATGTCAAACAAATCTAATTAGTTTCTATGAGGAGATTAGTAGGAACTTTGATCAAGGCAACTCAGTTCATGTAGTCTTTTGGGATTTTTCAAAAACTTTTGATACAGTGCCACATGGAAGACTATTGTGCAAACTAAGGAATACAGGAATTGCAGTAAATATCTGCTCATGGATTGAGAGCTGGCTAAAAGACAGGAAGCAAAGGGTTGTTGTAAATGGAACATACTCAGATTGGGCTAATGTGGTATGTGGGGTTCCTCAGGGCTCAATATTAGGTCCTCTCCCTATATATTTATTAATGACTTAAAAGTGGGACTGGAAAGTAGTGTCTACATATTTGCTGATGACACTAAGTTGTACAAGGTAATTAAATCATAAAATGATGTACTTTCCCTCCAAAGAGATTTGTATAAATTAGAGGAATGGGCAACTAAATGGCAGATGATATTTAATATAAATAAATGTAAAGTTATGCATCTGGGAAGGAAAAATAGCCATGCAATGTATAATCTTAATGGAGCAAATCTAGGGGTATCAGATATTGAAAGGGATTTGGGAGTGCTTGTGGACAACCACCTAGGTAACAGTGCTCAAAGCCAAGCAGCAGCTGCAAAGGCAAATAAAATATTAGCATATATTAAGAAGGGTATAGAAGCCAGGGAAGAAGATATAATTCTATCACTATACAAATCCCTAGTACGCCCTCATTTGAAATATGGAGGACAATTTTGGGCACCACTTCATAAAAAGGACATTTAGAGCAGGAAAAATTACAAAATTTTGACAACAAAACTAATAAGGGGAATGGAGTTATGAAGAAAGACTAACCAAATTAAACTTATTTTCTCTAAAAAAAAAGGCGTCTAAGAGGAGATATGATTACCTTATATAAATACATCCAGGGTCAGTATAACACTTTGTCAAATTAACTTATTGTGCCAAGAGGTTTTCAAATCTAGGGGCATCAGATATTAAAAAGGGATTTGGGAGAGATTAGAGAGAGAGTATTGATCCAGGGAGGAATCAGATTGCCAATATCTGGGGTCGGGAAGGATTTTCTTTCTCTTTTGAGACAATTGGCAAAGTTTCATTTAGTTTTTTTTTCTGTTTGCTTAATTCGGATCAGGTAACAATTAATCTGCATATTGCAGATCAGAGGAGATCTTAAAAGGTTGAACTTGATGGACTAAAAGTATTTTTTCAACCTCAATTACTATGCAACTATGTAAGTTTGCACATGCTAAGATGCTCTGTGGCAATCTAGCTTTCTTGCTGAGCATACTGACTAGCTTCTAGACAACAAAAAGGCAGAGAGCATGAGGGACCAGAGAGTTATGATGAAGTATAAACAAGGACTAATGGAGGCCTACCCCGTCTGGATCACTGCCTTGTTGTGGTGAGGGGGCTTGTTTACTTCATTGAAGCTGTGAGCTATACTATGTTAGGTCACCCAAGATGGGCAGGTCATAGCAGAGTGGTCAGACAAATTGTGGTCCACTGGAGAAGGAGCTGGCAATCCACTCTAGTATCTTTGCCAAGAAAACCTTATGTATAGTCACCACCAGACACATGACTATAGATGTGCCTGGCATGCTGTGGTCCATAAGGTCATGGAGAGTCGGGCACAACTGAACAGCTGAACAACAACCCCAAATAGAGACCTGGTTAATTGTATTTAATTATCTATTTTACATTTAACTTTAATGGGAACATATATAATATTTTGCAGTTCTAACATACATAAGGCTCACTGCTCCTCTGTTTCCTATAACTTACCAGAACAGAAGAGCAGAAAACGACCCGACACAGAATATTTAATGTATTTATTCTACTCAATGGATCAATTATATTGCAATGTATTAAAAAAATGCCATTGAAATGCATCCTAGAAATATTTGAATTATATTGGCCCTTTGTGTGGATGAAAACCCACATTTAGCTAATTTAAGTACTGCATTGTATTATGAATTCTAAAACAATACTGAACAGATGGTGTTACTGACAATAGATTCCTGGGGCTATACATGGAAAAAGTTGCAATGTGTTGGGTTGTTGAAGTCTAAAAATGTATTTTAAATACGTCTGTATAACATTACAGTTTGTATTTCATACATTGTTGTACTAAATAGCAAAAACTAAAATGTATACTGCTGCCACAATAAAGTACTTTTGCAACAACACTCATATTAAAAGTGATGATTTTCTTATATATGTTGCAGATTGCACAATGCCAGTTTTGCTCATGTATTGTTATTACATACAGGGACACTGTATTCCATATTATATATTTAAATGACATCCCTGTATATTAGCAAACTTCACCTGTTTGTGCAACAAACGAACAACATTAGCAGCTATGTACGTCATGGGCGTAAAAGCATTTTTAGAGTAATATAATTTTAAGCCTATGAGTAAGCCGCATGATTGGCGAAACGATTGTTATATAGATTAGATTGCAATATATGAGGCTTCCTAGTAGGGCATCTGCAGTTAAGTTTTTTTTTACTGAATAGATGTTACAGCCTACAGCTTAGATGATCTAATCATTTAGAAAGTCATTCACCCTCGACACGGTTTAGAGTTTTTTTTAGATAGATTTTTCACAGTAACCGCACTTTATTTGTAAACCAGTAGCAATGGAATACTAATTGCAAATCTATTACTTACTTTTGCATATCTAATTGTGAGGTTTTGAGCACACCGTCTCTTGGGCATGCAATTCTCTTGGGCATACATTTAGTCAGATTTGGGTCTGAGTGGGCCTTCCAGATAGGAGGCCTCACTTCGATCATAGGTCTGCTCTCCTCACTATCACTTGTTTACTGGAAGTTGTATAGTGGTTTTGAAATATAGTAACTTATGGGATTTTGCAAAAGATGAATGCCTACTCTGATGGAAGTATATATAGTGGTATTGTTTCTTTTTTAAGGTGGCATAGTTTTGGAACACAAATAAATAATGTTAACAGGTTCTCCAACTATTTTCCTGTAAATAAAAATTAATTTAATAATTTTCAGAGTAATGCTTGATTTTTGCAGACTATGCTAGTGCATGGAAGCTGCCATGATATTCATACTTCCTTTTCAAGGCTCAAAAGAACTGTTATAGAGAAGGGCAAAAAAAAGCTTGCAAGAATACTAGCATATATAGAGCCCTATTCAATTGGCCAAATTGCAATTTAATAAGGCTGTTAATCTCTAAACCAGTAGGGTAGTTTGCGAAACACAAGTAGGGCATCCTTCATGCACATTTTTACCTGTAAATGCGTTTACACAACTGCTAATGTTATTAATTTGTTACAAACTTCAAAATCATATGATTTTTTTCCATATCTACAGTGATTGTTTAAAAGACCATTAATTAGTAGTACTAATGGGTAGCTCTTGAGGACATCTCCATTCCTATATTATATTATGACACATATGTACTCAAAACATATGTACCTTCTGGATCACTACCTTGTTGTGGTGAAGGGGTTTGGGTACCTCAGTGAAGCTCTCAGCTATACCATGTAGGGTCACCCAAGATGGGCTGGTCATGGCTGAGAGGTCAGACAAACTGCGGCCCACTGGAGAATAAAATGGCCACCCTATTACTTTAATTTCATCTGAATCAAAGCTGGGGTTACTATCCCAGCAAAATGTTCCTTTGTTGTTTTATTCTTTATTTAATTGAAAATATACATATATATTTTGTATATTTCAACATATTGCATGATTAATTTATATATATACATATTTGGGAATTCAAATGAACATTTTCACGCTTTAATACAGTACCATTTTAATCAAGGCTCCCCTACAACATATGCCGGCTATTTTAAAAGCTTTGGAGCGCACTGTCTGTACTGGTGGGGGGCTTCTCTCACCATGAGCTTAATTTAATTTATGGTTGATACGCCTTTTGACAAAATCTACAGCATGAGTTAGGAGCCTGTCCCACACTGATGAGATCAGAAAGATAGAAACAGTTCTGTGTGTGGGTAGGACTCCTCCCTCATACAGCTCCATCCTATGTGTTTTAATGACAAGCGAATACTGAAAGGACGCCTGTTTTAAATGGTATTGGAATGAAAATGCATTGTGGGAAGAGTGCAGCGGGAAGACTGTGTTTCTTAAAGATTATAAACCTATTTTTAAGCTCAATGAATTTGTTATATATATATATATATATATATATATATATAAATATAAATATATATATATATATATATATATATATATACAAGAGTGTGAGAGAGAGAAAGAGAGATTATATATATATATATATATATATATATATATATATATATATATATATATATATACAGTATATATATATAGAGAGAGAGAGAGAGAGATTATATAAATACAAGCAACTTGCCCGTCAAAAATGACAGCAATAAAATTTGAAGCCTGGCAATGCTGTTTGCCCGATAATACTTGGCTCTCCCCCCTGTAAATTGCTCTCCCACCTGTAACTTGCTCTCCCCCCCGTATCTTGCTCTCCCCCCTGTAAATCATTGCGAGTCCCTCCCAGCGTCTACTTTACGGTACTTTAGAGCGTCTGCTTTGCCGCTCATTGCTGGCCTTGGCCAACCTGCCACTTACCTTTCCCTCACAATCAGCTCCTTAGGCGCTCATCGCCAGCCTCTTCCCACCTCTACTCTCTGACCCCTGTGTCTGTTTCTCTCCTCTCCTTTCCATGTGTCTTTTCACCTCTCTCTCCCTGGCCTTTTTTTATTTTATTCCCCCATTTTTCCCTCCCCTATGTCTCCCCCCCCCCCCTTGTGTCTCTTTCCACCCTCTCCCTCCCCTGTGTGTTTGTACTGTCTCTCTCTGCTAGCGGCATGATCTGGCTTGATAATTTGGGTCTCCCCCCCACCCCTCTCCTGTGTTTCTTCCCCCCTTCTCCCTTCCCTATGTCTCTTCCTCCCCTCCCCTCTCCCCTGTGTTTCTCCCCCTCCCTGCTGTGTCTTTCCCCCCCTCTTCCTCCCCTGTTCCTTTTCCCCACCTCTCCCTCCCGTGTCTCCTCCCCCCTCCCCTGTGTCTCCTTCCCCTCTCTCTCTCCTGTGTCTTTTTTCCTCTCTCCCTCTCCTGTGCCTCCTTTTCCCGTCTCCTGTGCCTCCTTTTCCCGTCTCCTGTGCCTCCTTTCCCCTTCTCCCTTTCCCCCCTTCTCCCTTTCCCCCCTTCTCCCTTTCCCCCCTCTCCCTTTCCCCCCTCTCCCTTTCCCCCCTCTCCCTTTCCCCCCCTCTCCCTTTCCCCCCTCTCCCTTTCCCCCCTCTCCCTTTCCCCCCTCTCCCTTTCCACCCTCTCCCTTTCCACCCTCTCCCTTTCCACCCTCTCCCTTTCCCTCCTCTCCCTTTCCACCCTCTCCCTCCCCTATGTCTTCTTCTCCCCCTCTCCTGTTCCTCCTTTCTCCCTATCCCTTTCCCCCTTTCACTCCCCTGTGGCTCCTTTCCCCCTCTCCCTCCCTTGTGCCTCCGTTCCCTCTTCTCTCCCTCCCTGATCTCCTTCCAGCATCAGTGGGTCAGGGGGAGCCTGTCCTAGGGGCCTCTCGTTGAGTGCCTGTGGCGCTCATCGTGAGCCCTACAACAGCCCACGGGCCTAGGGATGATGACAACTCGCAGTACGACAACTCTATAGGTGATATATTTATATATATATATATATATATATATATATATATATATATATACTGTATATATATATATTTAGAGAGAGAGAGAGAGAGAGGGGTGAGAGGAGAGAAAGAGGATAGAGATTATATATATATATATATATATATATATATATATATATATATATATATATATATATATATATATATATAGAGAGAGAGAGGAGAGAAATAGGAGAGAGTATATATATATATATATATATATATATATATATATATATATATATATATATATATATAGAGAGAGAGAGAGAGAGTGAGAGAGAAAGAATGTAGCCTGCCATTTCTTTGCATATAATTATTAGTATTTATATACTAACAAGCCGTACTCTTTAGCAGGTCAGCTCATCTCTCCGCAGTCTGCTCCCTCCTGCATTGAAAATAAAAATGATGTCAGCAGAGAAAACAGTACTCTTGATGTCACCAAGGTGAGTGGAAATGTTTACTCTCCACACGAAAAAAAATCACATAAAATCATATAAAAAAGTAACAATGTTTTTGTTATTTCATTTTTCAACTAAATTAGATTATTTAGCAGAACATTTATGGAAAGAAGTAGCGGTCGCGACTCAAAAACATGTAGTAAACGTGATAGATCGAGAGCCACTACCCAGAATTCTTTGCTGTATTGGAAGCATTGCAGGTTGTGGGACAACTGATCTTCTGACCTGATTGGGTCATGAAGGTGGGATAGAGAATTTCTATCTCGGTCCTTAGCTTTTTGTAACCCTCCCCCATACAATGATCTAAGATAATAGCTTTATCAAAAATTGTGCTGCAAACAGTATTTACACAACCCTGCAAGGGGCTCTGGGAAGTGATATGCAAATGACGAAAAGTGCATCATCACTTACTCATTGTCAATTTGCTGTCTAATGTCCTAAAAGATACAATCTTTTGCAGCAGGAGACCTCTTCAGATTTTAATTCCCAATAAACAGTTCTCCGTGCATTTAAAATAAGCGTGAAACTTTATATTTGTGTAGCCTGATTTTATATGTATATTATTTTTATTTTTTGGAACATTAGATGTATAAATATTTGATAAAATACAGCAATCTTTGGGGCTATATCCGCAAACTCTGGTTAAATGCCAGCACAATTTGCATGAATTTTCTTATAAATGTTAGCAGAGAAAATGTGCTTGTCTCGGAGACAGATGGTTGAAGAAATGTAAAAAAAAATGTCCATTTTAACAGCTTTTATGTTGGAATTTGGTCACTGCGGTTTGTATTTAAACCAACAACCAATAAATGTGGCTGATTATCATTGATTGATGGTCAGTGTGGGTGGATTAGGGTGTCTGATTGTCGGTGAGGATCAGGTGCGGAGCTACCAGTGGTGCAGGTGGTGCAGTGCACAAGGGCCCTCCTGTGGAGGGGGTCCAGAGCTGTGTCATTTTTATTTTTTACATTAAATTTTTGGGGGGCAGATATGGAAAGGGGTCTTGGGGCGGGGAGTGTCAATGGGAAAGGGTCTTGGGGAGGGTAACGGTGCTGTTATTTGAAGAGGTCTTAGGGAGGGGCACTGAATTAATTGGTGTCGGAGGTCCAGCACAAACACATTTTTACAACCCACCCTTGGGGGGGTGGGGGGCTAAAATGTATTTTGCACCAGAACCTTCCATTCTCTAGCTCTGCCACTGGTGGGGATGGATGTGTGTGGCTGATGGTCAGTGAGGATGGATGTACTTGGATGATAGTCAGTTAAGGTGCATGTGGGTGGCTGATGGTCAGTGAAGATGGATGTACGTGGCTGATGGTTAGTGACGGTATATCTATGTGGCTGATGGTCATTAAGGATGTATGTATGTGGCTGATGGTCAATGTGGGTGGATGACGGTCAATGACAGTGGATGTGGGTGGCAGATGTTCAGTGAGGGTGCATGTACATGGCTGATGGTCATTGAGGGTAGATGTATATGGTTGAACATTTAAGCTTTAAAACTCAGTTGAGCTCAACTTGTCATTAGCACTAAGAGGGTTAAAGCTGTCATAGGCCTATTAATATAGATACTGACCTTCCCCTTCTAACAAATCTTCCAGGGTATCACATCACCCAGAATAAGCCTCTTAGTTATTTTCACTTTATCACGGATCTGATAATCAATAGTTTGTTAAAAAAAAAATTATAATAAAAAAATAGTTTATAAATGCACCGACTATACCAGAATATTGTACAGTGCATTCTAGTTTTTATAAAAAAAGCAGGCCAACAGATCATTATTCACATGCTCCATTTTTAAATGGCTCATCAAAGAAAAAGTTTGGGAACCATGGTCCTCAGATCTGCATCCACTTAGCCAAGAGTAGAGCGGTGGCTACCTGATGGGCATGTACAAATTTAATGTTAAGTAAATTTATAGCTAAAACCATAAATATTAATACAATCAATGGACACTCTCATGGTTACATATTTTTAGCAAACAAAAACGTAATTGGTTCGTCATATTTTTTAAACTGTACTTAATGCATGCTAATAAAAATTGGAAGTCAACTTAGAAAATGTAATGTTGATGGTGAATAGTATGTTTGTGTAAGAGTTGACAAGTCCTACGTAATGTTGAACTGAATCAATGGTGATTCCTTAGAGGCAGGAGTACGATGAACATGTGGATAACCATTAAACATACATTTGAAGAGTAAAAATAAGGGAAGACGACATAGTTGGATATTGGGATAAGTGGAGATGAGGGTCCTGCTCTCGTTTATTCTGATAAAGCATAGACAACAGTAGATGGACTCGTGTTATCCAACACATCCAAATGCATATAGTGTAAATATCTATATTTCTTTGTCTTAATTTAAAAAAGTTGTATTTCTGTGACGGATCTCTGTTTACATTTTCATATTTTCTTTATATTTTCTTTCTTTTTTCTTTCTTTGTTTAGTTTGACTTACATTTTATGAAAAAGATTCCACCAGGAGCAGAAGCATCAAATATCCTAGTGGGAGAACTTGAATTTTTAGATCGCGCAGTAGTTGCTTTTGTTAGACTATCCCCAGCAGTTCTGATTTCAGGTCTTACAGAAGTTCCCATTCCCTCAAGGTAAGATGACCAGTTTTAACACAGACTTTATGGGCATTTATTCTTTACGGCACTCTTCCATTTTCTTTACTTGGGTGCTTCTTGCAGCTTCTGTCTAAACAGGATATGTCCTTGTAAACTAGTCATAATGAGGTCAATGGCAATTGTAGCTGCAACATTCCTAATGTGCAAATTGAAGCTTCTTTTCTACATTCAAATTCTTCTACAATCTCAGGAAGCCGATCACTGGAAACTAAAATGGTAGATCCACAATGTATAAAATAGAAAAATGACAGTATATCTTGTGTATGAGCCTGTCAAGTGAAGTAGATTGCCCATCGCTGATCTAGCTCATTGTGTATATTTAATTATATTTTATCTGTATTTTATCTTGTATCGGTTACACAATGGGATCCAACTCAACATGAACTCTAAGCACGGGGAATAATCATATATCGATTTTTTTTCCAAGGCTAGTTTCAAAACGTTGCAATTAAATGTCAAACTTTTCTTGCAGATTTTTGTTCATACTTCTGGGACCGCTTGGGAAGGGACAGCAGTATCATGAGATTGGAAGATCAATTGCTACCCTAATGACAGATGAGGTATCTGATGGTGTTTTTTTCTATATTTAGTTAAAATCTGAACATGTATTTTAGTTAGGAACTGGAAATGGCAATGCTTTCATAATCTTTAAGAAAATATCAGTATCTTATGAACATCAATTTACATTATTATATATACTGTGGGGTCAGGCTCACTCCAGGAAACATGCTACATTTTATGGATTTCTGCATATGGATCAATAATAAATAAAACTGTTCGCTCTCATGTTTCTCAAGAGCATGTTTTGAACATTACGAAAGTGTTGCTTTGTTGTGTGCAAAAAGAGAGCACAGAAAAAAATAATAATAAATAAATAATAAAAAAAAAAAAAAAAATATATATATATATATATATATATATTGCATGTTCCCAGAGTGCAGTGCAGGAAATAAGTATTTTAACTTATTTAAGTTGTTCAAATGTGAGCATAAATGTACTATATATTTACTCTCACTAATATAGTTTCTAAAGCATGTTTAACGCTTTAGAATCTATATTGTACAGATTTCCGTACAAGGAGCAAAGCGAGGCGCCAGCTAGGGGACGCAGGAGGAGGGGAAAGAGACACAGAGGAGGGGGGAAAGAGACACAGAGGAGGGAGGAGGGGGGAAAGAGACACAGAGGAGGGAGGAGGGGGGAAGAGACACAGGGGAAAGGGGAAACAGACAGAGGGAGAAAGAGACACAGAGGAGGGGGGAAAGAGACACAGAGGAGGGAGGAGGGGGGAAGAGACACAGGGGAAAGGGGAAACAGACAGAGGGGGAAAGAGACACAGAGGAGGGAGAAGGGGGGAAGAGACACAGGAGGAAAGGGTAAACAAACACAGGGGAGGGAGGAGGGGGAAGAGACAAAGGGGAAAGAGACAGAGGGGGGGAAGAGACACAGAGGAGGGAGGAGGGAGGAAAGAGACAGAGGGCAAAGGGGGAAAGAGACAGAGGGGGAAAGGGACACAGGGGAGGGAGGAGGGGGGAAAGAGACACATGGGATGGGGGGAAGAGACACGGGGAGGGAAGAGGGTGAAAAAGGCACAGGGGAGGGAGAGGGGAAGAGAGACACAGGGGAGGGAGAAGGGGGGAAGAGACAAAGAGAAGGGGGTGGGAGAAAAAATATTATCTCGTCATTTATGATGGGCAAACAACTAGTGTTCACCCCCTTGACTTTGTACCTATTTTGTCACATTACAGCCTTAACTTCAATGTTTTGTTAATCTGGATTTTATGTGATGGATCAGAACACAATAGTCTAAGTTGGTGAAGTGAAAGAAGAAAAATATATACATAAAACTTTTAGAAATAAAAAACAAAAAATTGGCATGTGCGTATGTATTCTCCCCCTTTGTTATGAAGCCCATAAAAAGCTTTGGTGCAACCAATTACCTTCAGAAGTCACATAATTAGTGAAATGATGTCCACCTGTGTGCAATCTAAGTGTCACATGATCTGTCATTACATATACACACCTTTTTTGAAAGGCCCCAGAGGCTGCAACACCTATAAAGCACTCTTTGGATCTCCTGCCAGTAGCCTTTTGAAACCATGGTGTCCCATGTTTTTGTGCCTGTATGCTGTAGGATGCACCCTTCACTATTTGTAGGATGCACCCTTCACTAATTGTGGAAACCAAAGGTGGTATTTCAGGTCTGACGGGTTAGGGCCCTTTTGGATGGACCCTGGACAGCTCCCTCCTGAGAAATTGCTAAGGAGGATAGCAAAGTTTAAGACCAGTGTCCAGGGGCGTCGACCAGTGGCACTGGAGAACAGTCTTCAGGGTGCCTTGTACCTTTTGGTTGGAGCCCTGAAGACAAAGGGGTTCTCAAGATCTCGAGGTGAGGAAGCCTGAAGATCCCTTGATTTTCATTTAGAGACGATGAGCAATCTGCACTTTATGTTCACTTTTGTGTTTACTGTGCATGTCCCCAAGCTCCTGCCCCATAGGATAACATGAGCTGTAGGAGCCGAGCGCTACAAGAATACTGGTCCATATGATCCCTGTAGTACTCGGATTGTTAATTGATCCAGAGGAATGCAAGAAAAAAAGCTATTGTAATATTAATAACTGTCTCATTGGGGGTAAAAGAGGGGAGAGGACAGAGAGAGAGACACAGAACTAGAGAGAGGGAGACAGGAGAGAGAGAGACCAACACAGAATTAGAGAGAGAGAGACAGGAGAAAGAAAGAGAGACAGGAGAGACAGAGGGAGAGACAGGAGAGAGAGAGAGAGGATAGAGAGAGTGAGAGAGTGATAGGGAGAGATAGAGACAGGAGAGATAAACGAGAGAGAGAAAGGAGAGAGACAGACACAGAACTAGAGAGAGCGAGAGAGAACGAGGGAGGAGAAAAAGAGACAGGAGAGACAGAGGGAGAGACAGGAGAGAGATAGAGAGGATAGAGAGAGGGAGAGAGTGATAGGGAGAGATAGAGACAGGAGAGAGACAGGAGAGAGAGAAAGGAGAGAGAGAAAGGAGAGAGACAGACACAGAACTAGAGAGAGCGAGAGAGAACGAGGGAGGAGAAAAAGAGACAGGAGAGACAGAGGGAGAGAAAAGAGAGAGAGAGAGAGGACAGAGAGAGACACAGGACTAGAGAGAGGGAGACAGGAGAGAAAAAGAGAGGAGAGAGAGACAGGAGAGACAGGACAGAGAGACACACACAGAACTAGAGAGAGGGAGACAGGAGAGAGAGAGACAGACACAGAATTAGAGAGAGCGAGAGAGAACGAGGGAGGAGAAAGAGAGACAGGAGAGACAGAGGGAGAGACGAGAGAGAGAGAGGACAGAGAGAGACACAGGACTAGAGAGAGGGAGAGAGTGAGCGGGAGAGATAGAGACAGGAGAGAGAAAGGAGCAAGAGAAAGGAGAGAGACAGACACAGAACTAGAGAAAGGGAGAGAGAGACGGGAGACAGGGAGAGAGAGAGAGACTGGACAGAGAGAGAGAGAAAGGTGATAGAGAGAGACTGGACAGAGAGAGAGAGAGACTGGACAGAGAGAGAGAGAGACTGGACAGAGAGAGAGAGAGACTGGACAGAGAGAGAGAGAGACTGGACAGAGAGAGAGAGACGGGAGACAGGCAGAGAGAGACGGGAGTCAGTGAGAGAGAGACGGGAGTTAGTGAGAGAGAGAGATACTGGACAGAGAGAGAGAGAGAGAAAGGTGAGAGTGAGAGAGACTGGACAGAGAGAGAGAGTGACTGGACAGAGAGAGAGAGTGACTGGACAGAGAGAGAGAGTGACTGGACAGAGAGAGAGTGTGACTGGACACAGGCAGAGAGAGACGGGAGACAGGCAGAGAGAGACGGGAGACAGGCAGAGAGAGACGGGAGACAGGCAGAGAGAGACGGGAGACAGGCAGAGAGAGACGGGAGACAGGCAGTGAGAATTAGATAGAAAGAGAAACAGCAGAGAGAGACAGGTGAGAGAGAGAGAGACAGGTGAGAGAGAGAGAGAGAGACAGGTGAGAGAGAGAGAGAGAGACAGGTGAGAGAGAGAGAGACAGGTGAGAGAGAGAGAGACAGGTGAGAGAGATACAGGCACAGGGCAAAGAGAGGGAGAGAGTGAGGGGGGAGAGACAGGAGAGAGAGAGAGAGATACGGGATAGAGAGAGAGAGAGAGACAGCACAGACAACTGAAGATAAAATGATATCATACAGCTATATATGACGGCAAGATACTTGTAGTTTCATTTCTACCATATTTCGAACATTGACTTTAAGACGAAACAAGATATCCAGGACTCCTCTCAGTTTAGTGCATCTGGTCCATTATCTAGTTTTGAAACTTCATATGTATATTTCAGCAAAAATAATATTTTGCTAGAAAGTAGGTCAACACAAAAAGAAACTGTGTATCTCCTACGAAATGTCTTAAAACATCCTTGAAGCCAAGCTCTAGATGTAAATATATTTAAAATGGAAAAGGAAAACATTGGCTAAAAAAAAATCATCAAACAAAAATATGCTGTTTTCAGATAAATCAAATGCGTGAGTGCGTTATCTCTCCGTAACAAAACCACCACCGGGCACTTTTGTAGTAGAATAACAAAAATATAAAGGACTTTCTGTAAATAGGTTGGAAAGACATCTATTTAATAATAAATACTAAGCGCTGAAGCGAAATATTCAACAAGCCTGAGAAAACAATCCGTGCTTTTAACAAGGCGATGATCATATTATGATGAGATTAGCGATGACTTGCTCTAATATACTGACATATGACCTGCACTTTAGCTGCACTAAGTCAAATGTCATTTATGGGTTTCCATCTGGGAGTGTTTATGGTGTTTAGGTCAGTAAAAGTCTTTGGTTAAAAAAAGGTTAATATCATGAGCATTTTTATGGCTGTGTTTTTAATGTTTCAGATACAATTTAGGAGGAGAGAGATGAGAGAGAAAGGGGAGAAGGAAGGGAATGGAGAAGAGAGAGACAACAAAATGGTGGCAGATGAGAAGGGAGGGAGAAGAGCAATGGTGGAACTAGTGAATAGAGGGCCCCAATACAAAAAAGAATTAGTGCCCCGCTGGGAAGCAGTACTGGAACCCCCCCCCCCCCCCCAAGCCCGGGCCACGGTGCATGGCACCGGTTGCACCGGCGGGAGTTCTGCCCCTGGAGAAGAGATATGTCATTGTTTAGTCGTTCAAGTCAATTCAGACTTTCCATGATCCTATGAACCGCAGCATGCCACATCTTGTGTCCAGTTGTGCCAATACATCCAAGGTTTTCATGTCCAAGATACTTGACTGTGTTGCCAGTTCCTTCTGCAGGGGACTGTGGCTTGTCTGACCTTTCTGCTATGACCTGCCCATCTTGGGTGACCCTACATGGATTAGCTCACAGCTTCATTTAGGTACACATGCCCCTTCACCAAAACATGGTTGAGTTCCAGAAGGGGGGAAGAGATATAGGGAAAGGGGGAAAAGAGGTAAAAGGTGAGATGGAGAGAGTTGAGAAGACAGGGAAGAGAAAGGAGGAAAGGAGATATATGAGAAATGAGAAAGTAATATGCTAAGAAGTGAGATAGAGAATTCTAGTAGAAAACAAAATGTGGGACAGGATGAAGAAGAGCATGATGAGATAGAGAGCAAAAGAAAGGAGAGATGAGAGAGAAGAGATAGAAGTGGAAAGAAAAAGGATGAATAAAGAAGAGAACAGAAAGAAGAAATGGAGAAGATATCAGAGACTATAGTAGACAATGAGAGGAGATTGAAGGACCACTGTGGTCATATTTTTCTATATGGTATTTGATTAATTAAACTAAATTTATGTAAAATATTTCCAAAAAGTAACAAAGACATGAACTTAGTCTTTGCAATTGTAACTTTTATATGTAATTATTGTTTACTCCAATTCTTTACTGAGCAGGTTATGCCTCAACACAGTGTGTTATTATACACTATATTATACACTAATGAGGTTTGCATTAGTACTCACTGGCTGTTCTTACTGCCACATTCCTATATAAAGCTTCCTCACAGCATTCAAAGTATGCTCCTATCTTAGGAAGTAGGCCACTGGAAACTAAAATGGGAGATTTTACTGCAGCATAATTGCAAAATAATAAATTAGATAAGGTATTATTATTTTTTTACATTCTAAAACAGTTAATATTATATATATATATATATATATATATATATATATATATTTTAAAATATAATATTATATTTAACATTTATGACTACAGTGGCCCTTTAATGCTCTCATTAAAGAGACTTTGAAGATACAAGAAGTTGTATCAGCACAATGACAATTTGGCATCTGTAAGTGCCAGAACTTTCTGTAGCAATAGCGGAAGCTCCATTGTTTCCTAAAACACGTCATCTTGAAAAAGTAACAGGCAGAATCAGCAGAGAAAAGAAAATAGATGTTTACAGCAAGAATAATATGGTATAAATGATAAAAATACAAGGGCTGTGCTTGTTTTTGTACCTTCTAAAATATTTTTGGTCATTATCAAATTTAGTTATTCAAACAACCATATAGAAAAAATGATGGCCACAGTTTTCCTTTAAATGGATTGAGTGGGAAAAATAGAGATGAGAAATAGAAAGGTGAGAGATTGTAAAATGGAGAGGTGAGAGACACTGTAAAATGGAGAGGTGAGAGATTGTAAAATGGAGAGGTGAGAGATTGTAAAATGGAGATGTGAGAGATTGTAAAATGGAGAGGTGAGAGATTGTAAAATGGAGAGGTGAGAGATTGTAAAATGGAGAAGTGAGAGATTGTAAAATGGAGAGGTGAGAGATTGTAAAATGGAGAGGTGAGAGAGAGGAAGATGGAGAGGTGAGAGAGAGAAATATGGAGAGGTGAGAGACTGGAAGATGGACAGGTGAGAGACTGGAAGATGGAGAGGTGAGATATTGGAAGATGTAGAGGTGAGAGATTGGAAGATGGAGAGGTGAGAGATTGGAAGATGGAGAGGTTAGTGAGAGAAAGATGGAGAGATGAGAGACTGGAAGATGGAGAGGTGAGCGATAGAAAGATGGAGAGGTGTTAGATTGGAAGATGGAGAGGTGTTAGATTGGAAGATGGAGAGGTGTTAGATTGGAAGATGGAGAGCTGTTAGATTGGAAGATGGAGAGCTGTTAGATTGGAAGATGGAGAGCTGTTAGATTGGAAGATGATGAGCTGTTAGATTGGAAGATGGAGAGGTGAGATAATGGAAGATGGAGTGGTGTTAGATTGGAAGATGGAGAGGTGAGATAATGGAAGATGGAGAGGTGTTAGATTGGAAGATGGAGAACTGTTAGATTGGTAGATGGAGAGGTGAGAGATTAGAAAACGGAGAGGTGTTAGATTGGTAGGTGGAGAGGTGAGAGATTGGAAGATGGAGAGGTGTTAGATTGGAAGATGGAGAGGTGTTAGATTGGTAGGTGGAGAGGTGAGAGATTGGAAGATGGAGAGGTGAGAGACTGGAAGATGGAGAGGTGAGAGACTGGAAGATGGAGAGGTGTTAGATTGGAAGATGGAGAGGTGTTAGATTGGAAGAGGGAGAGGTGTTAGATTGGAAGAGGGAGAGGTGTTAGATTGGAAGATGGAGAGCTGTTAGATTGGAAGATGGAGAGCTGTTAGATTGGAAGATGGAGAGCTGTTAGATTGGAAGATGGAGAGCTGTTAGATTGGAAGATGGAGAGGTGTTAGATTGGAAGATGGAGAGGTGTTAGATTGGAAGATGGAGAGGTGAGATAATGGAAGATGGAGAGGTGTTAGATTGGAAGATGGAGAGGTGTACGATTGGTAGATGGAGAGGTGAGATCTCATGCCTATGGAAACTCCTGGACTGCAGAGTTAGTAAAATGCTATGGGCCAGTTATATCCCACAGGATTCTCCTATGGACCGTTATCATTTTTCCTCCTGACCCTGGGGATCATGGACTTTGCTTAGACAGATGACCCTGGTCTGGGACACCATGGTGCTGTTCCCCTATGTATTATAGTTCTGGGTGTATTGTTACAAATATGTTGTTTCATGGTTCTGTTCATTTAAGTATTATTATGATGTATGCAGATTACATGTATTACATGTAGGTTGTTGTAATTTTATGTGGATGTTTGGTATTAAACTTCTGGTCGGTCCAAATGGAAGCTAAAACACTATAGGGATGGGGTCCCAGGGACAAGGGGAACCAGAGTGGGAGATATGGGACAAAAGGGGTCTCTCAGCACAGTTGCCAACACATTAATATATCCGTAGAAGATCAGATGAAAGGGCCAGGGCCTAACAAGATAAGTAGGTCATGTAAGCAAATAAGATAGAGGGTCTCCAGTAGAGCTCGCCAGGAGCGTTAACAACTTAGAATAAGCTAACTTGCCCTGACAATTAGCTTACTGCACTACAGGTGTAATTGAAGGTCTGACATCACTAGATGTACAGGGTCTCCCAGTGAATCAGGGGCAGGATATTTCTAATTGGTCTCTCTTCTGTGTACCTAAGTAGTAGGGGTTGTTGTGATTGGCCAGCCTATGGTCAGGAAACATTATAAATGTGACAGTCTAAATAAAGATTTGGCAGTTTTTTGGACTTACCTAATTAAGGTATAAGTGTCATTCTGTGAATTAATCCTAATATTCTAAGGGATTGTATGGTGTATCCAGTGGTGGAGGATGGTCACAGTTGGAAGCTATTGTGTTCCTGATATCCTCTTCTGCTGGTTGGGCTCCTGGGGTGTGTTACTTGGTTCTGGTCCATCTTCTGCTATCAGAGGTTAAATAGGATCGCACCATTCTGCTGGATAGGTTTGAACCAGGTTCTTACCAAGTCCAATTGAAGAAGCAGCTTGTGACCCGAGAGATTGGAAGATAGAGAAGTTAGAGTAATGGGAAGTTTAAGTGAGGAAATGGTCAGTGATTGACCAGTGATTGTTGTGGCCCTTTGTTGTATTATTCTGACTTTGGCATATTCATGTATGTATTTATAGAACTATTTGGGCTATTGTGAGGTTGCACTTTAGTCTGTGAGGTCCTGGCAGAGATCTTTTGAATTTATGCAGTGGTCTACACTGTTAAATGATGATGTATTTGTTGACAATTATTATAATAATATAATTTACTCCCCACTTTCATTCTTAGAATGAAACTAGTCATATATTTTACAATAGGTGGAATTGCTTCTATTTAATTGGGGCTTCTTAAAGATCCAATCAATCAATACTACTGGAAACCAAGCCAAACTGTTCACTGGAAGGTTTGATCATGAGGATAAAGTTTGAAACTTTGATTATATAATAAGAAGACAGGATTCCCTAGAGAAGACTCTGATGCTGGGAAAGATTTAAGGCACAAGAAGAAGGGGACGACAGGGGCAGAGATGGATAGATGAGATCACTGAAGCAATAAACATGAGCTTGAGGGATGACAGATGTGCCTGGCATGCTGCGGTTCATAGGGACACAGAAATAAACAACTGAACATCAACAAAGAATGGTGCCCTAGTAAACTGCCTAGCCTTGCTTACAAGGTTCAATCAGCCCTGAACAGGAGTTAAGCTATTCAAAAGACCATTTATAAAAATCACCATAATGCTCCCTCATACTGCTGTTATGAAATTATATGTATATATATATATATATATATATATATATATATATATATATATATATCCCCTTATGGATTACTACCTTGTCATGGTGAAGGGGCTAGTTTACCGTAATGAAGCTGTGAGCTATACCATGTTGGGTCACCCAAAATGGACAGATCATAGCAGAGTGGCCAGACAAATCGTTAACTTCTAGAGAAGGAACTGGCAATAGAGGAGCTTCAAGCTGCACATTAATCTTAATTCTAGTTAAGACCATTTGTTACATACAGCTAGTGGGTCTATCCCATCAGTCTTTTAAAATAACAAATTGCACATTATAAATTTGATAAATTTTGGCCTTAAAGGTATATTTAAGTTTCCTGGTTTTCCCTGTCTCTAATCTAACACCTCCTGTGTATATCACCCATACACATTACATGGAGTCATTCTATACACATACAGATGTATTTTATTTATTTTTTAAAAACTTGTTTTCCACACCCCCAGAACTGCTTGCGTAGGCACAGTGTACCTACCAATAGAAACACTGCATTTTAACCCTTTATTACCTTCAAGCCAGCAGCAGATCAAATCAGAAATAATCAGATCAGTATCTGGCACTTACTTCCTAATCCTTCTACTGGGGGGACTACACATCCCATGATTCCTTCCTGCACAAACTTCCATCATTGATTGTTACATTGTATTAAAATGTATTAGCTGCCCGTGATTGGCCAAAAATGAATTTTATGCATTAGAAAAGGATTGTATCCGTTAAATGAGTCAGTGTTTTAGAAAAGTTACATTAAAGTGAAACAAGCAGCATTTGTCATGTAGAGCAGTCAAAATTTGGCAAAGAATCTGTAAAACATGTTTTTCATTTGAAGCTATTACCACTTCTGTATAATTGTTTTTAAAAACAGCTGCATTTGCTTTTTAATAACTAAAGTGTTATGTGGAGTCCAACCAGACCATTAATTAATAATTAAATCTCCCTCTTAATACTTTGATGCCGACTTCATTGCAATAATATATTTTAGCTTTTTTCATTTTTGGTTGATATGTCTGGAGAATCAAAGGATACATCAAAGTACACAAGCATTTGTAGGGAGCTTGTGCTTTGTGGCCCTTTCAGAATCTGCACAATCTGCATGCTGCAACAAGAGTGGACAGCTGGAAAAATAAGTCTCTCGCCTTCTCACTCTCTCCCTCTCCCCCTCTCTCCCTCCTTCTCTCTCTCTCCCTCTATCGCTCTTTCTCTCCCTCCTTCTCCCTCTCGCCCTCCTTTCTCTATCTCTCCATCCTTTTCTCTCTCTTCCGCTCTCTCCCCTCCTTCTCCCCCTCCATCTCTCTCCCTCTCTCTCTCCCTTCTTTCCCTTCTCTCTCTCTCTGTCCCTCTCTCTCTCTCTCCCTCCCACTGCTTCTCACTTTCTCTAATATTTAAAATAATTACAAAAATGTAAGGGGTGTACTCACTTTTGTGAGATACTGTATATATCATAATACAGGTCAAGGAAACGAGTATACAGGCTATAAACATCAATATACAGGGTATGGTTAGTATACAAAATGTATTATCACATATAATAGTTGTCAAACTGCGAGATGTCGTCACGCTTTGCGGTCCTCGCAAAACTTTGCGGCCCTCGCAAAGCGAAGACCGCAACTGACAACTCGCAGTTTGACAACTTCCCCTGCCCCACTGATGCTCGCGATGAGCACCATAGGCGCTCATCGCACCACATCAGCCCCCGCCAATACATTGCAGGGCTCGCAGACCCCCCCCCCCCCCCATACACCCTGCTCCATGTTCCGGTGGCCGGGGGTTGCGGGGGCAGTCGTACGCATGCACGAGCGCGCACGGAATGCCGGGCGCTCTGGCGCACACGTTGAGCGGAGCGCACGCACGAGCGAGGGCGCGCACGGGAGGCGGCTGCAGCATAAGGTGAGGGAGGAGTGGGTCAGACACATAGGAGGGATAGCTATGGGGAAGACAGACAAAGGGGAGGTTGAGGAGGGGGGAAGAGAGACACAGGGAAGGGAGAGGAGGTGGGAAGAGACACATGGGAGGGGGGGAAGAGAGACACAGGGGAGGGAGGGGGAAGAGAGACACAGGGGAGGGAGGGGAGAAGAGAGACACAGGGGAGGGAGGGGAGAAGAGAGACACAGGGGAGGGGGGGAGAGACACTGGGGAGAGAGGAGGGGGAAGAGACACAGGAGAGGCAGAGGAGGGGAGAAGAGACACAGGGGAGGGAGGAGGGGGAAGAGAGACACAGTGTAGGGGGGAGAGACACAGTGGAGGGGGGAGAGACACAGGGGAGGGAGAGGAGGGGGGAGAGAGACACAGGGGAGCGAGAGGAGGAGGGGAATAGATACAGAGGAGAGGGGATACAAGGGAGAGACATGGGGGGAGAGGTGGGGGAAGAGACACAGGGGAGGGAGGAGGGGGGAGAGACAGAGGGGGAAGAGACACAGGGGAGGTGCTCTTTGTGAGGCCCATGATGAGCGCCAAAGGCGCTCCTCGCAAGGCCAGGAAAGTAGAGGGGTAGAGGCTTGCAAAGTGAGGCAAATACCATTTCCAGGCTCCAAATTTTATTGCCGTCATTTTTGACGGTTAAGTCACTAGTATTATAATAAAGGGGAAAGAAACAAGGATATAGATTATATACATAATTGTACAGGCCAGGGGTATAATTATACAAGATGTATACAGTCATATGAACTAGTTGTATGTGCTGATCATCATGAATTCAACTTACATACAAATCTGACTTAAGGACATTCTCAGGAACAGATCTCGTCCTTAACTTGGGACTTCCTGTATTTAGAACAAGGGTAGCACTTGAGGACTGCCTCCCCCAGTCTGCCTGTTGCCCACTGCTGAAGAGCGTCAATGATAAAATCAATGTTCCTTTAAAGGGAATTTAGAAAGAAAAATTGAAATTGTTTATGGGGCTCTAAGATTTGTTTATTTAACAGTTCAAACAAGAGTAGAATCAAAGTGTCTAGAAACTGTTTATATATAGCTTTATCATTAATTTGCAATGCTGAAAACCATAACATATTCATGCAGATTATTCAGCTTTTGTAATGTTTAAACATGCTTTCTTAAATGTATGATAGGACAATCAATCCACAACATCCCTTTAAAGAACATGAATTAATGGTTTTCAGACAGCAAAAAATTGAGGGGTAACAACAAATACTTCTGAGAATAGTTATTTTGTAATATTGTGAATGTTATATCCCATGATATACAAACTTTGTTTATGGTTTAAGATGGTTAGTACTATGTATAAGTGTGCTGGGTGATGTGTTTGGCCTAGGCTTGCACTCATTTTTCAGAAAGCAGCAAGCTGGCCCAAGTTGCCAATGCAGTAACATAGTGTAGTTTGGTAATAATAAGGTACAAAGATGTCTATATGGCTGACAGTTGATACTTTCTAACATACTGAATATAGAAATAAAGACTTCTAGAGGTTGGAGAGTACAAGATCCTCCTCTATGCAGTAGTGTGCTTGAGTCTACTGACCGCACCACTGATATGGGCATTTTGCCATATTGAACAGATGACATGATCTTTGCCCTATATTGTTAAAAAACTGCCACTTTCCAAGTTCAATTCATGACAACTTTCTAGAAGGTATTTCCCTTTTGAATGTTTATGTCACACTTATGCCATCTCTCTCTCTCTCTCTTTATATCTATATATATATATATATATATATTACTCTTGGGAATAGGACAGCAATGTAAATAGTAAGGTATAAACTAGTAATGGGGTGCACATTGATTATGGATTGTTTGTGTTTGTAAAACCCCAGGTATTCCATGATGTCGCTTACAAAGCCAAGGATCGCAATGATTTAGTCTCTGGGATAGATGAATTCTTGGATCAAGTTACAGTTCTTCCGCCAGGAGAGTGGGACCCCTCAATCCGAATTGAACCACCCAAAAATGTTCCATCTCAGGTGAGCATAGAATATTCTTAAGTCTATAAGTCTAGACTGATTAAACTTAAAAATGTGACAATCCATTTCTGGCTATTAAAAATCTGTAGAAAAGCAAGTTGTTCATAGTAAAGGATATCTTTGGTTAATAATAACATATTAAGATATTGTTTCTCATTAAACTGAGCATTTGAAGAAAAGCAAACTATGTAAAGTTTAGATTTAGGTTTTTGACATCACATCTACAAAGAGGTTTTTTGTTGGTCCACTAGAAAATATCTCTTTTTACAACTAAATTGATTTTCTTAGCCGTAATTTTACCAATCTGTAATGAACATCTTTTATCATTTGATGCATTTGAAAATACACATTAGATGCCCTCTGGTTGGGTAACAGATTGCTAAAAAAATGTTAAATTGGAATATTTAGTGTTAGGTGATGACCTTATTGAATTTATATTATTTGTCTTTTAGGAGAAGCGTAAGACTCCAGGGGTGCCCAATGGAACAGCAGCACTAGGCGAGCCAGAAGAACATGGGGGTCATAGTGGACCTGAACTACAAAGAACTGGAAGGTTAGTTGTGACATACATTTTCTAATGTGCAATAACTTGGAAATATAATATATCATTATGTAAGGTTAGATTAAATATTTCCAACTATCTCTCTCTGAAAATAAAAAAAATGTGATCTCTCCACAATCTCTACAAATTGAAAACAGTTGCTTTGAGTGGATTTGTAGAGAAAGAGAGAACAATTAAGTATAAGAATAGACAGATAGAGCAAGATAGGGTCATTTTGGGTGTGTATGGATTGAAAAAGTTACAAAGGAATATACACATTCTAAGGAAGTAGAAAAACAAGTATAGGTACAGTGCAAAACAAATATGAAAAAATTGGTCCGCAGACAGCTTGGTGCAACACAAGTGAAGACCCTACTCTGAAGAGCTTACAATCTAGAACGTGAGGATGGAGTGTGAGACAGGGCAGGGACAGATGTAAGATGGCTGTGTTCAATCAGTAGACTGATGCAAGTTGAGATTTTAAGTTTAAGGCTGAATGTGATTACCTTTTTTTAAACAGATGTGTTTTTTTAGTGTGTTTTTGAGGTAGGAAAATAGTCTGGCCGAGCGAGGAAAGGAGTTCCATAGAGTAGGGGCAGCTCAAGAAAAGTCCTGAAGGTGGGAATGAGAGGAGGCGATAAGAAAGGAGGAAAGAAGGTCATTGTTAGAATGAAGAGGGCGGTTGGGGGAGTTTTTTGAGATAAGAGCAGATAAAAGTGCGTGCACCATTGTTGAGGGCTTTATATGTTAGGGTCATGATTTTAATGTTTATTCTGGAGACTATGGGAAGCCAGAGGAGAGACTGACAGAGAGGTGCTGCAGACACAGAGCAATGAGTCTAGTGGAGGCGTTCATAAAGAATTAGAGTGGGGATAGACAAGTGATGGGGAGACCAGCAAAGAGTGAGTTGCAGTAGTTGAGATGAGATATCATGAGAGAATGGATTAGAATTTTAGTTGTGTCTTGTGTAAGGGACATATTTTTTAGATGTTTTTACATGAAAATTGCATGATTTGATTATTGATTGTATAAGGAGGCCAGGGTCCAGTAGAACCCCCATACAACATTTGATAAATAACATACATAAAAATAAATGGTACATGAAGACTTTCAGTAATATTTTAGCTTTCCCACAATTTTCCAATCATTTTAGGAAGAAAAGAGATTGGGACCAGTGTTCTAAACTATTGCCACTCTATGCCATATTATATTACAAAAATATGTTTTGTTCTTTGTTTTACTTTTTTTCTATTTTATGCACTGTTTTTCATGTTGTTGTGTGTTTTTTTTTTGTAGATATCATTTAATAAATAATATAGAAACATACTGTAAAATTAAAAAATAAAATAATGTATCTCTTTATTCCAGGTTATTTGGGGGACTAGTATTAGATGTCAAGAGGAAGGCGCCATTTTTTTGGAGTGACTTCAGAGATGCTTTTAGTTTGCAGTGTTTAGCTTCATTTCTTTTTCTCTACTGTGCTTGCATGTCTCCTGTGATCACCTTTGGAGGTCTTCTTGGGGAAGCAACTGAAGGTCGTATAGTAGGTGTTGTACCTTAACTTCAAATTGCTAAAAAATATTATTTTGGAGGAGATGCATGAAAATATTTATGAAAAAGTGATAAAACGTCCATTTTATTGCTACAAGAATTGTTAAAGGAGTTATGGGAGAACACAGAAGGAATTAATCCAACTAGCACATATTTGATTAGCAGGATTATAATATGTCATGGGTACCAAAAAATAATTGCAACTCCCTATCTCCCCAAAAGGCCATAGAATGCAAGCAAGACATAATCCATAACTTTTACATAGATATTTAAAGCTTTCCGGTATGCTCTTCATAAAAAAAACATATTCTTAGGTGGATATTACCCTTTAAAGCCCATTGTGGTACCTTGTTTGTATATGTAGTTTGAATGACTACATTAGATAATTGTAAATATGTTTTTATAACTCAAATAAACATCCTTTAAGTATTTCATTTTATATGACATTATTCTTTACTGTGGAACTCCATTTCATTAACCAAGCTGCTTCTCTCAAATACTTTCTCAGGAGGGTGTATCCTTATTGTAATTAACTTTAGCCGCAATGAAAAGATTAACATCTTTAGCTGGCAATTTTCCATTAAAAGTCTGTTCCAATCTGTGAAAGCATGTCAGCAGAAAACAAAATGGTAGATTCCATACTAGTATAATTAGATATAACAGGAAATAAATTAAAGGCTGCATTGTTTTTGCTTGTTTACTTTTTCAAACAGTTTGATCATTATTAAGTTTAGTTCTTCAAAATATAATACTATACTGGTTATTTAACCATTATGTTGGTATACTTTAGACTCCTATATCAAATGATTCCATGTATGCATTTCTTTCTCTTACCTAGAGTGCAATAGAATCTCTCTTTGGAGCCTCAATGACAGGAATAGCTTTTTCTTTATTTGGTGGACAACCATTAACAATATTGGGGAGCACAGGACCAGTACTAGTGTTTGAAAAGATATTGTTCAAGTTTTGCAAGTAAGTTAAATTGATGTTGATCCATAGAGTATTTTGTGTGGGCTTTATTTAACTTTTCTATTTGTATTTGATATTTTCTACAGTAAACAAATAAGCATCATTTAAAGGTTTTTATGCAATAAGGAGATGCCAAAACATTACGATGTCTAGAATAATGAACTTTATTGGGTTCACTATCAATTTACAGACAAGTATGTACTTAATGCAGAACAGCGATTATTATAACAATAGTAAAACTGAACACAAACAACTGTATGTGTTAAAACACGTGACAACAATCTATATTCAGATAGATAACAATATAAAATCAGTGAGAAATATGCAAAATCTTTTCCAATTTGGATAACAATCAAATATCACACCAATCTTTAGTTAGATAGATCAATATATAAATCAATGAGAAGCAATATGAAATCTTATGAAACTGGGTTAACAATCAAACATATATTCCACAGAATATATTTAGTATATTCATAATTGACAATCAACATACAGCAAAAAATACAATCAGGTATAAAACCTACATAGAAAGATATACAGAATTAGGAGAAAGCTACTTATGTTATAATGTAAAACTCTTATCAAATTTGAATACAAATCCAATATTTGTAGCACAGAAGTAATATAAAGCCAGCAGATATAATATAAAGAGACAATAGTATTTAGTATGAGAAGCTAAATAACATTTGTATCTAGGTATTAGGTTATACCATAAAGGATTTTATAACAGAAGTGAATAAACCTAATTTATCAAAGCAATCAGTGTGTTTTTGATAGAATGGACCCAAACAGAAAACAATTATGGATTGGTAATCATATCAATTGTAACAGAAAGATTGCATATAAACTATTTCAAATATGTCATAAAATAGAATAGGAGAACAGCTATACTTTACCAATTATGAAGTTAGAGATTAGACCCCTGGCTCAGTAGGACCCCTTCTTAAGTTTGGTTAGAAGTAACACCTTTTGGTCTTCTTTTTAGTAAATGATTAAGCAAAAGTAGATATAATGAATAATTACAGAGAAGAGAGAAAATAAATCCAGTTTTTCCAAGAGGCCAGAGAGAGAGAGACCCCCCTGGCCCTTTGTTCCCCCAGATAAACTATCTCCTATCTTCTCCTACTCCCCTTCTTCCAGTTACTGGGCTGATTTCAGTTAAAAAAAACATAACCTCATGTCAGGTTTGTACACAAATGCATAATTAAAATGTATCAATAAAATGTTTTATAGATGTATTTATATCCACTAGCGTGCAGGCTTGCTCCATGGCTCAACTATGAAATAATATGGAATATTCGTGTTGATCTTCTCAGTGATTACTTGAGCCAAATTAATTGTTATGTTTGAATAACCCATTGACTGCTATCTGCACCAGTTTGATAGTGCTTGGCTAAAACAATGGTGAATTGAATATAGACGTAAGCCTGAGTATATTTATTAACGTCATGAGACTGACTTATAATCATGTCTCAAGGTTGCCCAACTGCAGGAAACTATTTGGCATTAGCACATCTCCTGCTTGAGAGAACTCTTAAAAAATTCAGAAATATATGTGTGCAAAAGGAAAATGATTATCCCTTCATATGAGGAATGGCCACACAGCATCAGTATATATGTATTTATAGTGGTAAATAATCATATAACAAATTATGTAGAAAGTGTTAATGATATTTTGTATTCACAAATGCCCTGACAATATGTAAACTAATAATAAATAATAGATTATTTGTTATTGTGTATTATCCAATATCATGGTATAGTAGTTTTAGAAAATATTAAGAGCCTGGCAATGTTAAGTATATCAATGAAAAACTCAACCCTAATGCTGTGTTTATTTTAGATTCATAGTATTATTTAAGAGCTACTGCAGTGGTCCATATTTCATAACTTTAAGTAGTTGATCAATTTATTGTGTTTCAATAAAACTGATCTTTTGTGAGAAATCTTATGCTGAAATCACTGTTTTTCTCAAGATCTTTAAACTGGAGCTCAAGCTATGCCAGTAATGCAGCGCAGTAGTCAAACATTGGCATGGATGTCAGCTGCAGGCTGTGAAAAATATAGGTAGAGCTAGCTAATTAAGGATCAACTTTGTCAAAAAAAAGTTTATTAGTATCCAAGATCATGTCTCTTTTGAGAAAGAGATACATTTTACTATTTCCATTATTATTTTGTAAGATTGCTTACTGTGGTTTGAATTCAAGTCCAATTTACTGGGAATAGATAAGGCGGATGAGAATGACTACAACTTTGTGTCTTGGACCCAGGGCAATTTGTGAAGATCTGGGAAAGCAGAGTTAAGTGATAAATCCTCAGGTCAGGGCAGGAGACAGACAAGGAGAATCAAAACAAACTCACAGATTAGGAACTAGACAGATAAACAGAAAAAACAGACCCTGTCAAGGTAACACATTCCTTGCATGGTCGGCCAAGAACAGAAAGTTAAACACTGTGGAATATTACACACTTATACTTACTTGTTTAGAGTGGATCTTTAATATGGGTTAGCATCCACCTTCGCATATCACTCCTAATATCTTTATATGTTTCCTTTCATTTTCAGAAAGGATGGTTCTTTATAAAAAAGGGTGAGAGATAACTTGAAGAGTCTTTTAGTGGACATTGTCGAAAATACGGGCAGGGCTTACTTATTTTAGGGAAATATATCTCAGGTCAAGGCAAGTATCAGACAAAACAAAATCAGAGGTCAGGAATTTCAAAGGCAAACATATAAAGCAGATCCAGATAACAAATGCCTTGCATGGGCAGCCTAGTTAGGAAAGTGAAAGAATATTACAGACTTCTACTTAATGTGGCACCCAAAAATACAGTAAATAAATATGATTCTTCTGAGGATAAATTAATTAAATATTTAGTCAGGTTGAATCGTAAAATAAATACATCTATGTTTTCTTGCTTTTTCTATTCCTTCACTTCCTCTCTCTGCTTTGTGCGATGATTGTTTTTTTTTTTTTTGTATTTGTATAGGGAGTATGGATTGTCCTACCTCTCCTTGAGGGCAAGTATAGGCCTGTGGACATCATTTTGGTGCATCTTACTGGTCGCCACTGATGCAAGTTCGCTGGTCTGTTATATTACGCGGTTCACCGAAGAAGCGTTTGCAGCTCTCATCTGCATTATTTTCATTTACGAAGCCTTAGAAAAGCTTGTTCATCTAGGTGAGACATATCCAATCAACATGCATAATAATTTGGAACTTCTTACACAGTATTCGTAAGTATAGTCTCCTTTTTCCTATAATTTCTAGTTAAAGGGCAAAATTTAAGATTTTGTAAATAATAGTATGGCCTACAAACATTAAATAAATCTATATCAGTTTTTCTCAAACTGAGTCTGGGGAACCCTGGAATTCTTTTTTACATTGGGTTCATTATCTAATCTACTTAAATAGTAGTTTCACAGTAATTTCAAGTCACTCTAATATTTAAGAGTTTGCTAAAAAATATTTTTTTTACTTGCCTCTTATTACTGCAAGACCATTATATTCATTGATGCAACTGAAGAACAGATTTTGTATGTAACTTCCACAGTTTGGAACTGCAGGATTAGCTTGATTGCCTCTTGAGCTGGCTCTTGAAATTTTGACCTAAACATCTCAGAATGCTTTTGCTCAGGAATAAAATTGTAATTTAAAATGGCATCTTTGTGTTGTCCAGTGAGGTTTTAAGGTTCTGGCTTGCTCCTTTTAATGTCCTGATGCATATTCATACCGACATGAATACTTTTCCATAATACCAGAAATGTATCAGCATGTATTTTTTATTTAGTATTCATAATACCAGGTGAGCCAGCGTCGTACAACCTACTGGCCGCTGCATGCCACTGGTTGCGAGGACGAAACAGGAAAGATCTGAGGGGAGCCATTGTAAGATCACCATTCATTGTCACCTTGCCACCACCATGGAATTTAATGAATTAAGACTCCATCCAAATCCAAACTTTGAGTGCTGGTATTATGCTGAATTTTCAGGATTACTTGTTGAGTTCAGGTGTATAACTCACTAGTCCAGTCATTTGTTTTCTTACCTGTGCAGATATAGAAATGACATGGGCCTTGATGACTGGAGTTGAACAGTCCTGATCAAGATGTTAAACCATTGGTGGATAATTTGTCCTATGAAGGTTGCTAACAATCCCAAGATGTCTATCTTTCTTTGACTGAACCCATGTGAATCAATCAGATTCTAAAGCAGTTTTGCTCATTTTAATCAGCTTTTTGTATTGTTAAAAAATGTCTACTATCAAAAGACAGCTCAGTAAATATTCACCTATCGGTTACTTCAGTTAATATTCACATATCCCTTTAAGACCTTTGCATGTATATACTAAACACATTCGCTGTTAACCTGCTTTTTATAGTGTTTTTTTTGTTTGCATTGCTTCTGTTTCCATTCCTACAAGATCCTTGTTATTGACTCTTGTTTGCCAGCTCTTTAAGCTGTTGTACAAAGATTGCAGCTCTCAATAGTGGAGTGCATTAAATAAAGAGGGATTGCTAAAAGAGACCTAGCATTATGAATACTAGGTGGACTTAAGTGTGTTTTTAAAGTGACATAAACATATTTTGAACTGTACCTGGCAATTTTCCACTTCTGAAATTATGTTCTGTACTCTTTCATAATAGAGCAACACATGTTCTCTCCATTCATTTGTTTTATTTCAAGTATATGATTTAAACTTAAGGATCTTTCCTGTTTTAGACTTTGTTCAATTTGTACTTAGGGTTAGGGTTGGGATCAGGGTTGTGGCAGATGATAAGTTTTACATAGTAAAGTAGTGGAGCTCTATGTGTGCCACTACTTTACTATGTAAAGCTCATCCTCTGCCACTACCCTAACCCTGAACCCAACCCTAACCCCTAACTCTAAACCCTAACTCTAGCCCTCACTCTAGTAATAAATTGAAAAAAGTATCGGTGCGTCACCATCACGCCACTTACCGGCCGTTGCCCACCAATGCAGGTGTGGGAAAAACAGGAAAGATTTAAACTTGATAGTATTTTGTTGATTTGTGTGTTATCTTTCACAATGCTAAATTATTTCCCAAAATATATTGTTTTGCTTTTACAGGTGTGGTTGTACAGAGCCCACCAACCCTAGCAATAAAACTTTGAATTTTTGGAAGGAATCAAACATCACTGCATCAGAAATCTCATGGAGCAATCTGACTAAGACAGTAAGTTATATGATCAAAACTAAAGTGGTAGAACTATTATTTCCTCTTTGTTGGATGCGACCAACATAATACACAATTGCTGCTTAACAAACACTAATCATTATATGATACCATTGTTGTTTAGTGGTTCAGTTGTGTCCAAATCTTCGTGACCCTATGGACTGCAGCACTCCAGGCTGCTTGTGTTAATCCATAAGGATTACACTGCAAATATACTGGAGTGGGTTGCCAGATCCTTCTCCAGTGGACCACAATTCATCTTCTATGACCTGCCCATCTTGAATGAACCTATATAGTACAGCGCACAGCTTCATTGAAGTACATAAACCCCCTCACCACGACGATATAATGATCCAGAAGGGGGTGATAACATTACCTGTTTCTATTTAGTTTTCTTTAAATGTGCCCATATAATCAAGGGAAATATTACTATTGATAACAGGATATTTCAAATTAACAGAGGGACTCTAATTCAAAATGTTTCTTGATGCAAAGCTAGTGAATAATAGGTGATAGATCAAGTTAGAAATAGATCCATAGGGCCAAACTAAATACTGTATATTCTGGAATATATCTAAAATCTAAAAGGAAAAAACAAAACACATAATTAAAAAATTGCGCAGCTATTTTTGTTCAAAGGACCACTTTGGTCAATATTTTTTTCTAAACATTTAGATGTATTCAATTGTCTCTAACTCGCAACTGCCGTCTTACAGCCTCCACGCACAAACCATGCACTGGTAGGTAGGATTTCAGGGAATGTGATCATATGAAAATATGATCTGACAATATTTAAGAAAGCCTGTAATTTACTTCTTAATCACTCGCAAAACTTCTTAGACAAAGTCAATAGTAAATGAGACCATCATCATGACATCAGTAAAACATGGAGTTTATACTACAATTAATTAGTGTTTAGAAGTCAAATTTGTTATCGGACTCACAATCCAGCAATGTAGAATTCAATAAAAATGATTAAAGCAACTGTTCCAGTCCATGTGGGTGGCCTGATATTATTTACCCCATGATTCCCGGGACCAATATAACAAAAATAAAAAAAATAAAAATAAAAAAAATGTTATTGCATGTTTGTGAACTTAAGACTGTTGTGCAGATCATTTGAATGCTTTTCATTGTTTTCCTGGTATTTCTAAGTACATAAGTGTGTGTTTATTTGCTGCTGCAGTTATATGAACAGGTGTTTAACCCAGATGCAAGTCCTATCTATTTGCCATTTACATGTTTGAAGGCAATTGCAAGCTTGTTGAATTGTTGAATTAATTATCAATTTTGCATCTTTAGTACTGGTAACATTTACGGGCTTGAAACATCAAAGAAGGAGATAGGACAGAGTTACGTTTTTGACACCTGCAGTGATTTTGAGCCTGTAACTCACAATTGGAATGCGAGTTGCTAAATGTAGCCAATTAAATTTCTGTAACATTTACGTGCTCCATTACTGGCTCATGTAATTGCAATTTGGTCAATTGAATGGGGCTCTATAGCTGCAAAAGGAGGGCTCACAAGGACAGGATTTTGGGAAATTCTTCACCCATCCAGTAAGTGCAGAAGTCAAAACAGGAATTGAAATAAAATAATTACAGGAAATTAGTTTTGCGTGCATTGCATACTGTACCTCATTGGTTCCCCAACACACACCCACTTACATGCTATGTTTTCAGCAATAATCATGCACTCCAATGGAAAGTCACGGTGCAAAATATTTTAGGGACCCAGTCACAATATTCCTAGTATTATTTATTATTATTATTATTTTTATTATTATTATTAATAACTTTTATTTGTAACGCGCCAACATATTCCGTATAGCTCCTATACAGGGTATGAAAACAAACAAATTGCAATGTTGACAAACTGCAGAAAATGGAGAACTCTGTTTTGAGCTTAGAATCTTTGCAGAAAGTGCTCTTTTCCAAAACACCCTACAAGATTGGAAGCTTTCTACTTACAATCTAAAGGTAATGGAAGAGGCAGAAACCTGGGCAAGAATAGACAGATAAGGAATAGCAAGGGTCAGGAAGTAAGTGAAGTTTACTTAGGTAGGAATACATGCAAAGTTAGAATGATTTTTATTTAGAAGGAAAGGGAAAGGGTTTGATTGAAAGTCATTTGAGGTGAGTGGCTCTAGTATGTAATATTTTAGAGATAGCATAACATGCAAATGGGCCTTGGTTAGGAGATATATCTCCAGAAGCTAACAGATGATTATGCGGGAGACATGATGTGGAAAAGTTGAGAGGAAGAGCCTGAGGAAAAGGCAGGAGGTTATGGGGAAGAAAAAGGCAGGAGAAGACATTGTTTAAAGGATTAATTAGGAGTAGTTAGCAGGTGTTGTTAATTAATCAATTGATCAGCTGTAGGAAATCTAAGAGACTTAATAAAAGAACAGTAACCAGAGGCAGGTGGGTGAGGGGCAAGGGGGAAGGGCAGTGGTTGCAGTATCCGAGGGAGAGAGACAGAGGCCCAGAGGAATTGTGTACACTTCAGAGAGGCTTCCAGGGAGTGTGTATGGTTGCAGTATCCGAGTGAGAGAGACAGAGGCCCAGAGGAATTGTGGATACGTCAGAGAGGCTTCCAGTGAGTATGTATGGTTGCAGTATCAGAGGGAGAGACAATCTTTCTATACTTGTTCATAGATATGTGTTATGTGCCAATGGTGAGTGAGGGTCAATAGAAAAGCCAACAAATAAAAGTATTTTTTTCGCCTTTTACCTAATCAGTTAAGAATCCCTCTTTACCCCAGACTGCTATGGGCCATACCCTGTACTGGGCCCCAGGTCTTTGCACCTGCTCCACTTGCAATAGACTTGCCCTTGATTCACTCTCTGTCACTGTTTTCCCTGTACTGATTTGGACAGGGCAAGTGGATGACCTCAAATGCTTATCAGCATTATGTGAAATAAACATTTCTATTAATCAACATGTTAACCATCAAATTCAACCCCTTATAGTATGAAAATAAACATTTTCAGTAACTGGTTAGGTTAATATAAAATGTGTCAAGAGGCTGCAGTGACCACGTCACTTTAATTAGAGATGGATCGGCTTGGAGTATGAGGAAAGCACCTTCTGAGATTATTACAGTAAATAAATAATCTGCGTCCATGTTTTATGTGCCAGAGTACGCATGTGCTTTTCTCCTGTTTCTTAGCAACTGATGAATGAATGGCAGGCGTCAGACAGCGCTCAATGTGGTGCGCTGTGCTTATGGGATCGGATCAGTCGTGAATAGTGACCATCAGTTGTCTCACTAGCCATGACCCTATGGACAGCAGCAGCCAGGCACATGTCTCTGGTCATGCTTTTTCATTAGGTTATCTTTTCCAAGATACTGAAGTGGATTGCCAGCTCCTTCTCCAGTGGACCACAATTTGTCTGATCTCTCTGCTATCACCTGCCCATCTTGGGTGGCCCTACATGCTATAGCTCACAGCTTCATTGAAGTACACAAGCCCCTTCACCACGACAAGGTATTGATCCAGAAGAGGGTCATAACCATTACTGTATGAATATTTTTCGTCAGTTACAGTTTCTTTGGAATCCACTATAAATTTATATTGAAATTTGCTTTTTCTCTAATTGATAATATAGTAACCTATTGTAAAATAAATCCTCAATTCCTGCAATTAAGTAAATTAATTGACATACAAACTTGGTGCGGATACTTTAAATCACTGCCTAACATCAGATATTGATATATTTTATAGTGGATAGAAAAGGTGATTGAAAAACTCTCCACTGTATATCCGGTAAGGAGGGAAAAGATCATTTTGAGTACACTTCCATGTCTTAAGCTGGCCATGGGACCTTTTTTTCATGGTTAAAAACCAATCACGTTTTCTAATTAATAAATATTTGTATTTGTTAGAAAATTATACACCAGACTGTGGCTAAAGCATAAAACCTAAATACACCACAGCTCTTGCCATGGTCAGCTGACACTTGAAAGACATTTTTGGCTTATCCTGTAAAGGTGGTCGCCAGGTTAAGGAAGAGATCCGTTCCTGAGAACGTTCTTAAGTCCGATTTGTATGTAATATTAATAATAACAATACTATAATGGCTCATATGTGGTAATAATAATACAGTGTAATAATAATAATACCCCTGTACTGTAATAATACAAAAAGCCTTGGGGGCTCTTCCGTAAGTGACAGTTGGCTGTAAATCGGTCGATTGTAACCTGGGGACTGTATATCATCCTCATTAAATTGGGGCTACATTGTAAAATGTAGCCCGTAACTCCATATTTACGTGTGGCTCCTATTAAATTAGCCCTGGAACGTTGCTCGCAGCGGACTTGCTTGTTAAGACGCAGGACGGCCGAAAATAGGCTAAGGGCTGAGCAACGTTGAACATTGCGCACGTAAATCCTTTGATCCAACTAGCCCGTAACCGCTACTTGTTCATTTCAGCTATTAAATTGCAACGTTGTCACTCGCGAGCTAGCACGTAACACGCAAATGGAGCCCAAAGGCCTACCTGTGCTTGAGAGCACCCGCAAGGGGGGGTAAAGTACAATATGTAGCACTAGTTAATCAAATAATACACACTACTGTACATTTATTAAAAGGGAAAGTGATGTTAGGTCTTAGAATTAATAGCACAACATTCTCAAGCCCGCAAATCGGCCCCAAAAAATACTTTATTTCATGATTATATTTTGTGTTATATTGATCCCTGCAATCAATGTGTTACGACATATACTGTAACTCGCATGGACTAGAATATCATATTTATGGTATTATTAATATTGCACTATATCTGGACTGTGGGTCTGATCGCAAACTGTACATGAAGCACGCAGGACTTAACGCTAACAATCTCTTTTCCATTGGCGCCATCTAAACCCGTAACTACTTGATTGCTTAATTGTTTGCTTTCAAGCACCCACCCCCGATGGCTGAGAACAGGTTTACGAAATATCATCTCTCGCTCGTAGCCCTTTCTAATTTAATAGCAACGTAAAACGGCCAAATTTGAAGTGCGCAGCCCTTACGTACTACACGTTGGACTTACGAGGCTGGAATTTAATAAGGCTGTATATTCTATGGAACCAACACCCTTTTTCTTTCATTAAATTAAGTTCTTTAAAAAAAAAACAATTTACTCACTAAATGAGATGAGGAGAGTTATCCTGAAAAAAAGTAGCAATACGGACTATGACTGACTATGCGTCAGTATAAATGTGGTAATAATATCCTTTCACATACAGCCGATATTACATGTCGATAGCTTCTTGAATATTGATTGTATTTTAGTAACATCAGCCAATCCGTGATGTCGGCATCATCGGGGGCACATCCGTCTTATCCTGAGCTGATCTGACACATCCTGTTACGATTATTTTCATCTGGCTACGTTCAATGCTATGATGACGAGTAGGAATATGATACTTTATTGTCATTACATTGTGAGTGATTTATACAGTAGGACTGTGTTCATTTACCAATGGGACAAAGAGGATTCCCATTGATGCACACCAGATGGCATGACTAAATCTATGCAAAAATACATCTGAAAGCTCATATTTCCTCTAAAATGTTTCGCTCCAGCTGTTCAGGACATGCTTGGAAATAGTATGATTTGTGTTAGCACTTGGGATTGCAGTAAGCTGTGTTAGAGTTCAATCAGTAGACTATTATGTTTTTTTGTTATTTTGTTGTTTTTAAATTCAAAGCCTGTAACTCCAACGTGAAGCTCGCAACGCCTGCAGGCTTGAAATCTGTCCGAGTTACAGTGCTATTAATTTAGAATGGGCTTTGAGCTAGAGACGCAAAACCGTAAACCATTTATCGGCTGTTGGATTTGGACGTAATCAATTAGTCAAACCCCTAGTTAAAGGGTTTAGACGGAGCCAATGGAAACGGAGATCGTCATAATTGTGTCACAGAAAAATGGAGGTTGAATTTTAAAGTCTTAAGGGGTTAAAATACGATTTACGATCGGACCCACATTCTAGTTATAATGCAATATTAATAAAGCCGTAAATATGATATTCTATTACATGGGGCTTACAGTATATGTATTAACACATTGATTGCCGGGATCGATATAACACAAAAATTATACATGAAATAAAGTATTTTTCAGGGCCAATTTGCGGGCTTGAGAATGTTGTGCTACTACTTCTAAGACCTAACATCACTTTCCCTTCTAATATTTGTACAGTAGTGTGTTTTTATTTGCAGTTGAAGTGCTATGTATTGGACTTTACACCCATTGCGGGTTCCTCTCCAGCACACGTTGGGCTCTGGGCTACATATGCGTGTTACGGGCTTGCTCGCGAGTGACTTTGTTGCAATTTCATAGCTAAATTGGAAATTTAGCAGTTACAGGCTTGACAGATCAAAGGATTTACGTCCCCGAAGGTCAACGTTGCTCATCCTATAGGCTTTTTTCGACCTTGCTGCAGCACACGTTGGGCTTTGGGCTACATATGCATGTTACGGGCTTGCTCGCCAGTGACTTTGTTGCAATTTCATAGCTAAATTTGAAATTTAGCAGTTACGGGCTTGACACATCGAAGGATTTACGGCCACGAAGTTCAACGTTGCTCATCCTATAGGCTTTTTTCGGCCTTGCTGCATCTTAACCCGCAATTCGTCTGTGGCCTGCATTATGGGGCTAATTCAATAGCAGTAAGTCCTAAGATCTACGTTACGAGCTACATTTTAACACGTAGCCCGAATGTAATAGGGCTGTGAGAGAATGCGTCAAATTCTGATGAACTTCCATGCTTTTTATTGTTTTTTTCTTTGTGGTTTACAGTCTTTTTAACTGCTGTTTTTTGGTGGTTTACGGTCTCTTTAACTACTGCTCTCAGAAATGGTTTCAAAACCATTTGCAAGTGACCAGTAAAGTCTCAATAGAATACTGATTTTGTGTAAAACTAAGAATAAGTCACTCGTAATATTACAGATGTCAAAAAATCTATGGGAAAGCGTGCTATAATTGGCGGATCTGGCTTGTCCGTAGTCATTAGAGGAAGCTTACCCTCAACAAAAGGGTGGATAAAATAGTTAGGGAAAGTTACTGACCATGTTTTGCCTTTGTAACTTTACAAAATTAGAGCCCCTAATAAGTAAACATGTAGACTAGCAAAAAATTACATTTTCTCCTTGGTGCTGTGATCCCAACATCACCAGCCCACTTATTTGCTTGGATTGGCCAGACAAAATGGCAGCAGCACAGAACTTCAAATAGAAGCACTTTGGATAGTCAAGACCTGAGAGTTCATAAATCTTAGTTGTACTTCTCTATAGTATAACCATAACACTAACCATACCAATTTATTTCGTTTCTCACAGTAAATGCATAAAAAAACAACATTTTATTATTCTCTATACATTGTTAGTGCTGCCACCTTCTGTCTGTAAATGATTATTCTGTATATTCTACATGTAGATTTAACCATTGCAATAAATAACATAGTGGTCAGTTTCACTGCTGATCCACATAAGGAGGAAACTTAAAGCAATTCTTATCATGTTTGTGTTGGAACAATGGAATTCATGGAGTATTGCATTTATTAGGGCTTGTCTTGCCAAATGCCAGATTGATAATAGGGGATTATACAGTAATTACAAGATTGCAGAGAGACTTGTTCAAAAGGTAGCAGGTTTTTTTAGGTAAATGTCTATATATATATACATATATATATATATATATATATATATATATATATATATATATATATATGTGTGTGTGTGTGTGTGTGTGTATATTTTGCCACTCATACAGCCCTATTAAATTCCAAGCCCGTAAGTGCAATGTGAGACCCGCAACGGCTGCAGGCTTGAAATTTGGCCGAGTTACAGAGCTATTAAATTCGAGCAGGGTGCACGAGCTACGGGCTTGAGATGTAAACCCATAAACCATTTGTCAAACGTTGTATGTGTGGCCGTGAACATGATCAATTGGTTAAACCTGTAGTTACGGGTTTAGATGAAGCCAATGGCAACCGAGATCTTCATCATTACGTCACTGAAAAATGAAGGTGGGATTGCAAAGCCTTACGGGTTTCAATTACGAGTTACGATGGGACCCACCTTCCAGAAATAGTGTAATATTAATAAAGCCGTAAATATGATATTCTAGTCCATGCGAGTTCCATTATATGTATTAACACATTGGTTGCCAAAATCGATATAACACAGAAAGGAAACTGAAAATAAAGTATTTTATATTGCAGATTTGCGAGCTTGAGAATGTTGTGCTGTTAATTTTAATACCTAACATCACTTTACCTTTTATTATAAGTACAGTAGTGTGTGTATTTGCATTTACAGTGCTACGGATAGGACTTTACCCCCCTAGCGGGTCCTCTCTAGTACCCGGTTGGCTTTTTGGCTCCATTTGCGGGTTACGGGCTTGAATGCCAGTGAATTTGTTGCAATTTAATAGCAAAATTGTAATGTAGCAGTTACGGGCTTGACAGAACAAAGGATTTGCGGGCGCCAAGATCCAAGTTTTTCGCACACAACCCGCAGATCGGCAGCGGCTTGCTTTACTGGGCCAATTTAATAGCCGCAAGTCTTGCGGCCTACATTATGGGCTACGGTTTTACACGTTAGGGGAATTTAATAGGGCTGATATTGTTCAGTATAGGGCAGACATTTCACCCCTTTATATTCTCCCTCTCGGATATATTCTCCTCCATCCTTATTAGCTAAATAGAATATGCAAAGATGATTTCACTGTTGGGGATGGAGCCATCCACACAACTGGGCAGGATCCACTTACTACATGACAGGGGGAGCTGCTATACCTGCTGAGCCACCCTCCTATCCGGACAGGCGCATTTTATTATACTAATAATGTGTAATGCATATTACGATATAGCACATAAAGTTTTCCATCAATAAAAACTAATTATAATTACATAATTCAAACATAGTAAATTGTATATAATATATATCTTATATGCACATGTTATTTATATGTATACATATACATTATGTAAGCATAATTAGTCTTTTAATTGAAGAGTTTTGTGTGTTGTACAGTAATATGTATTATTATTATTTTATGTAATAAACTGCTCCTTTCCTGCTATGGTGATGGCCACTATACCTACTAATTCATTACTTCTTTGGTAGATGACATGTGTAAGAGGCATGATAACACTTTTGAAGAGCAGTACTTGCATCTATTGCTGAAAGCTGACAGCTTCTGGGCCTATGAGGGGTGGAAGGGGTGGGGTCAACTTCTGTCAGCATCAATTATCTAACCAATCCTGCTGAACTCTCATTTTTCCATCCTCCTTCCACCCTTCTGTGCATGATTGATTATAAACACCCCTTATGATCCATCTCTTAGAAAGTGATGCAACAAATACAAAATGGATTCCTCTACTTATTAACAGTCTATTGAAATTTTGATTTTCTCTAACAAATATTATAGTTTTCATGGCTTATACAGCTGCTAATATTGTTGGTTAGATAGATACTTCACAAACATGGGCCATTTTTCCTGATCTATAATCGCACTTAAAATAAGCCTTCAATGAAAATTTAGGAAATATGTATATTTTACTACACTTTTTATAGCCTCAACTATCTCAACCCCATCAGTATATTTGATAAATGTAGCCCAATATTAATACATACATACATGAAACTGGAAGGGCAATCATTTCTGAAATAAAATGTATCTTTACCTGTAACATATTACAACACAACATCAAGTTTGAGCCACCAGTCAGGTTTGGCTATGGTTATAATGGGTACATTTTGAACTGGGTACATTTTGTGCGTTATGGGACACCATCATAATATAGCTGCCATACAATTAAAGTATCTATCCATGGGTCATGGATGTTTGGTTGAAGTGTGCACAATATTTATGTCTAGTTTTGTGAGTGACGTGATCTTGAGTCTACATGATATTGAGTAAAATTGTATCATTCCAACTATATAACCTTTTCTTTCTCTGCAGCGTGTTGGTCTTCTTTGCCATATTTGATTATATACCCTTTCTTTGTTGGAAGGATTGTTGGTTCCAAGCACCTTGCTTTTTTTAAAGATGTGTTCGGACATTGCCTTCATTTGTGATAATATCATGTTTTGTTCATTAGAGTTGTGATAATTTCCATGGAGAATATGTTGGGTCGGCCTGTGGTCATGAAGGTCCATATGTTCCTGACGTCCTCTTCTGGTCCGTGATCTTATTCTTTTCAACAGTTATGTTATCATCAACGCTGAAACAGTTCAAGACAAGTCGGTATTTTCCAACAAAGGTACATTGTGTAAATGAACTGTCATACCATTTAGAAATGATAATAACTAGTGGAAAAGTATGATGTAAAACATATTATTATTAATTTTTGTTTTAGTTTCCCATACAGAATCGCTATACATGTGTAATTAATCATACATTCCAACATACAATAAACGGTTTTTACCTTGTGTGATTTTTTTTTAATTGTTTCTATACCTTAGAGGAAGTGTTTGTGTCCCACTAGTGTGAAGGTCCTCACCCCTCAAAGTTAGACATTAATTTATTATAGATTACACTGGTCAACAAAAATTTACTTTTTTTTGTCTCAGAAGTCAAAATAGTTGAACCTTGAACCTTATTGTGTGCTGAATACAAATATCTTTTTAGACTTTCTCTATCACGTAAAGATTTTGAGAGACAATGATTTTAAGATTACAGTATTACATATATTTACAATACTTATATAGTATTGTTTTTTTAATTTTATTATTCACTTTTATTTGTAACACGCCAACATTTTCTGTAGCACTCAACAGGAGAAAGAACAGAGAAGAAAACAAAAACAAACAAAAAAAAACACAATTTTAACAATCGGCATACAGTTGGGGGGCCCTGTTGTGAGCTCAGAATCTTTGTAGAAAGTTATTTTTCCAAAGCAACACGATAAGAGCTCGCTACTTACAAGCTAAAGGGAATGAAAGAGGCAGAAAACTGGGGAAGAAAATACAAGTACAAAGGGTTAGTGAAAGCTTGCTTTGGGAAGGAGGTGTGAAAGTTAGAAAATGTTTTGCATTTAGTGGGAGAGGGAAGGGGACTGATAGAGATAGTGCGAGGTGAGTGGCTCTAGTATGTGATATGCTATAATGTGCTAGTAATCAGGTAAAAAACCCTGCAAATTAAGATGTCAGAAGAGGGGCCAGGTTTAGGAGATATATAGGAGACGGGAGTGGGTCTCATTTCTGCCTGTGAGCTGTATGAATGTGTTATATAGCACAATGTAGTTTTTTAGAGGATGTAACGTTAATACTATGGGTGGGTGATAAAACAATTCTGAGACCATTTTTGAAATCAGTGGGATAAATTACATGTAGCACGACCCTTATTTGCTCTGAGACAAAAACTTTGTTGACCAGTGTTATCATTAATTAATTTTCTCCAGTATTAAAATTGCAAGATCAAGAGTTAAAAATGCAAAACCTTCTGTGGTCTCATTCCAATGATATAATCTCTATATGTATCATTATTATTAAAAGGAAATCAGTATTTTAGAGATCGCATGTTAAAGTTAGAGCAAAGGAGGTTCCATATTCAGCATCAGCATCGTTCCTTAAAAAACATGTAATCAAAGTTTAGAATTAAATACCAAGACTGGATGTCTTAGCCAAAACAGCATACATCTTGAAATGAGAAATAAAGATGGTTGATGAAAAATGTAATATGCTGGGTTATTAAAGTTTGATACATAGGCAACAGACCTAAAGAGAATCTTAATATACCAGTTTGGGGATATTTTGGACTTGCACTTTTATGATATTGTGTATTGACCAGTTTGGGGATATTGGGGACTTGCACTTTTATGATATTGGGTATATACCAGTTTGGGGATATTGGGGACTTGCACTTTTATGATATTGGGTATATACCAGTTTGGGGATATTGGGGACTTGTACTTTTATGATATTGGGTATTGACCAGTTTGGGGATATTGGGAACTTACACTTTTATGATATTGGGTATTGACCAGTTTGGGGATATTGGGGACTTCGCATTTTTTTGATATTGGGTATTGACCAGTTTGGGGATATTGGGGACTTGCACTTTTATGATATTGGGTATTGACCAGTTTGGGGATATTGGGGACTTGCACTTTTATGATATTGGGTATATACCAGTTTGGGGATATTGGGGGCTTGCAATTTTAAGATATTGGCCATTGACCAGTTTGGGGATATTGGGGACTTGCACTTTTCTGATATTGGGTATTGACCAGTTTGGGGATATTGGGGACTTGCACTTTTATGATATTGGGCATCGACAAGATGGGGGATATTGGGGACTTGCACTTTTATGATATTGGGTATATACCAGTTTGGGGATACTGGAGACTTGTGTTTTTATGATATTGGGTATATACCAATATTGGGTATATACCAGTTTGGGGATATTGGGGACTTGCACTTTTATGATATTGGGTATATACCAGTTTGGGGATATTGGGGACTTGCACTTTTATGATATTGGGTATATACCAGTTTGGGGATATTGGAGACTTGCACTTTTATGATATTGGGCATTGACCAGTTTGGGGATATGGGAGACTTGCGCTTTTATGGATTCAAAATAACAAATCATCAACTACCATCCTAATATATACACATGTAAGATAAAGCACAAGACATTTGAGAAGACATAGTGCTTTTCAGCTGACTAATTTCTCAGCTGCTCCCTTCCACAAATGCAATGTTATTCCTAGATGTCCCTAGATACTCCACTGGACTTACTGTTTTTTTTCAACCTTAACTGTTATGCAACTATGTAACGTCCCTTAAGCAGTATCAAAACCTGTGATTTTCTGTTATTTCATGGTACGTTTATATCATTATTTTACACTGACATCCCTCGTTTTTTCCAGGTGCGTTCCATTATCAGTGACTTTGCCGTGTTTCTTACCATCATGACTATGGTTCTGCTTGATTACGGTATTGGAGTCCCATCACCAAAGCTTCAGGTTCCAAGTGATTTCAAGGTAAAGACCCGTGTTCTCTTTAATGACTTACTGGAGAGAAAGATAAAGTCACCTCTCAGAATACTAGGTTTCCTTCACTAAACTTGGGTTCACAAATAAAACAGAAATAGTAAACTATATTTATATACAGTTTTTTGTCACCAGATACAAAAAAGAGAGGGAAGTAATGTGTAATATTATTTAGACATTGCCAAAAATTATTCTTCAAGGTTGTATATTGATTATATTCTGTTTTTTTTTAGCCTACCAGAGATGACCGTGGCTGGATCGTTAGTCCTTTGGGACCAAATCCTTGGTGGACAATAGTTGCAGCTATCATTCCATCTTTGCTGTGTACTATTCTGATCTTTATGGACCAACAGATTACTGCTGTCATTATCAACAGAAAAGAACACAAATTAAAGGTATTGGTGTCAACAAAATCTAGTTTCCAAGAGGATAATCATATTGCCAAAAATACTGTCCTATTTTGCTTCTAAGTAGAAAAAGCCCAAAAAGCAGGTTCTCTTTTCCTTACTTTGGTTGTAAGACGGTAAGTAAATAATCCTAGGATCTTGCTGCTTGCTTGGTATCATGTTCGTATGGATCCAGTTCATAAATAAATAAGGTTCATGTTTTCCAGAAGTGCTAGTTTTTCAGTAGTAGATGCAATAAATCCAATGTAACATCAACTGGTTTATTACAATACTAGTAACTTGCCCGGCAAAAATGACGGCATGATATTGTCTTATAAATTGTGTCTTATGTCTGTTTGTGCGCCCTCTCTGTGTGTATCCTCTCTCTCTCTGTCTGCACCCTCTCCCCCTCTCTGTGCTCACTCTCTCTTCTCTCTCTCTTCCTCCTTCTATCTCTCCCTCCTTCTATCTCTCCCTCCCTTCCTCTCTCTCCCACACCCTCTCCTAACTCTCACTCTTCTCTCTCTCCCTCTTCTTCTCTCTCACCCTCTTCTTCTCTCTCTCTCTCTCCTTCTCACTCTCTCTCTATCTCTCTCCTTCTCACACTTTCTCTCCCCCTCCTTCTTTCTCTCTCCTTCCCTAAATTATATTTTCCCTCCTCTCCTCCCCCCCTGTGTCTCTTTCCCCTCCTCCCTACCTCCACTGTGTCTCTTTCCCCTCCTCGCTACCTCCACTGTGTCTCTTTCACCTCCTCCCTCCAACCCCTGTGTCTTTTTCCCCTCCTCTCCCCTGCTTCCCCTCCCTCCCCTCAAGCCTCTCTCCCATCCCTGTGTTGCGCAGTGTGCATGCCCATGCATCACTCATGGTGCGCAATGCGCATTTGCTGCTCACACTGCGCATTGCACATGCCCCATTTACATAGTGTGTAGCCTCCCGCCTCCAATGCGCGGCGAGAGCGTTACACGCTATGAAAACTATTTTAGGTGATAAAAGCATATTAACACATACAGTGAAGCATAGATCAAATGCCTGCCACACAAATAGAACATGTCTGCACCTGCTCTTGAGTGGTAATTTGCAAACAAGTGAGTTCAATATGCCCAATTGCCATTGTCCCCCAAAGTCTGGAATCACTGGTGGAATCTGGGGTGGTTGCAGGCTTCCACTGTAGGTTGGCTGGCTGCAGGAATGCTCAAATGAATCAAGCCGTGTAGATGACTGATGCATGGAAGGCTGCGATGTGCCAATCCATGTTGATCACCAATGCTTAAGCTGTCAATTTGCACCCGGTCAGCCTTCCTCCAGTAGAGGCCTACACCCGCCACCACTTCCACCAGTGATTCCAGACTTTGGGGACAATGGGAATTTGGTGTGTTAGACTCTCTTGTTTCTAAGTTTCCATTCATGAAATGACTAATAGAGCCATTTGCCCATTTGACATGTCCCACTCCTTATACCCAAGACAGTGCAAAGAATTGAGCAATAAAAGCATTAATTTACTGGCACAACATCAAACACCTTCAGAAAATGATTGGTCTGTTGCCATAAAGAATCTCAGTAGCATACAACTGTGTGACTAAATTGATCTTTAAGTCTCATTCCAGCTTCTGTAGATAAGATATTAATGACAGATATTCAGACCTCAAATAATGTGTCTGTTTCTTTCTCTTTAAGTAGAGGGGCATGTGTCCAATATATATTAAAAAGATTAAATAGCTTAGAAGTAGTCCTATCTCGTTTATTTCAGAGCTATGGAAAAAGAATAGCTTTATTGTATGCTGCTGAGATACAGTTAAGACATGTTTGACCTCTTAAGAGATTTCTTATATACAGGTGTAAATATGGCCCATTCTAGGATTAATGTAAATGATAATTTTAGAACTTTCATGCAATATTCATGTACTTGTTTCCAAAATGTAGATATTTTTGGGCAAGCCCATCGACTATCATAGAGATCATCACTTGGATAATGATATCAATGGCATTTTTGGGATATAGACAGATGAGATTTATGGGTCTAACAGGGTTATAATATGTATAATGCATGTCTGAAATGCCATCTCTCAATTATTAGAAACTAATATTTGATATACTTTTCTTGAGGCTCTAATTAAATTATCATATATAGTTGTGGTAATTGCGAATGTTGGTCACACAATGTTAAAAGTTACGGGCTTGCGCATGCCTCGCAATAGTGGTCTTCCAGGGTCCCTCTAAGGGTCCTCTGTCCCGTCATAGCTCCACCGATGGAGGATGGAAAGTGAATGTAGCCGCACATGCCAATGCCCGCGATCAGCGACAAAGGCCGTCGGATAGTTTTAGGTCCTCTCCTAACATATTCATTAATGACATAGAAGAGGACTCGAAAGTAGTGTCTCCATTTTTGCTGATGACACTAAGTTGTGCAAGGTAATAAAATCAGATAATGATGTACTTTCCCTACAAAGGGATTTGCATAAATTAGAGAAATGGGCGGCTAAATGGCAGATGAGATTTAATACAAATAAATGTAAGGTTATGCATTTGGGAAGGAACAATAGCCAAGCAATCTATAATCTTAATGGAGCAAATCTAGGGGTATCAGATATTGAAAGGTATTTGGGATTACTAGTGGACAACCACCTAGGTAACAGCGCTCAAAGCCAAGCAGCGGCTGCAAAGGCAAGTAAAATATTAGCATGTATTAGGAAGGGTATAGAAGCCAGGGAAGAAGATATAATTCTGCCACTATACAAATCTCTAGTACGTCCTCATTTGGAATATGGAGTACAATTTTGGGCACCACCTCACAAAAAAGACATTTTAGAGCTGGAAAAAGTACAGAGAAGGGCTACAAAACTAATAAGGGGAATGGAGGGGCTAAGTTATGAAGAAAGACTAACTAAATTAAACTTATTTTCGCTAGAAAAAAGGCGTCTATGAGGAGATATGATTACCTTATATAAATACATCCAGGGTCAGTATAAAGATTTGTCAAGGGAGCTTTTTGTAGCAAGAGATTTTCAACTGACAAGAGGACATCCGTTGAGGTTAGAGGAAAAAAGATTTCACCTTAAACAAAGAAAAGGGTTCTTCACAGTTAGGGTGGTTAAACTGTGGAATTCTCTACCAAAGGAGGTGGTGACAGCGAATTCGATAGACAACTTCAAAAAGGGGTTAGATATATTTTTGAATAAAGAGGGCATTCAAGGTTATCCTAGATAACTAGCAAGGAATATTGATCCAGGGAGAAATTTGATTGCCAGTTTCTGGGGTCAGGAAGGAATTTTGCTTTTTTTTCCCCCTTATGAGACAATTGGCAAGGTTTCAATGTTTTTTTTCTTTCTTTTTGCCTTCCTCTGGATCAATTACCAATTAATAATAAATAGTCCACATAAAAAGATCAATAGAGATCTAAAAAGGTTGAACTTGATGGACTAATTTATTCATCCTCCAATACTATACTATTAATAATTATTTAACAACGAATTAATTAATAACTAATTCGCATATTGCAGATCAGAGCAGATCTTAACAGGTTGTACTTGATAGACTGAAAGTCTTTTTTCAACCTTAATTACTATGTAACTATGTAACTTTAGCGCTGATCGCAAAGCACGCAACACTTGAAAAAATTACGATTTTAATGGCTGAGGTTTTCTCAATAACGTAACTCGAAAGACTGCCAAAAAAAGAAAAATAACTTTAAATTTTTTTTAAAAACCTCACATACAGCTCAGGGGGGCAGCCAGGGCGCCTGTGAGTGAGATTGCAAGCTAATTTGAGCCCTTAAGTGTCGTTTTCAGAGATTGAAAATTGGCTAAGCGAGGAAAAATATGTCAGCCGATAAAATGCAAATGCTTTCAAACAGAATCAAAACAAGGCTGAAGCACGTAACACTTAGCCCAACAACGCCAGGCACGCAGTACTTGGAAAGTACAAACAATGTCGCTCATGAAATACGCAAGACTTGCAAAATAAAACCAACAGCGCTCAGCGCAAGGCACCCAAGACTAAAAAAGGATAGATAAAGAGACACAGGTGAGAGACACGCAAGAGACACAAGGGAAGGGAAATAAGGTGGGAAAAAAAAAGAGGCGAGAGAGTGGGAAACAGACACATGGAAGGCAGAGGGGGAAACAGACACAGGGGTCAGAGAGTGGGGAGAGGCTCGCAATGAGCGCCAAAGGCGCTCATCGCTGAGCTTGCGGCAAGCACCAAATGCGCTCAGCGTGAGGCACGAAAGTGGTGGATTGGACGATGTCTACAATTAATGCTTATCGCGAGGCCCGTAAAGTAGTCATTGCGAGGCATGCAAATGACGGGTTGGCCGATGCCTGCAATGAGCGGTGAAGCCACTCATTGCGCAGCTTGCGATGAGCACCGAAGGTGCTCAGCACGAGGTACTTAAATTAGATGGTGGGAGAGGCTTGCAATGAGTGCCGAAGGCTCTAATCTCGAGGCCCGCAAGTTAGAGGGGGAAGGGCCTTGCATTGTATGGCAAACAGCATCGCCAGCCATCAAATTTTATTGTCTGCATTTTTGACGGGCAAGTGGCTATTATATTTGTAGGAAAGTATGTAATCCATTGAGATATTCCTGATTCTATTCGGTCAAGGTTAGACTTTAACACCACTTAAACAAAAATGAAATTGGAAAACGTTATTGGTGTGTCTTTACAAGCTATTAAAAATCCAGGACTGGATCATTGTAAGTATTAGTATGCTTGAAAAAAGGCAGTAGAGATAAACTGGATCGGAAATATGTACTCCAGAGACTGCCATAGAGAGTCAGTATTGATTAATTGTGTGAATATTTCCAGTATTACCAAGCCACCTCAGAATAAGAGGAAGGTCTACGATCCTCAAGAGGTCCTTCTACTTGGAAGGGTCATCTAACATGATACAGCCAAAACTAGCTTAGGGCCCTCACAGTAATACATAATAGTACAATGATAGAATTGCAGTAACTCAAGCTCCCAAAATATCTATGAATATCTTAATGAATCTTCATGACAAATAGTGCCATTTAACTCATTCCATACTGCTAAAGATGTAAAGGAAATCCTCCAAACTTTATATTAATATATATATAATCTCATGAAGCATCCTTGTATATGCTGTTGTTTACTGTTTTGTTACAGAAAGGTTGTGGATACCATCTTGATCTGCTGATGGTTGGCGTCATGCTTGGTGTATGTTCTATCATGGGGTTGCCATGGTTTGTGGCTGCCACCGTCCTCTCCATTACTCATGTGAACAGTCTGAAACTGGAATCTGAGTGTTCGGCTCCAGGAGAACAGCCCAAGTTTTTGGGAATCCGTGAACAAAGGGTTACTGGTCTCATGATTTTTGTTCTTATGGGTTCATCTGTCTTTATGACAAGAATTCTCCAGGTAATAGGACGTTCAGTAAAATAGCAAAAATAGTATTTAGTAGGGGGCATCAAGGAGCAGAAACAGGAATGTATTTCAGTAAAACTATACAACAATACTTAGCACATCTTCTTTCATGTATTTCAAAAGAGAAGGGGTCAGATATACTAAAGGGTGAAGTCTTATCACATTCTGGGACATCCTCTCCATTCCTATGTTATCCTATATACCAAGATTTGACATCTCCAAGAGTCTCACAAGACTTCACTTTAAATATGTTCCATATTTTAAACATTATAAAATGTTTACAAAAAAAAGAGCCCGTGAAGATGAGGATGAAAAAACAGGTGGCACGACTACTGTGCGCACAAGACATGCGCGCCGTCATGTGCACGCCCAGAATGCCTGACAAATGCCCTCACCAACAACCGCCCGGATGGAAAAACAGCAGTTGTCTTCTCTATCTTCTCCCCATTTCTTTCTTTTCTCCATTTCCTTCACCACTCATCTCTCTCTCCCCATTATCCTCTCTCTCTTCCGCCCCATACTCTCTATTTTCCTTCCCATCTCTCTTTATCCCCAGTCTCCCCATTCCACTCTCTCTCTCTTCCTCTATTTCCCCTTTTCACCCGTAGACGGGGTGCCATTTACCTCATCCACATCACTATGCCTTGCCAGTCCTCCTGAAAGGCATAGTGATGTGGATGATGTAAATGCCACCTCCCCCTATCCCCATTCACACAGCTGTCTCACCTCTGCTGGGTGACTATCCCCATGCCACCTCTCCCTACCCCCATCCAAACAGCTGCCTCACCTCTGCTGGGTGACTATCCCCATGCCACCCCTTCCTATCCCCATTCCCGTTTTGGAGTGCGCTGGTGTTGGTGCGCGCATTCCTCGGTGTACACATGTCGGCGCGCACGTCTCATGCGCTCTCAAATCGGGGTGCCAAAAAAAACATATATTTTATTGAAAAACAAAACACTTATTTATAACCTACACTATAATACTAAATAATATTGTACCTTTAATCGATAGTTTAGCCTCCTTTTAAATAGTGAGCTAAAAGAGGTTGCTCTCAGAGTGTATTGTCCATAGAACTAACCTATTAATTCTAAAGAAAATAGCCAGTTAAGTTTTCTATGTTTAAGACATTAATCTTTATAGAATAAATGATGAAATATGATGTTTTTTACTTGAAGTTAGAACAGATTGGCTGTTTTGGGGACTTTAGCATAGCGTGTCAATGTATTGCTATAGGGAAATCTGACTGTGTTTCTTTTTTTAGTTTATCCCAATGCCGGTTCTTTATGGAGTGTTTCTTTACATGGGTGCTTCGTCACTAAAGGGAATTCAGGTACTGTAATATTATTTGTTCTTCAACACTCTCCTGGCACGGCCAACATAGGTTCCAGCACATTCATGGCCAACATAGGTTCCAGCACATTCATGGCCAACATAGGTTCCAGCACATTCATGGTCAACATGGGTTCCAGCACATTCATGGCCAACATGGGTTCCAGCACATTCATGGCCAACACGGGTTCCAGCACATTCATGGCCAACACGGGTTCCAGCACACTCATGGCCAACTCGGGTTCCAGCACACTCATGGCCAACTCGGGTTCCAGCACACTCATGGCCAACACGGGTTCCAGCCCACTCATGGCCAACACGGGTTCCAGCCCACTCATGGCCAACACGGGTTCCAGCCCACTCATGGCCAACACGGGTTCCAGCCCACTCATGGCCAACACGGGTTCCAGCCCACTCATGGCCAACACGGGTTCCAGCCCACTCATGGCCAACACGGGTTCCAGCCCACTCATGGCCAACACGGGTTCCAGCCCACTCATGGCCAACACGGGTTCCAGCCCACTCATGGCCAACACCGGATCCAGCACACTCATGGCCAGTATGGATTCCGTCAAATCATGGGTGTGTTTCAGCCTTGGCCTATGAGGTCCAGGTCTAGGGCAACAAATTTTCAGAGGGTAGCAGCCAGCCTGAAGGTGTTGATGCAAAGCCATAGAATATGACGAAATATATCTATATGCAGAAAATATTCTGTCTATAAGTGTACCCGTCACTTTCTAACTTACTGTATACATGCATAGGCACATATACAGTTATGATATATTATACAGATACATGGTAAACCTATGACTGGGAAATAGCAAGAGTAAAGGAGGCGATCTAACAGGGTCTTTGGGGGGGCCACAAATCTGAATGGGCCTAGGGGAGGCATAACATAATACCCCTGCCGCAAACTCTAATAAAATATTGTATTTTAGGAGATTTTCTTTAAATGAATGCTACCTTCATCACTATTGTATCATATACTTAGCCAAACAAAGAGCCTTAAGCAGGTAAATAAATTGTAAGTGATAGGTAAGCTGTAACTGACTAATGGACTATTGCAGTCATATATTTAAAATATACTTCTATGAAGAACTACGCTTGAAAATAGGCAAAATATTATAGAATATAAAAAAATATACATTTTTTATATGTATTTATGCTGCAGCAATTTTAGTTTCCACAGATGTACTTCTTAAGTTAGGAAGAGACGAATGCAGAGGAGGCTTCCGCCAGGACAATGGAAATTGGCAGCTATTACTGCCAATGCTTTAAGAAGAATTCATGTAAAGCTTGTTAGAAGGGTATGTCACTGTAAACTGAGACAGAAGCAACAAGAAGCAGCTCAGTAGAGTAGTTTGGTCCCTATAATAAATGATAACTACATATAATAGTGACATTTTGAATGTATGTGTTTATTTTATCTAAAACATTTTGCACATTAGTAAAAGATAACTGTGGTCAATATTTTCTGTTTGATATTTAAAAATACTAAAGCTAAAAACAAGCAAAACATTTTTACAAAGCAAATAATAAGTAAATAAATGAACACAACCTTCCCCTTGTGTAACTATTATATGCAATTACTATTTACTAGATAAGTATTATTATTTTACAATTAAAAATATGATGCCTACATTGAAGTGTAGTTCAGAATAGTAAATAGTATTTATGTGACTGCAGCGCTACTTTCAGATTATTTCTTCAAAGGAAAAAAACATCCTGCCCTGGTCCTTTGATGAAAACTTTGATGTATTTTTATAGTATATTGAGAAGAGCTTACTGTAGCCAAGCCTGTGTAAAGCTTATGGAGTGTACAGTAGTATTGTTTTCCATTCATATAAAGGATTGATAGAGTTTGCCCGAGGGAATGTGGAACCAAACTCAAACCTGTTTCTTCACAGTTCTTTGATCGGATATTGCTCTACTGGATGCCACCAAAGCATCAGCCAGACTTCATCTACCTGCGGCATGTTCCTCTCCGTAAGGTTCATCTCTTCACTGTTGTCCAGCTGACCTGCCTCGTGATGCTGTGGGTGATCAAAGCTTCTCCAGCTGCCATTGTTTTTCCTATGATGGTAAAAAAGTTAGCTGTTTCATTAATAAATTAAAATATAAAGTTACAGAATATCACATATAATAGTTGTCAAACTACGATTGCAGCAACGCCCGCGCATGTGCATTGCGCAACGGACCACGCAAGCGTATTGTGGCGGGGCACGCAGCCGCCCCGGCGCGCATGCACATTGCGATGAGACAGAGTAGGAGAGAGAGAGCAGGAGGGGAGACACACAGGGAAGGAGGGGAAAGACATAGAGGAGAGGGGGGAGACACAGAGGAATGAGAGGAGGGGGGAGAGACGCAGGGGAGTGAGAGGAGGGGGGTAGAGACACAGGGGAGTGAGAGGAGGAGGGGAGAGACACAGCGGAGGAAAAGGAGGGGGAAGAGACACAGGGGAGGGGGTAGACACACGGGGGGGAAGGAGGGGGAGAGTTACAGGGGAGGGAGAGGAGGGGGGAAGAGACACAGGGGAGAGAGAGAAGGGGGAAGAGACACAGGTGAGGGAAATGGAGGGGAAGAGACACGAGGGTGGGGGGAAGAGACACGGGGGAAAGACACATGGGGAAAAGAGACACAGGGGAGGGAGAGGGGGGGAAGAGACACAGGGGAGGGAGAGGGAGGGCAAGAGACACAGAGGAGGGAGAGGTGGGGGAAAGACACAGGGGAGGGAGAGGTTGGGGAAAGACACAGGGGAGGTAGAGGGGGTAAAAACGGGTGGGGGAAGGAGACACAAGGGAGGGAGAGGAGTGGGGAAATGAGACACAAGGGAGGAAGTAGACAGAGGGAGAGACTCGCAATGAGCGCCAAAGGCGCTCATTGTGAGGCCAGTGATGAGCACCAAAGGCGCTTATTGCAAGGCCCATGATGAGCGTTGAAGGTGCTTATTGCGAAGCCCGTGATGAGCGACGAAGGAGCTCATCGCGAGGCCAGTAAAGTAGAGGGGGAGAGACTCCCATTGTGTGGCAAACAGCATTGCCAGGCTTGACATTTTATTGCCGTAATTTTTGATGGGCAAGTTGCTAGTATATATATATAGTTTACAACTAGAATGTGCACTTAAAGGACCAATGTGATGCCTTAAATTCCTGTTTAATAAATGATAACCACAATACTTAATATTAAATTCATAGTCAAAGATCTGGTTATCAGCCTCCAATTGAGCTGATTGTCTCAATACTGATAAGGTCATCGAGGAGGGCTTGGCTGAGAGATAGGTTTAAAGGGCTTCAAGAACAATCTGATTATATTAGAGGCCAAAAAATATTACTAAAATACACACAGCTAAAGGACAGTAGATGTAAAGAACCAGGACAGGTTAAGGGAAGGAGCTATAAATGAAAAGAGTAAAGTATGGTTGAGAACCTTTCAGGATAGGAAGACATACTGGAGATAGATATGGCAAGATGGAGAGATGCAATGAGGGTTAGGCAGAGGGAGACAGCCATCTATGTAAGTAGTGAGTGTACCATGACAATGGAGTAAGAAATGCTCATAGCAACTGGTAACGAGACAAAGAAGACATGGAGCAAGACAGACTCGGAGAGAGAAAATAGATGATTTGATAGGATTATAGACCCAGCCATAGCAAAGCGGAAACACCACTGGCATACATTGCAAAGGCACCTGTAGCAAGCTGGGAATATAAAGTAGAAACAATGGGGGGGGGGAGGGGGGGATCCAACTTATAGACAAATTATACATAAAGGGATCAATGGAGTAGGAACAATCATGGCAGAGTGAAGAGTAAGAAAGTGAACCAGAGTGTGGAGGAGTAATTGGGTGCAATGTAGAGAGACAATGTCAAGGTAATGTGGAGGAGTAAGAGAGACAGACGTCAAGGAGTTAGAGAACCATTGGAAAAGATGAGTGACAGGCTGAAAAGTAGGGACAAGAGAGAGATTTAGCCAACTACCTGACTCGATCAATACTCCTAATCCATCACTCCAAAACAGGCTCCACCATGTTAAAGAAAAGAAAAATGGCAAGAGGACCACATCCTAGGGGTGAACAAGTCATAAGTTAAAGTGAATTATCTGACATGTTTTGTATCATAAGATACTTATGCACAATGATAAATGCACACCTCATATTTAACAAAACTGATTAAAACTGTGCTTAATCCCAAATATGTGTTTGACCACTGGAGAAAATTCACACACAAGATGATTTTGGCCGTAGCTCACAGTCTGGGGACATATCAAACCATAGGGTGCTTTTTTTGATGTGTAAGAAACAAAGGAACCTAATGAAAGATTTTTATTGTGTGTTTGTGAGGTTATAATCTTATAAAGTGTTTGTATACTAGATTATAATATTGAAAAGAGGCCCTCTATTTGTTTGCATCGTATTGAAAATGTACTCATCCCATGTACGGCGCTGCAGAATATGTTGGAGCAGTAAAAATAAAGGATAATAATTAAAAATAAAGGATAATAAGATTATAAGGGCACTTTGGAATGGAACAGTTGGGAGTATGTATTACTCATCTATATAAACCTACCTCCATGGTGGATTGGGAGGTTAATATAATTTGTTGATTGTTTTCTTTCTTAATAACAGCTCATGCGATGCTGATTGAGTAATTATACTAAAACATTTAAAAATATTTTAAAAAAGTAACGAGAAAACACCAATCACCTTTGCATCAAAATAAGGTCATTTTAATATGCCAGCCTTCCTGTAATTTAATGTATTTGAAATGCTTTACATTTTTTTTTTTTTGCACAGGTGTTAGCATTGGTGTTTGTAAGGAAACTAATGGACTTCTTTTTCACCAAACGAGAACTGAGCTGGTTAGATGATTTGATGCCAGAGAGCAAGAAAAAGAAATTGGAAGATGCAGAAAAAGAGGTACAAGATGATAAATAAATGCACAATGGTGTCGGTGATATAGTGAGTAGGCCGGGCTGTTGCTGATTTGTTTTGAGACAGTTCTTTTATAGATTAGTAAATGGATATTGTTGAATATTATTTTGAGATCATTTAGTATTTCAATATAATTAAACCACAAACCCATCTCTTTGGTTAAACATAACATTTTTTCTTTGCTTCACATCTTTGTCTCCAAATCTTCCAACGTCATGGAAAAAGGAAAATATACCCTTAGAAAAACTAATTTTGAGAGAAAACTCTAAACTTAGTATGTCTAAGCCACACAAATAGGTTTCTCTGTATGGATGCGGGACAGTACAATACATACATTATTTTCACAGTTAGTACTAAATTCTATTTGAGATAAGTTTTTACCTCAAGCATAATTGTACAATGTCTGCATAAATATCACAACGTATTGTGTTATACCTAATTCCTGGCCTATCTTGGGTTCCCTAAGGAAAACCTCTGTGTAGGTAAAATGGGAGACGTCTCTATCATTGATATTAGCCCATAGAGCCCCAATGACACCATGCAATGTACAATGGTATGCAAATACACAATATGCCTGTATTGATTGTTGTTGTGAATAACATATTGTTTCTAATATTCATAGAAAGTAGTATATCACGTTATTACTATATGATACTTCTATACTTCAAGCTATTAGTTGATGATCATTATAATCATGCTATTTGAGAATTGGAATGATATAAACAAATAGGTGATTGCATCAGTATCCTCTTCTAGGGTATGGTATGATATATAGAAACTTATCAGATATTGAGCCTACTGATATTACCAGACAGGGAATGTGTTAATGAGCACAAGCAACATTGTTTGCTTATTATGGCCACTATTACATATTTATTATTTATTCCATTCTATTTGATTAATATTAATTTAGGTGTTTATGCACCAAGGGACACGTGGCCTGGGTCCCAATCTGTTTGTATAAATAGTTGTAAATAACAACTTGTTTCTAAATCTAAGGTTTCTACATTGTCTTTCTAGGAAGAACAAAGCATGCTAGTACTGGAAGACGAAGGTACTGTTCAGCTACCAATGGAAGAAAATTGCAGGTACTGCACAAACGTACTTCTTTATGTATTTTCTATTTGATATGGATTTAAACATTTAAAAAAAAAATAAAAAAAAATATATATAGTACAAACCACAACTTAGGGTCTGACTTTTAATACAAAAGTATAAATTATCATGGTGGTCATGTATTGGTTGCAGGTTATAATATGTTAAAAAAGAAAAATATATTCATCATAGATGAGCTTTCAAGACTGAAATAGACACACTCCACACCTTAAGAAGTATCTTTGGGGTTTTGATGTTTTTGAATGTAATTTCAGAGATCTTATTTCATTTTGCACATTTTAGGATCTCTTGTTTTGGCCATAATGTTGTTCTCTTATTAAAAGATAACGATTAAAATCTTTCAGTCTGCTATCAGATGGCCTCTCCAAAGCAACAACATCTACCCTATCATTCTCATCACTCTTGGCCAGTCTGTCTGATGAACTAGAGGAAAGTATATAAGAAAAAGATGGCTTCAAATCAAAATAATTGATCAGTTGTTCCCTACATAATACTATCATACTTAATCAATCAATATTACACATACCCAAGCTAATATTACAGTTTTCTCGGGTATGACCAACTGCAACCAACTTGCTAAAATTAAAAGAGAATGGTTTATGTTCTCAGAAAAATGTGGTATATAATCATTGTTTCCCCTTTATATGACTTGACATCATCATTCTCCTACTGATGTTGAATATTTTCAAAACGGAGAGGTGAAAGTGGTGAATTTCCAATACATATCTTAAAGGACCATCATAGTCCAGACCTCAAGTAGTAAATATCAGTAGAAGTAACTTGAAATACAAAAAAATGATCCATTGTGAAAAAAACTTAAACTGAAAATATATGTTTTTTTCCTCCATCTTTAGGCTGGAGATCCACCTTTGTTTTGGTGGCAGAGTGTAATTCACTTTGACTGAGCTCTATTGTGGAAAGCAGCAGGAAAGTGGTAGTACACTCTGCCACCAGTGCTAAGCAGTTTGTAAAAGGGCCTAAAGGTGATTGAAAAACAAGGCAACTGTATGAATGGTTTAGGCAGGGTAGGCAGTATGCCAAATAATGTGATCTGAGTATATTAGTAGTAGCAGTACATGTCCTATTTTGTCACTCCAAAAGGCTTCTATGTGAATTATTGGGGAATGTGCATTGCTATGTACATAACTTACCTATAGGCTCACTCACAGAGCTATGGGGGGCAGTGTGCACTATACATACAATTCTCCTGTAAAGGAGGTCATGTACTGCTTGATCAGAGCTGCAAATGGAGCCACATGGGAAAAACAAAACATTTTCAAAAAAAGTATGTTTAAGTTTTTTTTTTATAATATGCTCAATTCTCATTTGTTGGCATATGGCCTATACATGCAATATGCATTAAAAAAAACCTTTCATACAATAGTCCTTTAATGTAGGCTTTCATAAGGAAGGATCAAGTTAAAAAACAATACATAGAAACGTTAATTATTTAAATATTTTCTGCTTACAGTCTAGGTACAATTAAAAACCCAGAAGTGGTTAAGTCCACCTTAACCCGATAATATGAATTTAATTTTTTTTTTTTTTAATTTCACCACTTTCACCATTGAATATTTAGAAGACTATGTCACTTTTACACTATAGAATTTGTAATGTTATATCGATGTTAAAAGGTTACTCATCATAGAAGTTCAACAGTTTATTTTTAAACTAACTTAAAAAAAAAAAATGTTTATCTCTTGGTATATTGCGTTTCAATGTTACCATGTATGCAAACTGTGCTTATTTGGATATACAGTTTATACCAAGCCATATCTCCTACTAGATGAAAGCATGCAGTTACACAATGAAAATGTCAGCGCCAGCTCCAGATAAAGGGATGTGGCCATCTATCTCACCACTTGTATGTTCATAAAGTCACCTATAAATAAAATGGTTTTAGAATGAATGTTACCTGCCTGGTGTGCTGGGTCTGTCTCCTCCTCTCTCCTGACATGACTTACTTTGTCTGGAAGCCATTGCAATTACATGAGACCTGGTCAATATTTCAATAGTTGTGACTTATTACTAACAACATCATGTGGGAGCATGGTCCCCCATTCACACAGCACAGGCATATGAGGAGATAGACGTTAGTGGGGGGTTTTATTGCCTGATTTTTTTCCAAACAATATCTAATTGACCAGCTAAAAGGAATGCCTAAATCACAACTTCTGAGCTGCCAGATAACACCAATGGTTTCCAGACAAACAATGTGAATAATGTGAGAGGTTGACAGACCCAGCACCTCAGGCAGGTTAACATTCATTTTTAAACCATTTTATTTACAAATTGTTTATTGTTGACTTCATAAAAATATGTTTCTTAAACTAAAAACTGGTGAATTAAATACTCACAGCCCCTTTACTGGCCAAGTAATACAAAATAAACTAACACAAATGTTTAAAGTTATAGGGACGCTAAAATATCCCTAGACTTTTTATTGGTAACTTCTAATTGGAGAATGACATAACTTTTCATGCCTTGGGTATGAAAAGAAGATCCTTTTGTGCTTTGAGTTGGTGAAGTGTGTTTGTGCTATGGACATATTGGAAATTTGGAACTGGGCTTACTTGGAGACTTTTGGAAATATAATATTTTCTTGAATTAGTGGTAACATGCCGAGTATATTGAAATACTATATATATGTATATATATGCATATATGTATATTTATATATATATATATATATATATATATATATATATATATATATATATAAATATATTGAGATATGTATTTATATACTGAGATATTTTACCCGGGTGACCCTTGTAAAGTATGCTTACATAACAAACTATAAAAACTAATAAATAAAACATTGTAAATATCTTATTTTATTTAAAATATATATATATTTCATATTATCAACTTAATGTTTTTTTTAAGGCTAAGTGGCAGGTTCTGACATATATAACATGACTACATTAATATTCATTATGTCCATTATTGTGTTAATTCCATTTAGAGAGGATCCCTCTGTAATAAACATTTCTGATGAAATGGCAAAAACTTCTGTGTGGAAGACTCTGCTAATAACCTCAGAGAATTCAAAGACTAAGGAATCAAGCTTTTCTTCTAAAAGGTCTTAATTTTTTTCATTAGTATTTTAACATTATTTTGTATAGCGTATCAGCTGCATTTCTGTATTAGTTTAAAAAAATACTATTTTCTGTGATTCTGTGATGTGTCTGAGCCTGTCGAAATATGTAAAAAAAACACTAAATTATCTGCACAGGGTCACTCATTAAAATGCAAATTATATGTATGTAGATTTGTAACAGGATCTTAGATCTGATGGCCTCAATTCATCTTGTCTTTGTTTCAGATGCATTTGTTTTATTTAGGTCTGATTCATTTATACATAAAATAGACATAAATTATGATTTATTACCCTACATTAATTAAATAAGAATCGCAATTAGTAATATTTATTTGAAGAAATTAGGACTTTAATGATAAGTTAATGTGATACCATTTTGTCTACCGTATTTTAATTAAATTTAGGCTGTCAATTCCTATTTACTGTACCAAAGAATATTTTACTTCCCTTGATTAGTTGATGTCATGTCAGTTTTTGTTGTAAAGTATAATAATGCAATACATCAGATATAGATTGCAATCTACATATATGTAAATCGTGCATTCAAATAAAGCAAACTACTATTTTATGAAACTTTTTGTGGATTTTTAAATGTATTAATTATATAAGCATTTTGTTAAAAAAAAAGAACTCACCCTTTGTATTGAAAGAAGAGTATTTTGAGGCACATATTCTTAGACCGATTTCTGTATTTATTCTATAAGTGGACAAAAAAGGGACACACAAAATATTAGCTTTTCATCCTAATTAAATTATGTTACAAAGGTACGTACAACAAAGGCATTTGAAGCACCAATTTCCAGTACTTGTACAAATGTAGCAGATTATGGTTATTAAAACCTATTATTAGTTAAGTTGTGGTAGTTTGATATGTGACTTACATGAAAGTTTATCTTCATATAAAATTTGCAATTCAATTGTAATCTTCTGGAACTGTCCCTTTTCTTTTTGTTCTCTCTCATGAAGGGTGCAATGCTTCACATCTGTGAGATAAGATTCATTGAAAGGGGTTTCCACCTCCCAGTTTGTAGAAATATACTAAATGATCGCGACAGCCCGAGTTAACCCATAATGCAGCTTCTCAACTCATTGTGCGATTTATAAAAGTTTGTTCTACCATGTTATACATAACTCATCACTGGCGATTACGAGTTGTACTGATTGAGATGTGCAATCTGCATCTACCACGAAAACCCAACTCCTCTGAATAGACTTACCTTGCTTTTTACTCAGCATCGCGTGTTTCAACCCCTCACTAGGAGTATATTTTATCTTTAAATAGAATAATATAACCAATATATAAATAAGTAACTATTGGTTTTATTATTTTATTTAAACATAAAATATACTACACTACAAGGGTTGAACCCAGAGATGCTGAATATCAGCATTGTGGGTAGTAATATATTTAAGATCTCTATAGGGCCTCTAAGTATAACCAAGAGGGTCCCCTTGATACCTAAAATTAATTAATTATGGACCCCAATTCCAATCTATGGAACTTAAAGACATTGAAAATGGAGCTGTTACAAGGGGGGTCTTGGTTGACTCCAAAAGCCCCGAACATTTTTCCTGTTATCATGGGGTTCCTTAAGGACAGCTATGGTTATCTAAAGTATAACCATGGGGGTTTTTATGGAGTCTAATGGCACCTAACAATAACCCCATAGCATGGGGGTCCCTAAGGAACTCCATTGTATACTAACCTGTGGCCATGGGGGTCCCAATGGGCCCCCTTGGCACCTAAAATGAACAGCCATACCCATTTTATACTGTTATATAACCATGGGGTCCTTTTGGACCCCCATGTTCCTAAATGTAACCCCCTACCATGGGGGTGGTCCCTATGGACAACCTTACTATTACCCATGGACCCTATCCCCCCCACGAGGACCCCCATAGTCCCTGCCACTAACTCTCAAATAAATACATTTGATAATAGAATACAGAAAATAAAAAAAGAACTACAAAAAAGGAAGAAAAAAAATTACGCCTTTTAGGGGGGAAATTATACTTATCTTCCCTTGGATGACTCTCCAGCAATGGTTAACGATACCCTTGTTCTCAGTCTTCATCCCTGGATAACTAGGCACATTCATGTTGATTGAAAATATTCTTGAAGACCCTTGGCTCCTCTCTTCAGCTCATGTAAGAGAAAATAATATCTTGCCACTCTAAAAAGAAAATGAACTTATGAAGATCCTTCTCTAACAGATTTCTGACTGCCCTCTCTCCTTATATACTAATTTATTTGGCTTCTTTTACGTTAACAATATTCACGTACAGATTTTAATCAATGCATTCTGATTGGTTTGACTTTTAACCAGTCAGAAATGGGGTAGGGGTAATTCAAATTCTCCATTCTGGATGGCCGAAACATGATTGATACATATTAGCCAATCAGAAGCCATAAAATTAGTATATAAGGCAAGGCCCCGGTCAGAAAGCCAGTAGTCGTAAATTCCCCCAGTGTCTATTGCTACTCATGCACACATTTAGGTTGATAAAATAAGTTCAAATGTCTAAGTAACATATACACAAAACAAAATAAAAAATTGTCTAAAGGTTCCCTTTAATAATATATGTACCTGTGTTGGAGTGATACAAAAGGGAATGTGTAAGTTGAGAGATACTAAACATCTTTTATTAAATTCATCATATTACACTATTATTGGACATTATTCAAAGTAGCCTGGAACTCCTGTTATGTCCTATATCCCATCTTCCCTAGTAACACAAGCATCCTACCTATATAAATATATATACTAGAATAGACACAAAAATGAGTTGTAGAGTGTTAATAAATGATACAGTTTAATGTAAACAGGTAAAGAGAGAAATAGTGAGATAATTTGAGAGAGATAAAGGACCTTTCCTGTTGGCAACCCGTGTGCAGTGCCGCCCATCGGCCATTAGGTGGCGCGGGCGAGGGGTCCATCAATTTCTCATGGATTAGTGTTAGGGTGAGGGGTGATAGGTGTTAGATGTTAGGGTGAGGGTTGTTAGGGTTAGGGGTGTTAGCGTTAGGTGTAGGGTGAAGGCTGTTAGGTGTTAGGGTGAGGAGTCTTAGGGTGAGGGGTGTTAGGGTTAGGTGCATTCGGTTTACTGTAAAGAAATTGACGGACCCCTCTGCCGTGTCACCTAGTGGCCAATGGGAAGATCCAAGATAAATACATGTATAGAGAGATTTGCATTCTGACGGAGAGAGGCAAGCAGAGAAAAAAAATCACAAATTACATACATGTTACATGTTTAAAGAGATAATCACCCAAAAGGAAGATTTAAGTTGAAGGTATACAAGAAAGCTATTCTGCTCAACATATTGTCTAAAATGCAAATACAAGTACCTCCAAAGTAATTAATACAATAATTGCAATCTATTAAAACATATATACATTTTATGAAATAATTGGGTACAAACTATTTAGCAATGCAGGGACCAAAACAGATTGCAAGCTCTTCAGTGCAGCCTACATGAATCAAAACTAGATTTTATGTCCTAATGCAAGAACTAAAACATACACAGACTGTTGGGTAACCTGCTATAATATAATGGTAGTAGAAGCTCTTGCGCCCTACTAGCACTGAGTAGATTGACTATTTCTTGGGTGGGGTGACTTTCTTGTCTTGGGTGACAAGGGGGCAACTGTATATCATATTTTAATTGATAATTTTTCTGAAAGTGTAAAAACCAAAAAAAAATTTGGCAATAGTTGAGACTAATAAATAATAATTATTCTATTGCACTATGTATATGAACCTTAACCAAACTGACACTCCTAATTCTGGTGTCGGTACACAACTGGGTATTATAGTTTATTAATAAACATAGGAAACACAGGTTGTGCTCGGCACTCAAGGTTATTTTCATACTTATTTTTAACATCTAAAATTTTACTTTTAATTCTTGAAAAATAAAAAAACAAAGAAAATAGTTTTGGAGGACAGAGGGAAAAATAAAATAATTTATTTATTTATAGGTAGACATGCATAGATATGAAACAGTACAAAGCAGTAATTTGAGTTATTGCAGTATATAGATCCTCCAACTTCTTTTTGTTTGTGTAATTTTATTATTAATCTTTTCTTTTTATCCCAAAGGTTAGTTTTGTATAAAATATATTCTATGAATAAATTCCAATAGTAACTTCACTATATTATAAGAAATTGGTGCTTCAAACTGACACATGGCCTACACTATAATGTAAGAACGATTCACCCAACTATTCACTATTGCAAAATATAGTGGAATTACAAAATAACAAGTTACTAGAAGCAAATTGTATAATTTGTTAATTGATTGCTGCTCCATGAGGAATTTAACTGTATTTTAAGGAAGATAACTGATTACATTAAGATGCAACATGTAAACTTTTAGTCCTGATATTCAATCATTTTTTTTTTTTTTTTTTACTTATTTATGGAAATATAACACAGATTGACCACATTTCTCAAATACAAATGTATAAATCGTATGTTTATGGCAGGACGGTAACTGAAGATCACATACTTTAGTGCTTGTCTTTTAGGCACGATGCAACCTAACCCACTGATTGCTTTATTTTGGGTAAAATGTCATTTAATAGAATGTAGATTTAATCCTATCTCCAAGAGTCAAAACTGTGTCATTTCCAGAATTTGGCTATAAAGTTCCTCAATATGTTGTCACAGATATAGGGCCTCATTCAATTCACCATTTAATAAAGATACACAGCAAAAAAGTGGTCAGTAACCTTCCCTAGCTATTCTATTCACCCTGTTGTTCATGATTGCGCGTGATCTTCCTGTAATGACTACGGACAAGCCAGACCCGCAAATTACGGCACGCATTCCCATTGATTTTTTTGACAACAGCAATATTAATAGTGACTCTTATTTAGTTTTACATAAAATCTGTATTCTTTTGAGTCTTTATTGCACACTAGCAAATAACTCGTACAGTAATATAAAAATCTGAAGGAAGATTTTCAGGTACTAAAGAGCACCCACAAATGGTTTTGAAACCATTTTTGAGGGCTGGCATAGAAGCAGTTAAAGAGACAGTAAACCACAAAAAAAAAAAGCATGTAAGTCATCAGAAATTGATGCTGAACAGTCCCATAGGCACATATGTGGAATTTAAAAACATGATCTTTTTATTATCATGTTCGTGTCATTATTTAACAATCAGTAACACACAACCCAGTGCTCTAGAGATTAATTCATATCAGAAAACCCATTTGGACTAGAAACAGATGCTCTAATGCATTGCCTATTAAAGGTCTATGCTTATCAGCAAATACTTATATATACAATATCATGACGTTCTCATTTTAAAATGCCTGGTTTGGTGTAATAATACGTGTAAACACATAATTCTACACCTAGTATGTTACAGATAAGACAGGATTTACAGATGTCGGGTGTGATACCTAATATTGCTTGTCACATTACTAAAACAAATCTCCTGCAGAGGAAATTACATTGGTAGGTAGTTTAGTTATCTCAAACTGAATAGGGATCAAACTCAGTACTAAAGCTAATACAAGTCTGCCAACTCTCATTAAGCATTCACAAGCTGGAACTGCCAAATGCCTGGAGACACACAGCACGGGGAGTACTGAAGTTAAACTCAATGCAGGGTAACATACATTGGCTCATATATATATATATATATATATATATATATATATATATATATATATATATATATATATATGATTTAGAACATATTTTTGAAAAACTGACATCTATTGCTACAAATGCAAAAATGTACTGAAAACACACACACATATACACAGAATAAAGCAAACAATGTGCTATATGTATTTGTAATATGTGACTATGCAGACTCTCACTTGTGTGTGATCTTGTATATAAAATAATATTTAGTTTTAAACTCCTGTAAAATTGACACTATTGTACTTAATTATGTTATATTACATTTCTATCATAAGCTCCCCTTCCTAATCACTGTAGAAGCTGATCCCTAAAGGTAAGATCCTTGCCCTAAAAGTTATGCCTTGACTGCATTTTTATATAATATTTCTACTAATCAACCCCTTGTTAACTGAAGAGTCTGTAATGCTGCCTAGCTATACGTTATAGGCGATTCAGTTCAAAAGGAAGCTAAACTAATTCTATTCCTTTTATTTTGGAAAAACAGAAGGAAATTAATAAATATACATTCGTAACAAAATGGTTATTAATCAAAAAATGAGTTTATATTTGCTGCTGTTTGGAATTTTATATAGCACCTAATAGCATAGATACAAACAATTTCACTAACGTCTTAAAAGATTAAGTCCGATAACTAATTGGTTTCCTTACTCTACACTGTGTAAGGTTACACTGTGTAAGGTTTGAGTAGCTCTGTGCCAATACCAAGCTTTGGGACCTAAGTGCTTACCCTGACTAACTGGGTACAAAATTATAATTATTCAAATATTAAGGACCAGTGTTAATGCCCTAACAATGGGAAATAAATAATTTAAATTAAAAATTAATAATAAAATGTATTTACACTGATTAAAAAAACAAACAAAAAAAGTTCAATATATTTGAAAAATAAACTGCTGTTGTCCTTCACCCACCGTACCGCTAATTGGGGAAGGGACTGACTAGCAGCACCGGATTTTCAGGAACAAATGCTCTTCGATAGCTGAGAATTGATATAGGAAAGGGATATGGAAGATTCCCTGTGTTTAATATTAATTTTCTCGCTGATTTTCTCACCTCTTGGTATAAACTTCCTTCTAGTCAGATTCTTTCTTAAATGGCCATATTTACCTCACTGTAAGTGCTCTTCATGGTGTGCAAGAGCACAAGATCCCATGTTAAAATGATCTATTTTTTAATTACACTAATAACTGCTAAAAAAAAATGTAAGTCTGTTTACAAACACAGTCTGTCCTGCCTACCGGCACTTTCATGATTAATAATAGAAAGCCTGAGGTGAGGACACTGATTGATAGCAGTTTTTGCCCCCTGAATTCAGGAATGCACTCGCAGTTAACCCACAACTGACCTGTTTAGGTGTTTCCAGCATGCCATGCTCTGCACAGATTGATTTGTTAAAGTTTTTTTTTCTTTTGCTCACTACACGGAGCTGAAGTTGCATGTCTGGGAGTGGGATTTCAGTGACTCGTGTAAACACAGACTTTACTTTATTGATTTCTCAGTGAAAAAAGCATGCATATCAAAAATTCTAAAAGTATTTCAACATGCTTTTAGGATATCTTTACGGTGATGTGGTCCATATTGTGCTGAATTAAGTGTCCCTTTAGTTTATATAATGGTATGGTACTTTATTGCTAGAAGATTTCTAACTGATGGGTGCTCTATAAAATGAAAGAGATTTTTTAAATCAGTTTCAAAAAGTAAAAACAAATTCTTTCTGTTATCCCAAAATCCAGCATGCAAATGTTTCAAGCTTGACTTTATACGCATTGAGATGATGTTTTGTTCTTTGGCCTCCACTTTTCCATCCTGATATAAACTTGTACAAGTCAGTTATTAGGAAGATACGGCAACAATGGAAATGGATTGATTCAATTACGTCTTCTGTATTTCTGTAAACTAATTAATGTACCATGTAGTATTGGTGGGAATTCTCAAACATTTTTAATTCAAGATAGAAAATTGTGAATTTTGCTTTGCAAGGTAATGCCGCACATGTTAAAGCACAACTGTGGTCAGATTTTTCAATAGCCATATGAATAACAATATTAGGTAATGAGAAAAAGATTTTTAAAAACGTAAAAAAAACAACTTTACATTTAAGTTTTATATATGGAATTAGTTTTTACTGCAGTCTTCCATTTATTTACTGAGCTTGCTTGTTGCAGCTTTGGTCTCAACAGGGTTTGTACTGCAGTTGTAGATGCTAGAATCCCATTGTGGAAATAGATTCTTGTTTATCTTCTTTTATCTTCAGGAGGTAGATCACTGGAAACAAAACTGGTAGATTCAATAGCAGCACATAATATAAAAAGTAAAAGTGACAGCTATTTATTTATTTTTTTAGATTGTTTTACAATGTAGTTCTTCAAATAAAAGCTGTACTACATTGACCACAATGGACCTTTAACACAACAATAATAATAATCTAAATTATTTGCCTTAAACAACTATTTTTATTATTAAAAAAATCCTAAAATGTAATTCTAAGACTTTTTGTGGAAAAATTATAATTTGAGAATGGCAAAATGTTATCTTTTCACAATACTGGGCATATTAATTATACAATTGTCACCATATTTAGCTAATTCTATTCATCCAGCAGCAAATTCAAAATTGACTAATTTTCAGTGAAACAAAATGTTTGTTATTCCTCATTTTTATTTATTTTTTATCCAAAAAAACAAAACATGAAATGTAATTGTATTCCTAAATATAGCTTAAAGGACTGCAAAAGTTGCCATATGTGCTCTGCACCACTAGTTAGAGGGTATAAAATCATGTGGAAAATGTGTTTACATTTTTTTAAATAGTTGAGGAATTGACTTAGATATAGTCACTTGAGTTTAGCCCATGAAGCCGTCCCACAAGATCCTGCCGAAATAATAAGGCTGGAGTCTGTATCTGTTATGAATTGTATCACAGATTTACACTTCAAAGCAGACTATGGTGGTGCAATGGTAAGCAATCTGTTGTAAAGATTTTTTTTTTTTTTATTGGTAAGTCAGAGGTTCGGTTCCCCTGCCTTCTATTTGTTTGTTTTTTATACATTAACTAATTGAAAAAAAGACAAAAAAAAAAACAAACAAACAAGGGGAAGGCATTGATTTAGAACCAATGACTTACTAATTAATACATTTTATGAAGCTCACTTTCCACTAGACCAACACACTCTGCTTTAAAAAGTATCTCTAAAATGTAAACTAATTTCATTATTTAAAATAATATATATATATATATATATATATATATATATATATATATATAATTATTTAAATATTATTCAAATACTTTTTTTTGAAATAAGCAAAAATAAAACAGTTACCTCATATTGACATATGCTTTATTATATAACCTAAATTCAGAATCAGTTATAGAAATGAAAACACTTTTTCGACATGCATTTTCACCCTCTATCTAATGGTGCAGAGCACATATAAGGGACTTTTGAGCCCCCTTAATACATGAAGAGAAAGGTGTGTGTGAAAGTTATGGAAATATTCAAATAATCGTTTACTGCTACATGTTTAATAATATCATATATAAATATATGCGTATATAAATGTGTATATATATATATATATATATATATATATATACACAGTCCTGTCTCATTATTATGATTAATATCCAGAATAACTGACGTGTGCTAGATGGGTGGTATTGAGTCAATAAGATGCTGGAAGGTTGTCGGGGTATCTGGAGCCAGGCAGAATGCAGTGTACCCGACAGCTGCTGAAGAGGGCGTGGTGGATGATCCATACAGCGACCATGGTGATCAAGGTGGTCCCACAGGTACAAATTCAAGTCTGGGGAATATGGAGGCCAGGGAAGTACTTGGAAGTCTTCATCGTGCTCCTCCTCCAATTCTGACCATATGGCGTGTTGCATTGTCCTCCTGGAAGATCCCATCTGCTCCAGGGAAGACATTCAACATGTATGTGTGTACTTGATCTGCAAGCATGGATAGATAACCCAATCGGCTGAGAGTGCCTTTCAGAGATATTAGTCCCAGACAATGCCAAGAAAACATTCCACAGACCATAACGCTGCCGCCACCTGCTTGTGTTCTTCCAACAATGGTTGCAGAGTGTTTGTTCTCTGAAGTTTCATGCCTGACACGCCAACGTCCAATTAAGAAAGATTGTGTAGAAGTTAGAGTATACTCAGAGGAGCCATGTGATGTGTGCTGCCACGTTCTGGAATGGCTGCTTTATGATTTATGCCCTTAAGCTTGACCAAGTACTTCTGCTGTAGTATTAAGGAGCATACAACAGAGGGGTCAGTTCACTTTCTTTCCTGGTTGCCTGGACATGTTGATCAGACGTCATCATGAGCATATGAGCAGTGAAAAATGCAAACCCGATAAGCCATTTTGAAAATGTAAAGTGTTTATAGTTATTTATTTACAATAGCTCCTTTAGAAGAACTTGAAAGAAGCACAATTTGCATTTACTTTTATATGGAATTATGCTGTAGTGGAAACTATAATTTGGGTCTTTTTTGCTGATTAACATCCTGAGTAGATAGAAGCTTCTATATTTAAAGTGTCCTATCTGCACAATGGGATTGTGGCAGCTAATACTGCGGGGGATTTCAGCAGATTTAAATCTCAGTAGTTTACAAGAGTCCCTTGGACTGCAAGAAGATCCAATAAATCAGTACTACAGGAAATCAAGACAAACTGTTCACTGGATGGTTCGATCATGAGGCCAAAGGTAAAATGTTTTGACCATATCATGAGATGGTAGGATTCCCTAAAGAAAAATTCTGATACTGGGAAAGAATTAAGGCACAAGAAGAAGGGGACGACATAAACGGAGATGGATAGATGAGGTCACTGAAGCAATGAGCATGAACTTGATGGAGCTCAGAGGGGCAGTAACTGAGAGATGTACCTGGCATGCTACGGTCCAGTCAAGGTGAGTCGGAAACGACTAAACAACAACAACAAGTTTACAAGGACATACCCAGCTGATAATGTGGCTGAGAGAATCAGGCCAGAACACTAAATGGAGTCTTACAGTAAGAGAGAATTGCACAGAAAAGTAAAACATTTTAAAATTGTATTGGGGGTAGTTTACTAAGCAATTTTTCACCTGAGATATGAAGGGCTGAGATGATATAAGAAGGGCTGTTTTCCCCAATCAAGTAATAACATGAGATTCACTTAAAATGCTCAGTAAATTCTCACAATTGGGCCACAATGGTCCTTTCAATGCAATTAATTGATATTCTGGGCTTTGTGAATTACCTTAGTATGAACTGGCTATGATATCCTTTAAGAACACATGAACGGTTTCATTTTTAATAAGCTCTTCTGAAGAAATGCAATTGATAAAGGCAAGAATGTTTTTTTAATTAAAATAATACATCAATAATTGTTATTTTCTTAACAATTAAATACAATTTTGCTGCAGTAGGAGCCACCTGCTGATCTGCATCTACGGGTGGAGGAAACATTCAATGCACTGAAGTTGTCAGCCGTCATTCGTATTGCTAGTTTGTTTAATAGTAATATATCACAAATATTTTTACTGTTTAGAATGTAGCTTGCATAATAAAGGCATTGACTTCCCACAGAAATAATTGCATACGTAGTAGACTCATTCCCATTACCAAGGCTTGTTCTTCATAAAGCATTCTGGGATCTTTCCTATTTGTCTCCTCCAGCAGTGGCGTGTAGTGGTTACTAGGTGACGCAACGGCTGCGGGCTGAGACTGTGTTCAGTTTGTTTTTAGAGTGAGGGTTAGGGTTAAGATTCAGGGTTAGTGTAGTGGCACTACTTTTACTATTTAAAGCTTATAATCTGTCACTACCCTAACCCTGTATCTGTAACCCTAAATACTATCTGTAACCCCAAGAACAAATTAAACAAAGTCTCTGCACATCACCTTTGCGACACCTACTGGCCGCTGTATACCACTGCTGGTGGGGAAAAATCAGGAAAGATCCCCATTCTGTAATTATGGGACTTTTGTCATCCTTTTAGAGCCACAGTAGTCCAAATCATTGTATAATGCATTTAAAAAACATGTCTTATACATAACCCAAATTTTGTTTTGCCTGTAAAATACATTATATTACTTTAAGAAATCTATCAATAAACTATCACAAAAACAGAAAACAATGTGTTTGATTCACCTTAATCTTACAAGATACTTGAAGAGTACACCAAGTCTCATTGAGAGCCTGTTTTCTTATTTAATCTATATTCAATGAATGAACTGAATGAGAGCACAAGCACGTGTATAAGTCCAGACATTTATAAGACTCACTGTCCCATTAAAGGACCACCAAAGTAACCATATGTGCTCTGCAACATCAGTTAGAGGGTGGAAAATCATGTGGAAAATTGTTTACATTTTAAAAATGTGTATATACATATATGTATATATATATATATATATATATATATATATATATATATATATATATATGAATAATTGTAGTATTGAAGCATATAATGATACCTTTTTTATTGGACAAATATATTTATTTATTATATCTTTTGAGCGATAACCTCCCTTTATGAAGTTTAAGGATAGGGGAAAAAAATTAACATGTGGGATGTGGTATAAAACATGTATGTTTTCAATCAAAAAAATGTAATCCTTTTTAATTCAAAAGTTTTTTGATTCAAAACATGCTGGGTTAAATATGGATTTAGGATTCTTGTAACAATAACAATTAATATTTCGATCAATTGAAGAAAAAACAAGTGGAGTGTTGGAGTAGAACCAATGATGTTTTGTGAAATACATTTTATGAAACAACACACTTATCACTATAACAACATACTATGCTTTAAAAAGTAATTATTCAGCTAATTCTTTTAAAATTAACATAGTTATCTCATGTTAACATATGCTTTATTATATAACCTATAACCTAATATTATATGATTTTTAAACAGTGGGGATCCGAACCCAGCATCTTCACTACCACAAACTGCAGCCTTAGCTACGATACTATCTGCTCTATTGCTGTATGACTGGCTAGAATATACTTAAGTAGATATAAATCACTGAGTCACCTTATTCTAATTAATATTCATTTAATTTGGGTATTACAGAGCTCATTACTCATTCAGGCAGAGGCAACACAATGAAAAAGCCTGACTTCTACTGATCGTAACTTCATGGATTCAGCATCATTAAAAAACACATTTTCCATATGCTTTTTCACCATCTATCTAATGGTGCTGAGCACATATAGTGATTTTTGGCGTCCTTCAATACGTCAGAGCGGATTTCCTGGAGGTGGTTCAATGGTTAGGATTTGGTGACCTGGGTTCATTTCCAGTCAGGGAACCAAGAGGTCACACCACACTGAAGCCATGTCTGGTCAGTACTTAGATGGGAGACCACCTAGGAATACCAGGAGCTGCATTCTGTGGCCCACTGGAGAAGGAACTGGCAACCCACTCCAGTATCTCTGCCATGATTACCAAGTGGAACAGCATGACCATGGACATAAAGATCTTCCTGGTGTGTTGTGATCCATGAGGTCACAAAGAGTCGAACATGACTCTGCCACACAGAATACAAATCTATCAGTGCTACCTATGTAGTTTTCAGCAGCAGTCTGTCTATGAAGTTGCTGTTGTTCTTGTTCTCACATGAGATCAGTTGAACTGGTTTGTCGGCGAGTTAGGTTAAAGGGCCATTTACCTCACAAATGCTCTTGCTGGTGTTAAAGAGCACAAGATTCTATGTTAAAGTGATCTTTTTTTAATTTTTTTATTAAACTAAGAACAGTTAAAAATGTGCAGTCTTAGTTTGTTTACAGACACACTGCAGACTGCCCCATGCTTTACAGCATCTGCTGGGAACGGCCATTCCAAGCTGCATGAACAGAAAGAATGATGGTTTTATGGCTTTCAGGAATATAATCAGCCATCAGTTAACCCACAAGTAACATATTTGTAAGTTTCTAACAATAATTTCCCTGCACAGATGAATTTGGTAAAGGTAACCATCTTTCTGTTCTGCTCTCTGCACGGAGCTCTTGCTGTTACTCTGTCTGGGGGACTTGCCTAATTCGTTTATGATTTTTTTTCTGTGAGAAAGGCACCTATTTAAAAAATTCAAAAAGTATTTCAACATGTTTTCAGGAGTACATTACAGTGGTATGCTCCAAGTTGTGCTGAATTAACTGGCCCTTTAATTTATAAAGCAAAATAATTCAAGGTAATGTTAGACGAGGCATGTTTTATTATTGTTGGACATATCATGACTTGCTTCATCTCTTCTATCTTTCAATTAAACTAAATCAGTCATTTACAATCATAGATCACTAAATAATTCTACCGTAAGTATCTAAACACAAAGCTGGCTTGGCGTATGTGCATCTTGATGTCAATGTTTGCATGCTTGCTTGCAACAATCTAACTCTTGATCAAACCGCTATCACAGCTTGTGCCCGTCACCTACATTGTCTGCGGATCGTGGCGCTTAGCATGACAAAAATGTCGACCTACCATTAGACTTTTAGCAGAAGATCGTCAATAATAATAATAATAATCTTTTTTTCTTTTTATTTATTTGTAGTTCCGAAAACACGAAGGATTCGAAAGCCGCCTCAGGGAAAGGGATCGATAGGGAGACTTGTCTCTGACTTGGTCTTCAGTCTATTTTTTGCAAGAGGAGAAGAGTACAACTGTTGATCAAAGTCGGTTAACTATACTGTATGCTGTAAATTGTCACATCTGTTAGCAGTGCAATATATAAATATTTTTTTAACAAATACATTAACCCCGTCACTGTTAGACGAGTCAGCAATAAAGCCTTTTCTGGCAGTGAAGGGATTATACAACTTTAAGTTTATTTTTAGCAGAATACTGTATGGATTATATAGCTACTGATTTGCACAAATCTTACAATTATTTGCTGTCCATATCTGGAAGAACTCTGAATTAAGTATATTAAAGAGTTGGATATATTCAGAGTTTTTAGTTCAGTGTAGGTAGTTTATGTTTATACAGTCATTTTATTGTTGTTTTTTGGTCATGGTCTTTTCAGTTTGCCTAGACACCTATTTCGGGGTCTGTTGACTGAACAGCAAAATTCACTGATAATAAAGTAATCTTTTCCAAATAGCCTCTCCAAATAGAACCTTTATATGGGATTAGTTCCTGAATAATTCATTTTTAGCCAATTTATTTTTATAACAGTGTTACCTATAAAGTACTGTGGCCAACAAGTCTATTGGGGACAAAAAAAAAAAAGACTTTTTTTATTGACATTTTTAATATTCAATTCTGAGCTTCTGGTTGTCTTTTTGAAATGTACTGGTTTTTTTTCAGTGAACCTTTAGAGAGATATGATCATTACTGTTATGTACCAAGCGGTGTCCACCATTGCTTCGCTGACCAACCATTCATTACCTGTTTACATACAAACACGCCTTCAAAACTCTTCTTATTTGATCACTGTCCATCACTAAGAGCTTCTGAAACGGTTTGCTGATGCTGTGATGGATGTTTTCCATGGAGAATATTGTCATTGCTTTGTCAACTGCTTCAAAAGGTCTACAAATCTTAGTAAGATCTGGCCAGTATGCCTAGCAAGGCAGTATAAATATTGTAAGCCAACACTCAGCTTCTATTATAATAAAAATCATTGGTTGCGTTGAGTGTCAAATTGTAAAATAAGCATACTCCCAGTATTTTGACTTGTTATATTTATGTTGTATCAGATATCCTTAGGGGTATAATATAGAGAATGCTGGCAAAGTGTGCGGTCCACCATGGATGAGCCTTGCCCTCCCCGAACTTGGCTCTTTAATAAACCAGGGTGATTGTCTCACAAACAATATTGTATATTATATAGGTACAAAGATATATCAAATATTTATTATTGGATTTTTATATGTAGTGTCACTTATAGCTCCGAAAATAAATTCAAGGTAATAAGTAGAGACCACGGATCAGTTGCAGTTTGCTTCACAAAATGTTTCCAATCATCAACATGCTCTTATTGTCAGGTACAAATTTAATTAACTCCAATTTATATAAATAAAGTAGTAACCGACATACAAAAAATGACATTATATTTGTAAAATTATTTCTTAGTTAGTGATAGTATTTTATACCAGCAAATATTGTATTCTGGAGATGCCCGGTGTGATTAAAACCTGGAAGCTGGGTTCCCTGGTGGTCCAGTGGTTAGGAATCGTTGCTTTCACCGCTGTGAACTGGGTTTAATTCTAGGCAGGGAACCAATCTCTCCTTAGTATAGGTGATTATCTAACATACGGTTCAGTGTCTCTTTAATGTATAGATAACCTTCAAATCTTCTACAGATATTTTTGAGACTGAAGTTTATAAGCAATTTCCCAAGATAGATTTTTTATTATCCAAGCATAATATAAAATGTGTGTTTTACAAAGCATATACATATTATCACAGACCAGAAACACAAAAAAGTTAGTTCAGTCTTCAGAATTCAATCATTTCTGTTTCACATTATGTCGTTTCGAGTCGTATTTATTTATTAGATAAACATCACCATTCACAAGATTTTTGACAGATCGAGCACACTTCTTATTTTCTCATCCTATTTCTACCAAATCACTACCCAAAATACTTTTGTTGACATGGATGTGTTTGAAGACGCTACCGATGTTATTAATATATTATTTTTCTGAGAATAACTGGACTGTCAATCATCGTCGGCAACCATTTATGTATTGTTTGCTGTATCAGCTTCAGAAAAAGACAAGACGCAATAAGGACAATAAATTCTAGCATTTTATCTCTTCTAGGAATCTTACATAAGAGAAGTGCATTTAATAAACAAGTCAACTCCAGCAAATCAAAAATTTTAAAATCTCTTACTTTTGTGTAACTATTTAAAAATTCCTGTTTTTTTAAAGGATGTATTTTATCTCTGCGGACGAGAGAAGAAAAAGCCACCCGATGTTTTAATAGTCTCTGTAATAATTTTAACACTAAATGACTGTCTTTAGCAGTTTAACCCTTTCCTGATAGAGAGGGTTGCATTGTATTGCTAATCCCTCAGCCTGGGAAGGCATGTGAGTGTCATAGCATATTTCTTCTAAATTATGAACCCTTTTTTTATTTTTTATTGTTATGTGGATTTTAATGAGATTTTTCCATTCAACCATCTGAAAATGCAAAAAAGAAGAAAAAGGCGCGCATTAAGTAACATGTTTCTGTTTAATTTCTTATTTATAGTCAAAATCATGGAGTGTTGGATGTAATTTATTACACATGTTTATGTATTGTGTGCTTGTGTATCGATTGTGTTTTCATATTACTGTTACGTGAAAATAAATATTTAGTATAGCTAAAAATGATCTGTGTCATTAGATATCGTGAAAAAACTAATCTTGGGAAGCATCTTGGTGCTGATTGTATGTGAGAGCTCAAGCCTATAATAATGTACATTAATGGATAAACAGCGGATCTGTAATCTGGCGTGAATAACTGGATTGCCAATAAAACACAAGCCAACACACATTGCCTCAAATTTTAGACCTGTTTCTGGGTATATTTGACCTTCTGATTGCATAAATAGCACCATCTTTCTCCTAACTGCTCTAGTTTTTGAGATACAGAACATATGCCATACACAACTTTATGGTTTATAAAGCAAACTTTCCAGGAGCTCCTTTTGTAAGATTTCTGAGAGTGGGAAATCCCAGGACAATTCCGTATATGATTACAACAATAGTCTGCCATCATGTGTGCATCCCATCTTCCCAAGTATTTGGCTTCCATTGTTTTAATGTCTTGGTGAAATCTCTGGAAAGCGATCCAAGTGACTGTGCAGATAATGGAATATAACACTCATGTTACAGCCAAGCCTGTTGAAATGAAAGAGCGTATCCACTACTAATTGTGGCCTATTCAAATTTTTTGGTTACTGGAGCCCATAATGTAGCCCGTAAACTAATTTTCTATTCAATTAACATCTTTTAGCAAGCCACAAACGATCTACGAGTTACAGGCTGAAAATCCCTGAGGTTGTCAAAATCGTAACGTAATGCCCATCGAAGCCTTTGATCTTTCAAGCTTGCAAAAGTTACAATTGCTAAAATCGCAAATCGCTATTCAATTGCTACAATTCCTCAAGCCCGCAAATGTTTTCACACCCGTAAATGGCAAATATAGAAGAAAATCCTGCGGGTACCAGATAGGACTCGCAAGGGGGTTAAACACCTGATCGTAGCACTGAAAATGCAAATAAAAAATCAATACTACACTTTAAAAGATGGGCAAAGCGATGACAGACATTACAATTAATTGCACACAAATCTGTTTTATGTTTCATTTGGGTGTCATATCAATCTTGGGAATCACTGAGTTATTACATATCAGGACATCCATATGGACTAAAACAGTATCTCCATTCATTTTTAATATTTTTGGACATTGAGTTTGATCGCATATAGGACCTCTAAACACTAACTGATTGACGTGTAACATCCATGTTTTAATGATGACGTAAAGATGATGGTCTCATTTACTGTTGGCTGTTTCTAAATTGGGGGTTACGGCCTTGCTTAATTGATCATGATCATGCTCTGAAATGCTACATATGATTGCATGGTTTACAGTTTGGGCTTTCGGCCCATAAATTGCGGGCTTGTTCAATTGAAACGATGCTGTAATTGTAGCAAATTTCAAGCCCGTAGACATACAGCCTGTACAACATAATCTGTGGGCTTGCAATTGAATAAGGCCCTGTTTAGTTGTCTGCCTGTTTGTTGCCAAGAAAGTGTTTCACAACAAGAACAAATGAAGACCAGGCCCATGATTCCATTTCATTCATCGATGCTGAGAAATGTGGGTCATTTATAAGTTGTCTGATCTGTGGACCATCGGAAATTCCTGCCTTCAGTTTTTCCATGGTATGTGCAGGAAATGTATGCGCTATGTATTCAATGCATGAACCATCTTTATTCAAAGCCTTTACAAATTGTTTCATCAGGCCTAGCTTTATATGTAGAGGTGGCAGTGTGATTCATCAGGCCTAGCTTTATATGTAGTGGTGGCAGTGTGATTCATCAGGCCTAGCTTTATATGTAGAGGTGGCAGTGTGATTCATCAGGCCTAGCTTTATATGTAGTGGTGGCAGTATGATTCATCACGCCAACCTTTATTTGTAGTGGTGGCAGTGTGATTCATCAGGCCTAGCTTTATATGTAGAGGTGGCAGTGTGATTCATCAGGCCTAGCTTTATATGTAGTGGTGGCAGTGTGATTCATCAGGCCTAGCTTTATATGTAGTGGTGGCAGTATGATTCATCAGGCCTAGCGTTATATGTAGTGGTGGCAGTATGATTCATCAGGCCAGCTTTATATGTAGCGGTGGCAGTATGATTCATCAGGCCTAGCTTTATATGTAGCGGTGGCAGTATGATTCATCATGCCTAGCTGTATATGTAGTGGTGGCAGTATGATTCATCATGCCTAGCTGTATATGTAGTGGTGGCAGTGTGATTCCTCAGGCCTAGCTTTATATATAGTGGTGGCAGTATGATTCATCAGGCCTAGCTGTATATGTAGTGGTGGCAGTAGGATTCATCAGGCCTAGCTGTATATGTAGTGGTGGCAGTAGGATTTATCAGGCCTAGCTGTATATGTAGTGGTGGCAGTGTGATTAATCAGGCCTAGCTGTATATGTAGAGGTGACAGTATTATTCCTCAGGCCTAGCTTTATATGTAGTGGTGACAGTATTATTCCTCAGGCCTAGCTTTATATGTAGTGGTGGCAGTATGATTCATCAGGCCTAGCTGTATATGTTGTGGTGGCAGTATGACTCATCAGGCCTAGATTTATATGTAGTGGTGGCAGTATGATTCATCAGGCCTAGCTTTATATGTAGTGGTGGCAGTGTGATTCATCAGGCCTAGCTTTATATGTAGTGGTGGCAGTATGATTCATCAGGTCTAGCTTTATATGTAGTGGTGGCAGTATGATTCATCAGGTCTATCTTTATATGTAGTGGTGGCAGTATGACTCATCAGGCCTAGCTTTATATGTAATGGTGGCAGTATGATTCATCAGGCCTAGCTTTATATGTAGTGGTGGCAGTATGATTCATCAGGACTAGCTTTATATGTAGTGGTGGCAGAATGATTCATCAGGCCTAGCTTTATATGTAGTGGTAACAGTATGATTCCTCAGGCCTAGCTTTATATGTAGTGGTGGCAGTATGATTCATCAGTCCTAGCTTTATATGTAGTGGTGGCAGTAGGATTCATCAGGCCTAGCTTTATATGTAGTGGTGGCAGTGTGATTCATCAGGCCTAGCTTTATATGTAGTGGTAACAGTATGATTCCTCAGGCCTAGCTTTATATGTAGTGGTGGCAGTATGATTCATCAGGCCTAGCTTTATATGTAGCGGTGACAGTATGATTCATCAGGCCTAGCTTTATATGTAGTGGTGGCAGTGTGATTCATCAGGCCTAGCTTTATATGTAGCGGTGACAGTATGATTCATCAGGCCTAGCTTTATATGTAGTGGTGGCAGTGTGATTCATCATGCCTAGCTGTATATGTAGTGGTGGCAGTGTGATTCATCAGGCCTAGCTTTAAATGTAGTGGTGGCAGTATGATTCATCAGGCATAGCTTTATATGTAGAGGTGGCAGTGTGATTCATCAGGCCTAGCTTTATATGTAGCGGTGGCAGTGTGATTCATCAGGCCTAGCTGTATATGTAGTGGTGGCAGTGTGATTCATCAGGCCTAGCTTTATATGTAGTGGTGGCAGTATGATTCATCAGGCCTAGCTTTATATGTAGAGGTGGCAGTATGATTCATCATGCCTAGCTGTATATGTAGTGGTGGCAGTGTGATTCCTCAGGCCTAGCTTTATATGTAGTGGTGGCAGTATGATTCATCAGGCCTAGCTGTATATGTAGTGGTGGCAGTAGGATTCATCAGGCCTAGCTGTATATGTAGTGGTGGCAGTAGGATTTATCAGGCCTAGCTGTATATGTAGTGGTGGCAGTGTGATTAATCAGGCCTAGCTGTATATGTAGAGGTGACAGTATTATTCCTCAGGCCTAGCTTTATATGTAGTGGTGGCAGTATGATTCATCAGGCCTAGCTGTATATGTAGAGGTGGCAGTATGATTCATCACGCCTAGCTTTATATGTAGTGGTGGCAGTGTGATTCATCAGGCCTAGCTTTATATGTAGTGGTGGCAGTGTGATTCATCAGGCCTAGCTTTATATGTAGTGGTGGCAGTATGATTCATCAGGTCTAGCTTTATATGTAGTGGTGGCAGTATGATTCATCAGGTCTATCTTTATATGTAGTGGTGGCAGAATGATTCATCAGGCCTAGCTTTATATGTAGTGGTAGCAGTATGATTCCTCAGGCCTAGCTTTATATGTAGTGGTGGCAGTATGATTCATCAGTCCTAGCTTTATATGTAGTGGTGGCAGTAGGATTTATCAGGCCTAGCTGTATATGTAGTGGTGGCAGTGTGATTAATCAGGCCTAGCTGTATATGTAGAGGTGGCAGTATGATTCATCAGGCCTAGCTTTATATGTAGTGGTGGCAGTGTGATTCATTAGTCCTAGCTGTATATGTAGTGGTGGCAGTATGATCCATCAGGTCTAGCTTTATATGTAGTGGTGGCAGTGTGATCCATCAGTCCTAGCTTTATATGTAGAGGTGGCAGTGTGATTCATCAGGCCTAGCTTTATATGTAGAGGTGGCAGTGTGATTCATCAGGCCTAGCTTTATATGTAGCGGTGACAGTATGATTCATCAGGCCTAGCTGTATATGTAGTGGTGGCAGTGTGATTCATCAGGCCTAGCTTTATATGTAGCAGTGACAGTATGATTCATCAGGCCTAGCTTTATATGTAGTGGTGGCAGTGTGATTCATCAGGCCTAGCTGTATATGTAGTGGTAGCAGTGTGATTCATCAGGCCTAGCTTTATATGTAGTGGTGGCAGTATGATTCATCAGGCCTAGCTTTATATGTAGAGATGGCAGTATGATTCATCAGGCCTAGCTTTATATGTAGTGGTGGCAGTATGATTCATCAGGCCTAGCTGTATATGTAGTGATGGCAGTGTGATTCATCAGGCCTAGCTTTATATGTAGTGGTGGCAGTATGATTCATCAGGCCTAGCTTTATATGTAGTGGTGGCAGTATGATTCATCAGGCCTAGCTTTATATGTAGTGGTGGCAGTGTGATTCATCAGGCCTAGCTTTATATGTAGTGGTGGCAGTGTGATTCATCAGGCCTAGCTTTAAATGTAGTGGTGGCAGTATGATTCATCAGGCCTAGCTTTATATGTAGAGGTGGCAGTATGATTCATCAGGCCTAGCTTTATATGTAGAGGTGGCAGTATGATTCATCAGGCCTAGCTTTATATGTAGTGGTGGCAGTGTGATTCATCAGGCCTAGCTTTATATGTAGAGGTGGCAGTATGATTCATCAGGCCTAGCTTTATTTGTAGTGGTGGTAGTGTGATTCATCATGCCTAGCTGTATATGTAGTGGTGGCAGTGTGATTTATCAGGCCTAGCTTTATATGTAGTGGTAGCAGTATGATTCCTCAGGCCTAGCTGTATATGTAGTGGTGGCAGTGTGATTCATCAGGCCTAGCTTTATATGTAGAGGTGACAGTATGATTCATCAGGCCTAGCTTTTTATGTAGAGGTGACAGTATGATTTATCAGGCCTAGCTGTATATGTAGTGGTGTCAGTATGATTCAGCAGGCCTAGCTTTATATGTACTGGTGAAAGTATGACATATCAGGCGTATCTTTATATGTACTGGTGACAGTATGACATATCAGGCGTAGCTTTATATGTAGCGGTGGCAGTAGGATTCATCAGGCCTAGCTTTATATGTAGTGATGGCAGTGTGATTCATCAGGCCTAGCTTTATATGTAGTGGTGGCAGTATGATTCATCAGGCCTAGCTCTATATGTAGTGGTGGCTGTATGATTCATCAGGCCTAGCTTTATATGTAGTGGTGGCAGTATGATTCATCAGGCCTAGCTTTATATGTAGTGGTGGCAGTATGATCCATCAGGCCTAGCTTTATATGTAGTAGTGGCAGTAGGATTCATCAGGCCTAGCTTTATATGTAGTGGTGGCAGTAGGATTCATCAGGCCTAGCTTTATATGTAGTGGTGGCAGTGTGATCCATCAGGCCTATCTTTATATGTAGTGGTGGCAGTGTGATCCAACAGGCCTAGCTTTATATGTAGTGGTGGCAGTGTGATTCTATCTGGTTCTAACAAATATTCATTGATTACATCTTGTCCTCCAACCAACATATATTCCCTCGGAGGCCAATCTTTTCTAGCCCAATGTTCATGTTTGGCTCTACTATCCCATGTCTATATCTAAGAAACTAGAGCTGGTGCGGGTCTATCAATGCAATTTTCTGAATCAGCGCCCCAAATGACCCCAGGAACATGCCTAAAAACCAAGACATTGTTTTTGTTGGCCTGTGTAATAATAGATCTTCAAGGTTTTTCCTATATAAGTCAATTTCAACACAGTTTATTCTTAGTTAGTACAATCTTTCTTCAGCATAGTATTGCCATGAACTACACTACATTGCTATTGAGGGCAATTGCTTCTTTAATAATAAAAATGTCACTCATTTGCTAATTATATAAATAAACAATCATGCATAATTTGTTTAGTGTAATTATAAAAGTCAAAGAATGATGAAATACGTAGGAAGTGGCCCTAGAGTTGGAAAACAATACTTAAGTAGACAATTCCCAAACCCACCAGACTGGACATGATTTTGAAAACAAAGGTGAAGCAATTTGAGGTTCCATCAACTATGGAATACTACATTAGTTACCTCAACTTTGTTCAGCCAGTGTTTGACCCAAAACATGGCCTGTCTTGAGGAGAGGTTTGTGAACCACTGATCTACAGCTTAACATCCTTATTAAATTGCAAATTGGCCAATTGAATAAGGCTCTATATAAGCACACAGCATTTTTTTACAGATGTTTTTAGCTAGTGAACTATCGAAAAGCAAGGTCTTCACTAACTAAAAACGACTGTAAAAAAAAAAATGCTCTGTGCTTATATAGAGCCCTATTCAATTGGCCGAATCGCAATTTAATAAGGCTGTAAATATTTGGAGCTTAGCTGGATTCTGAATATCCTAAGAGAAATGATCCTTATCCAATGGAACAAGAAACTTGAGGGGGACCTATTTTTTGCTTAAAGAATAATTGGGGTTAAGCAGTTTTGGACCATGCAAGGCAACCAGCAATAGTAACGGAGGTCCATCCACCACATTGAGTAGGACCAGGTGAACCAGCAATAGTAACGGAGGTCCATCCACCACATTGAGTAGGACCAGGTGAACCAGCAATAGTAACGGAGGTCCACCCACCACATTGAGTAGGACCAGGTGAACCAGCAATAGTAACGGAGGTCCATCCACCACATTGAGTAGGACCAGGTGAACCAGCAATAGTAACGGAGGTCCACCCACCACATTGAGAAGTACCTGGTGACAACCCTGTGGAAGGAGTGTGTCTCTACCTCAAAAGGTAACCCTAGTGCAACATTTTGCACAAATTTATTATGAGATTATGTTTTTTGTTCCATTGAATATCATTTTTTTTAAATAATTACTGTCTTTGTGCTCTCTCTCACTCTCTATGGGCCTCATTCTATTAGCGTCCGTAAATCGTCCGTAAGGCTGCGATTCCTTGCGGGGGTTCAGTTAACTCGCGATTCTATTATACGGCCCCGCAAGGATCTCCTTTTACGGCCGGCCGCATATCTTGGAACCGGCCGTAATCTGTGAAATATAAAAACTCAAAAATAAATTCAAGCCTGCACTGTACAGCTCTGTAAATGCTAGGGATCATATTGGGGGACATGAGGATTAAAAGGAACCCACTCTCAAGCTTGCACATCAGCCCAAACCCGAGTTCAAATTAACTGTTTATTTTCCGGCTGCGGCGTGGGTGTGTCTGAGGTGCTCCAAGCACTCTGGACTTTTTACATGGATATTTTACGGATATAAAAAATTAAATATTTTACGGATTTTAGTACAGGATAATTATGTGCTATTTATTCTAACACCTAAAATCCCTTTATAGTCTTCTCAAAGTGCAGGATGGCTTTATTTGAGCTATTTTATGTGCTTAATTGGTGCTAGCGAGACCTCTTTCCTGCAAGTAAGCTGCGGCTCGCTTTTAGCCTTGCAGAGAGGTTTCCCGGAGCAATTGAATAGCAAAACTCTTGCAGCCGTTTTAGATCAAAGGCTTTCCTCTGGCGCGAGCGGCCGCAAGAGATAGCAAGGCACCGGCCGCAAGCCTGCCGGAGCCTCCGGCCGTAAGGGAATAGAATAGGCAAATAGCTTGCGGCCGGTCCTTGTGGCCCCGCAACGGCTGCGGCCGATAATAGAATGAGGCCCTATGTGCGCTGTATGTGTGTGCTCTCTCTCTGTACCCCTCCCTCTCTGTTTCGATCTGTCTGTGCACTCTCTGTGTCTCTCTCTATGTGCACTGTCTTTCTCTGCTCTCTGTGCACTCTCTCTCTGTGCTCTCTCTCTCACTCTTTGTGTGCTGTCTCTGTGCGCCATCTGTCTCTGCTCTCTTTCTGTGCACTCTCTCTCTGTGCGCTCTTTACAAGCTCTCTCTCACTCATTGTCTGCTTTCTGTCTCTCTGTGCGCTCGCTATCTCTGCTCTCTGTGCACTCTCTGTGTGCGCTCTTTGTCTGCACACTCTCTCCCGCTCTTTGTGTGTGCTGTCTGTGTGCACTCTCTCTCTGTACCCCTCCCTCTCTGTGTTGATCTCTGTGTGTGAGCTTGCTCTGTGTGCACTGTCTGTGTGTGATCTCTGTCTGTGTGCACTCTCTCTCTCTCTCTGTACCCCTCCCTCTTTGTATATCTCTGTGTGCTCTCTGTCTGGGTACTCTCTGTGCACTCTCCTTCTCTTTTTGCACTCTTTCTCTCGCTCTGTGTGCGCTGTCTGTGTGCGCTATCTGTCTCTGCGCTCTTTCTGTGCACTCTCTCTCTGTGCACACTCTACGCGCTCTCTCTCACTCTTTGTCTGCTTTCGGTGTGTCTGTATGCTCGATGTCTCTGCTCTCTGTGCGCTCTCTGTCTGCGCACGCTCTCTCGCTTTGTGTGTGCTGTCTGTGTGCATTCTCTCTCTCTCTCTCTACCCCTCCCTCTTTGTGTGTACTCTGTGTGTGAGCTTGCTCTGTGTGCGCTGTCTGTGTGTGATTTCTGTCTGTGTGCACTCACTCTCTCTCTCTCTGTACCTCTCCCACTTTGTATATCTTTGTGTGCTCTGTCTATGCACTCTCCCTCTCTTTCTCTGTGCATTGTTTCTCTTGCTTTGTGTGCGCTGTCTGTGTGCAATCTCTCTGTCTGTGTGCGCTCTTGCTCTGTAATTCTCTCTCTCTGTACCCCTCCCTCTCTGTGCCTGTCTCTCTCTATACCTGTCTCTCTCTCTCTCTCTGTACCTGTCTCTCTCACTCTGTACCTCTCTCCCTCCCTCTCTCTCTCTCTCACTTTGCTGTCTTTCTCTGAAATGCAAATGGCCGCCAGCTTCTGTTAAGATTAGGTATTAGGCCTTGCCCCCACTGATGTCATAGCCATGCCCCCTTGATGACGTCAGCGTTACCAACAACCTCGCAGTATGACAACTATATATATGATATAATAGGTTCCCATGCTGATCAATAAAAAAGACAAGAGATAAAACATATGTTCTTGTCCTCTCCCTTGCCCTAATACAGTGCCTTGCAAAAGTATTTACCCCCTTGACTTTTTACCTATTTTGTTACATTACAGCCTTAAGTTCAATGTTTTGTTAATCTGAATTTTATGTGATGGATCAGAACACAACAGTCTAAGGTGGTGAATTGAAATGAGAAAAATGTATACATAAAACTATATTTTAGAAATAGAAAACTGGCATGTGCGTATTCACCCTCTTTGTTATGAAGCTCATAAAAAGCTCTGGTGCAACCAGTCACCTTCATAACTCACATAATTAGTGAAATGATGTCCATCTGTGTGCAATCTAAGTGTCACATGATCTATCATTACATATAAACACCTTTTTTGAAAGGCCCCAGAGGCTGCAACACCTAAGCAAGAGGCACCACTAACCAAACACTACCATAAAGACCAAGGAACTCTCCAAAGAAGTAAGGGGCAATGTTGTTGAGAAGTACAAGACAGGTTTAGGTTATAAAAAAATATCCAAATCTTTGATGATCCCCAGGAGCACCATCAAATCTATCATAACCAAATGGAAAGTACATGGCACAACAGCAAACCTGCCAAGAGACGGCCGCCCACCAAAACTCATGGACCGGGCAAGGAGGGCATTAATCAGAGAGTCAGCACAGAGTCCTAAGGTAACCCTGGAGGAGCTGCAGAGTTCCACAGCAGAGACTGGAGTATCTGTACATAGGATGGCAATAAGCTGTACGCTCCATAGAGTTGAGTTTGTGAAAAGGAATGTGGGAGACTCCCAAAATGTATGGAGGAAGGTGCTCTGGTCTGATGAAACTAAAATAAAAATTTTCGGCCATCAAAGAAAATGCTATGTCTGGCGCGAACCCAACACAACACATCACCCAAAGAGCACCATCCCCACAGTGAAACATGGTGGTGGCAACATCATGCAGTGGGGATGTTTTTCAGCAGCCAGGACTGGGAAACTGGTCAGAGTTGAGGGAAAGATGGATGGTGCTAAATACAGGGATATTCTTGAGCAAAACCTGTACCACAGTGCAGGATTTGAGGCTAGGACGGAGGTTCACCTTCCATCAGGACAATTACCCCAAACACACTGCTAAAGCAACACTTGAGTGGTTTAAGGGTAAACATGTAAATGTGTTAGAATGGCCTAGTCACAGCCCAGACCTCAATCCAATAGAAAATCTGTGGTCAGACATAAAGATTGCTGTTCACAAGCGCAAACCATCCAACTTAAAGGGGCCGGAGCAGTTTTGCAATTAGGAATGGGCAAAAATGCCAATGGTAAGATGTGGCAAGCTCATAGAGACTTATCCAAAGCGACTTGGAGCTGGGATTGCCGCAAAAGGTGGCTCTACGAAGTATTGACTTTAGGGAGTGAATAGTTATGCACATTGACTTTTTCTGTTATTTTGTCTAATTTATTGTTTGCTTCACAATAAAAACAAAATATCTTCAAAGTTGCGGGCATGTTCTGTAAATTAAATGATGCAAATCCTCAAACAATCCATGTTATTTCCGGGGTGTAAGGCAACAAAACACAAAAAAGGCCAAGTGGGTGAATACTTTTTCAAGGCACTGTACATGAAGAGTATTTACCCTTGGCTGGAACCAATAATAACTATGCGATGGTCTCACAATTTTTGAACGTGTTGTACTTGCAGTAGCTCGGCCTCGACATTAGTGCAGTGTTTGTTTTATTGCACATAAATGGACAATGAAGGTACAAATTTTTTTGTTGCACCTGGTGATAGCCATGTGTCCCTGACACCATACTTTATCACTGGGACAAATTACACACTGATACATAATAATTGATATTACATATCACCCACCCAGGGACCCATACATTTTTTACGGTCCCAAAGTGCAACTCCTGGGTGTCTCCAACATAAATCAGACCTTTCAACATCATTTTTTTTTAGACCAAACAGGACCCAATACCATCTGAGGACTAATTTAAGGAAAACTTCTCTATATTAAATACATTGGGATATCTTTTGCACCAATTTACCCCCCCCCCCCGCCTCCCCCACCATTTATCTTCTGAAAAATCCCAGCCTAGTTCTATTTCCCAGTTGATGATTCTAGGTGTGTTTATTAAAACTCATAATTTCCTGACACTTGGCTAATTTATGGGTTATATTATCTCTGATAATCAATTGTTCAAATACAAGATCTTCTTGCTCACAGAGAGTTTGATAACCCAATTTTCTTAATTTATTGTCTATTCTCATAAAATCTAACCAGGCAATCTAATGAAGATAAAGGAAGTTCTGGAAGATGCCATTGGTAAGTCTAACACCTTTTCTGTAGAAATCTTTAATGTTTTTCATACCCCTTTTCATTAGGTGTACAACACAAGATACTTCATCATTATGAGATGAAATTTCCATGTACTGCCCTAGAGGGGAAGTTGGAAAATGTATTTCTACTTCAATACCAACATTTCAATATTGAAAAAATTCCCTTAGGTAAAGCTTTAAGTTTTCCCAAATCCGTATCTGGAAGCCATAGATACAGTTCTTTAGGGATATTTGGTACCATAACGTACCACAAAAAATTAGACAAAGATAAATCATTTCAGAACTTTTTCCACCTTTAATGTGACCTATAAACTGTACAACTCAATTGAAAAACAAACTGAAATCATTTAGGTGGAGGGAAGAAAAAAAAGAAAAATAATGTGGTTGCATAAGTCTGCACACCCTCTTAAAACTAGGAATGTAGCTGTGTTCAGAATTAATCAATCACATTCCAAATCGTGTTAAAGAGGAGTCAGCATACACCTGCCATCATTTAAAGTGCCTCTGATTAACCCCAAATAAAGTTCAGCTGCTCTAGTTGGTCTTTTCTGAAATTTTCTTAGTCGCATCCCACAGCAAATGCTATGGTCCACAGAGAGCTTCCAAAGCATCAGAGGGATATCATTGTTAAAAGGTATCAGTCAGGAGAAGGGTACAAAATAATTTCCAAGGCATTAGATATAGCATGGAACACAGTGAAGATAGTCAGCATCAAGTGGAGAAAATATGGCACAACAGTGACATTACCAAGAACTGGAGCTCCCTCCAAAATTGATGAAAAGACGAGAAGAAAACTGGTCTGGTAGGCTACCAAGAGGCCTACAGCAACATTAAAGAAGCTGCAGGAATATATGGCAAGTACTGGCTATGTGGTACATGTGACAACAATCTCCAGTATTCTTCATATGTCTGGGCTATGGGGTAGAGTGGCAAGACGAAAGCCTTTTCTTACAAAGAAAAACATCCAAGCCAGGCTACATTTTGCAAAAACACATCTGAAGTCTCCCAAAAGCATGTGGGAAAATGTGTTATGGTCTGATGAAACCAAGGTTGAACTTTTTGGCCATAATTCCAAAAGATATGTTGGCGCAAAAACAATACTGCACATCATTAAAAGAACACCATACCCACAGTGAAGCATGGTGGTGGCAGCATCATGCTTTGGGCTGTTTTTCTTCAGCTGTACC
>CM050173.1:16582132-16639632 GCA_027410445.1 Discoglossus pictus | reverse complement strand
TAATGACTTAAATAGAAGAACAGAACAATACAACCACCCACTCCAGATGAAGCACAAGTGTGAAACCGGTTGAGTGATTAAACAGTTCCACCTGTGACTACCAAAGCAGGAAACAGAACCACAGCATGTGGAGGGCTGCTGCTGCTGACCTGTGGAGATACATACACAGAGGACTAAAGGAGGTTATCTTCCATTTGTGGACATTACAAAACCTAATGTAAGCTTTTTATATTATTTTTTACTTTGTAATAAAACTTTATTGACCATACCTCTCTCTCTCCCTGATGACTGCATGCATAAAGCTGACTGCACACATAACCCTGCACAAGGAGAGCAGTGACAGGATCTGAGGGCCTGAATAATCTGACATAAATGTAAGGAGATTACCTACTTTTTAAAGAACTTTCCTCATTTGCAAAACCTACTACCTTAGAGGAGCCTCTTTTCTCCGTGTCTAATTTTCAGCACTAAGGAAAAAGAAACTGAAGATAAGCGCCAAGCATCTAAAGACACAATATAAATATAGATATTTTCAGACTTAATAAAGGGAGGTCAACACTCTCGAAAGCTTGTCATTTATTTATGATTATGTGTGTCCAATAAAAAAGGTATCACTATATACTGCAAAACTCTTATTATTTATCTGGATAATGGACAGTCACGGCTACCTTACTCTTCATTACTATGGAAGATACCGCATATAGCTGCTTCAAGAAGCTACTGATTAAGATGACCAAGAAAACAGCACAGCTCAATAGTGACATATTTTTTCTGTCACATTGCAAAAGAAGGAACCTAATACCAAATGGACTCAAGATCAAAAACCCACTTAAAACTACCCACAACTCACTATATGCTGAAAACCTCTGCAGACACACAAGTGAGAAATTAAGAAACAACCTAATCCACCAACTCTATGGCAAGAAACAAAAACTTAAGGACCAAATACTAAGGGAACAAAACACATATGAAGCTGAACAATTGGAAAGGGAAATGCAGCATCTACAAATTAAACAACAACATAAGCTTATAAAGAAGAAAAATAAAAAGCTGAACTGCCTCTCTCAATATAACAACAAAAAACAGATACAGGAAGAGAAAGAGAATAACCGTAATACATTTGAGATTTCCACTACTACCACCAACATTTCTCCTGAATACAGCTCAGATAAAACAGGAATTATAAACTTTTCAAACTACCAACTAACACAGTCAAAGATCTCTGTTCTATCTAAAGGATTATCATTTTGTCCAAGCAGAAAACTGGATAAAATTAAATTGTACTCAGACTTGGACGAATTCTTCAGGAGGCTGAGGCTTACAGAATTCTTCCACAGCCAAGATGCTACCACTCCCATATTAGATTACAACTGCAAGAAAAAAAAACATACAATTCACCCCACAACCTGGACGCAACCCTAAATTAGACAGTTATATAGAAAGCTTCTGGCTAAGAACTGCATCCTTCATAACAAATCAACAGAAAAAAAGGTTTATATAATCTCTCTCCATTAGAAAGAGCTGCAATAAAGAGCTTGAAGGGAAACACTAACATCACTATAAAACCAGCGGATAAAGGTAGTGCAGTTGTGATTTTAAACACTCAAGACTACTTACAAGAAGGTAACAGACAACTGACAAATAATACATACTACACGAAATTAGACCAGGACCCCACTAAAGAATACACTATCCAACTCAGGAAAAACATTCATAGCTTCCCAAAGAGGGTGCAACACGAATTGGAGCAGCTCATACCCCAGGATCCTTCAACTGGAACGTTTTACTTGCTGCCAAAGATCCACAAACCAGGAAACCCAGGGAGACCTATTATTACAGGTATGGACACATTAACTGAAGTTATCTGGTTTTATTGAAAATATCCTTAAGCCATTTGTTACAAACACCAGCAGGTACATACAGAACACTGACTTTCTTAACAAACTTAGCCTAATTGAGGACCTTCCAGTTAACACACTACTAGTTACCATGGATGTTGAATCTCTTTATAGCAATATCCCCCACAAAGATGGTACTGAGGTTCTTTTCAAATCCCACCCAAGGCCATAAATACAATTCTAATACCATTGCAAAACTATTAGAATACATCCTGACCCACAACTACTTCACCTTCAACGGACAGATTTACCTACAGATCATGGGGACTGCAATGGGTACCAAAATGGCACCACAGTATGCAAATCTATTTATGGCTGACCTGGAACAGAGATTCCTATCCACATTAGTCCATAAACCTTACAGATACTACTGGTTTATAGATGACCTGTTCATCATATGGACAGAGGGAGAAAAAAACCTCAGAGACTTCCACACTGCCTTTAATACCTTCCACCCATCTATTAAATTTAAAATGGATTACTCTGCTGAACAGGTAAACTTTTTGGACACCACCATATCCATCAAAAATGGTAAACTTCACTCATCTGTGTATAGGAAGCCTACAGACAAATATAGTTACCAACACAGTACTAGTTTCCATCAATCACATACTAAAAAAGCGATAATTTACAGCCAAGCCATCAGATACCACCGCATATGCTCAAACACCAAGGACCGCGACAAACATTTAAAAACACTGTCTGACTCCTTCAAACAAAAAGGTTACAAACCCCATGTCATCACACAGAAAGTAACAGCTGCCATCAAAACACCCCGAGAACACCTGTTGCAATATAAAACTAAAGAAAGTTCTTCACGTACACCTCTAGTAACAACATACCATCCGACTCTAGAAGGAATATGTAAAATAATTAAAGATCTACAACCACAACTAACAGAAGATGCAGAATCAAAACATATATTTCCCAAACCTCCCATTGTCGCATTCAGACAACCACCAAATCTAAGACAAACATTGGTGAACAGAAGATTGGCCAATGAACGGCCCAATAGAGAAAATGGCACCAAACCCTGCAACAAAAATTATGTGAGCATATCTGCAAAGAGGATACAGCCACACACAACAACAAGAGCTACAACATCAGAGGGTCATATTCCTGCACATCATCAAATGTAGTCTACATGATACAATGTACTGTCTCTGAAAATGGATGCTACATTGGGGAAACCAACCAGAAATTACATATGAGGATGAACCTTCACAGAAACTCCATCAAAAAACACAATGAAAACAATTATTGTACCCCAGTGGGACATCACTTTTCACAAAATAACCATTCTATACAAAACCTGAAAATAAAAATACTCAGAGGTTACTTTAAAAACACACAAGAAAGAAAGATCTATGAAATGAAGATGATAACTCACTTTAATACGAAAAAATACAGGACTTAATGTTAATATGGAGTTTTTATCTCATTATCTTAATTTCTTATAACCTCCTATATTCCTGATATTATGATTATGTGTGTATATATGTATACATGTTTATATATTTATTTATTCATATGTATTTAATTATATTATGATACTTTTTGTATATGTGTATATAACATATATATATATATATATATATATATATATATATATATATATATATATATATGTACCATACTATGTTGTGTTCATTCCACCTATATGTACAGTATTTGCCTGATGATGTCAGACACTGCTACCACTCTCTCTGCATGTGCTGTTTTTATTCAAACTGAGGGTGCCATCTCATGTCAGTTTTGCTTCAGACTTGATAAAGGGAGGTCAACACTCTCGAAAGCTTGTCATTTATTTATTATTATGTGTGTCCAATAAAAAAGGTATCACTATATACTGCAAAACTCTTATTATATATATATATATATATATATATATATATATATATATGTATATATATATATATATATATATATGTATATGCCTATATATATATGCATGTATATATATATATATATATATATATGTGTGTTGTGTGTGTAAATGTGTGTATGTGTATGTATATGTATATATATATATATATATATATATATATATATATATATATATATATATATACCCATGGCATGGTTGGGGCCTATATAGGTCCACTTGGAGTATTGTTGGTTTTTAAGGTTCGGTTGGGTCTTATATAGTCCCGCTTGGTATTTTAAGTTTTTTTTAGGTCCGGTTGGGGCCTATATGGTCCTGTTTGGTATTTTAAGCTTTTCAATGTCTGGTTGGGGCCTATATGGTCCTGCTTGATATTTTGAGGGGTTTTTTTTAGGTCCGGTTTGGGCCTATATGGTCCCACTTGGTATTTTAAGGTCCAGTTGGGGCCTATATAGTCCCACTTTGTATAATATGGGTTTTTTAGATATGGTTGGAGTCTATATAGTACAGCTTAATTTCCTAAGTGTTTTAAGAAAGGTTGGGGGGTCTCCCACTGTCTGATTTATTTGCTTGGTTTACATCACAAATAGGTCCAAACACTCTGCGGCTGCAGACTTTTTTTGGACTCATTGGTCAACTACTGCACTTGAAGACACCCCGAGAAGGAGAGCCAACTGTTGGTGAGTGTCCTTGCTTTCCTTTTTATGTCAATGTGCATAGAGGAAATTTTGAACTGTCTGATTTATTTGCTTGGTTTATATTACCCCAAGGTCCAAACACTCTGCAGCTGCAGATTTTTTATTTGGACTCGTTGGTCAACTACTGCACTTGAAGACACCCCGAGAAGGAGAGCCAACTGTTGGTGAGTGTCATTGCTTTCATTCTTCAGTCAATGCGCAGAGAGGACATTTTTAACTAATTTATTTGCTTAGTTTATATCACCCCTAGGTCCAAACACTTTGCAAGTGCAGACTTTTTTGTGGACTCCTTGGTCAACTACTGCACTTGAAGACACCCCGAGAAGGAGAGCCAACTGTTGGTGAGTGTCACCCCCAGGTCCAAACACTCTGAGGCTGCAGACTTTTTTGTGGACTCGTTGATCAACTACTGCACTTGAAGAGAGGGAGAAGTAGAAGGAGAGCCAACTGTTGGTGAGTGTCATTGCTTTCATTCTTCAGTCAATGCGCAGAGAGGACATTTTTAACTAATTTATTTGCTTAGTTTATATCACCCCTAGGTCCAAACACTCTGCAAGTGCAGACTTTTTTTGGACTCGTTGGTCAACTACTGCACTTGAAGACACCCCGAGAAGGAGAGCCAACTGTTGGTGAGTGTCATTGCTTTTATTTTTCTGTCAATGCGCAGAGAGGACATTTTGAACTCTGATTTATTTGCTTGGTTTATATCACCCCCAGGTCCAAACACTGAGGCTCCAGACTTTTTTGTGGACTCCTTGGTCAACTACTGCACTTGAAGACACCCCGAGAAGTAGAGCCAACTGTTGGTGAGTGTCACCCCCAGGTCCAAACACTCTGAGGCTGCAGACTTTTTTGTGGACTCGTTGATCAACTACTGCACTTGAAGAGAGGGAGAAGTAGAAGGAGAGTCAACTGTTGGCGAGTGTCATTGCTTTCATTTTTCTGTCAATGCGTATAGATGCAAGCACTGGTGTGCCTATTTGTGTAATATGCAAATTATGATATTGCTGTAGTCTTGTCACATGAGTGTTTTCAATCTATATTTTATACTAATGAATTAATATTTTACTTCATGACATTGCTGCAGTGCTGATCATGTATGAGTTTATTGCAAAACATATATGTATTATTGGTAATTTTATCAAGGCGACACCTTTGTTAATAGCTATTGTGCTTTAAGTATTTATTATTTTGAGAAATTTGACATTTCTAAGAACTTGACCGTGCATGATGTACATATGCTTACAATTTGCTTATTACAAATAACAAAAATAGTTTAAAAAGGTACTACATCTACATATTTGGTGAACAATTTTTAGGAAAATGGGACTTAAAAATTTGAAAGAAGGAAAGGAATATAAGTGTAGAATAAAGTAGAACACTGTGGTACAGCTACCAAAGCGTATTTGACCCAAATGAAAGTCACATAAGGTTAATCGCACATAGCTTAAACAAGCAAAAGCATTTATTAATTTCGTAGTGGATTATCTTAGGTTGAAGGCAAAGTACTTTGTTACATATTTTAAAGTTTTATGCTGTAATCTATTCATCATATTATTAGCAAAAATGAATATTGTCGACTTGCTACTTGTGAAGTCTTTCTGCACCCTATGAAGAGAAGCTGGAAGTAAATTGGTTAGGACCTCACCAGCCAGAGATAAATCTTCAGCAACAAGCAAGAGATTGAGGAAAGGAATATGTCCATACTTTTTATACTGACTGGTACAAAAAGAAGAACTGGCTTTGTGGAAGCATCGCTCGGAAATCCTTATTTTGTTTTCCGTGCATCTTATTTGGTGGTGATGTTGCTTGGACCAAAATTGGAGTGACTGACGTCAAACACGTCAATAGCACAGAAATTTAAGAAACATGAAGCTTGCAAATCCTACTTGGATAACAGGTACAAGTTTAAGATTTTTGGACGTGTGAACATTGCAGTTCAACTGGAAGGATACCGATCCACTATTCAAAAACACGATGAAGAAGTGGATAAGAACCGATACATCCTTTCCAAGTTAATTGATTGTGTTCCCTTTTGTGGTGCTTTTAAATTGGCATCAAGAGGACATGACGAAAGTGAAACATCGCAAAATCCAGGAGTTTTTCGAGGCCTGGTGGATTTGGTTGCCAGTATCGATACTGCAATGGAACAGCAATTGGAGACTGCAACCATTCTCAAGGGTATCTCCAAAACCATACAGAATGAGCTACTAGATTGCATGCTGGAAGTTATTAAGGAAGTTATTCTCCAGCAGCTTAAGGAAGCAAAGTTTGTGGTAATACAAGCGGATGATACAACTGATATTTCCACAAAGACACAGTCAGTTTTAGTATATTGATACATTGACGACAAGCACCGAGTTGTAGAAATATTTTATGGCTTCACAGAAATGAAAGAGACTGATGCAGAATCGATTGCCACTGTTGTGCTGGAAAGTCTGAATACTGTGTTCTCCCAGAGCCAAACGACAAACTAAAACTGATAGCTCAAAGTTACGATGGTGTCAGTGTGATGCATGGAGTTCAAAGAAAAATAAAATACATGTACCCTAACGCACACTACATTCATTGTTATGCTCACGAACTGAATCTAATAAGGGAACAAACAGTTTAAAAGATTGCAAGAGTTTAAAAAAAAATTTGCAACCTATCCGGACTAACATCTTTTTTTTCACGGTCTCCAAAAAAGGACTGCAGTTCAGCATGAGGTACTTGGTAGAAGACTTCCAAGAGGTGCACCGACACGTTGGAACTTCAACATTAGGACAGTGAATGTCATCTAAGAGCACAGAGATGATCGAATTCAGTGTTTCCGGAAAATTGAAATGTCGGATAACTTTGATTTAGGCTCTATACAAGAAGCCGGTGCCTTCATTCAAATGCTAGAAGAAAGGGGGTTCCTTTACTTCCTTACATTTTTTTATTAAATAATGCCACCTGTTGATGTGCTCCACAGTCAGCTTCAAAAATGGGACACGGATACTGTTTTTGTCAACAGTCACAGAAGAATTTGTCAGCAGCATCCAGAGAATTTGTAATTCTGTTGATGAGATAGAAGCAAGTTTGCTAAGCACTACAGAAATAACCAGACGTAGTACAGAGATCTCAACCTTGAAGCAACTTTCAAAAGAGGTATGTGACATAGTGGTTGGTAATGCAAAAGAATGTTTTGCATTTTCAAATTATCTAGTACGTGCCAAACTGCTTCAAAGTGACTTTTTTACAACCCATAACACTGTTTTCCCATGGAAGCTCTGGAAGCCACTGTGCAAGCATATCCAATGCTAAACAATGATAAATTGCACACTGAGCTGTCAGTTATGGGAAGCCGGAAGGGTGCTGTCGCTCTGTACACACGTTTTCTGGAAAATCATCTGCAGGATGATTTTACAGAGACAGTGAAATTATTAAGAATCCTCATTACAACACCAATGACTACTGCAGAATCTGAAAGATGCTTCTCCACAGTGAAGAGGCTGAACCCAGGACCGGTTGAATGCATTAGCAATGCTGTCAATGGAAAAGCAACTTATTTCTGAGATCGAAGATTTCAATAAAAAAAAACATGGATAAGTTTTGTTCTTTGAAAGATTGCTGTGCAAAATTTAGATACAAATAATTGTATGAAGAAAAATCATACCACCAGTGAATGCACACAGAAACTGAGTAGAAGAATGTAGAAAAATGGAGGCACTAAGCAGCATAAGAACAGTGAGCAGTAGCAGCATTACCTCATCATCTACATCAACAACACAGACTTTCCAGCAACAGAAAAGAAAGAAGCAGCACCACCTCATCATCATGTACACAAAGACTTTCCAGCCACAGAGAATCGAGAAGAAACAGCACCACCACCTCATCATCATAAAGAAAACAGAGACTTTCCAGGAACATTAAAGAAAGAAGAAACAACACCACCTTATCGTCATCATCATCATCAAGAAAACAGAGACTTTCCAGCAACATTAAAGAAAGAAGAAACAGCACCGCCTACTTATCATCATCAAGTACACAGAGACTTTCCAGCAACAAAAAAGAAAGAAGAAATAGCACCACCTCATCCTCATCATCAAGAAAACAGACTTTCCAGCAAAAGAAAAGAGAGAAGAAACAGCACCACCTCACTCACATCAAATAATAGGTAACTATAAAGGTAAGTAAAGTATGAACGGTGTATGGAAGGAGATATGAAAGGTGTGTGAATGGCCAGTAACAATTGTTGAAGCCTTGCCATGGCATTACTGCTCATATGGTTATCCATATGCTAATTCAACATGTTTGATTGACAGGGAGTATTGTGTTGTTGAAAAAGAAGTTTCTTCTTTTTTCAAGATTCTAGAATTTGTGACCAGTATTAAAAAAATCAGTAGGTGGAGTCTATTTCAATGGGCAGGGCAAGTATAAGGTCATTGGGCAGGGCATATAAAGGTCAATATGATTTGGGGGAGGGGTTAATAATGTGTGTGGTCTGTGTAAGGGGAGCAGCCAAGTATTGCTCTGGCGCCCCTCCAACTTGAAAGCTCACCAGCCGCCACTGATTAACACCCCCTCCAAATTGTTTTGGCCAATTCGGTTAGAGGAAGATTTGAGACATAGGACTATGTAAGTTGTTATTGCAGCACCACACAGCATAGCCAACACTGCTCTCCTATTGGCTGTAGTGCAAAGCAGCATGGAAAATATAGGCAAAGGAGCCTGGGAAATGTGACATGTGACAGGAAGCTGCAAGGAGGAAGCTGTAAGGAGATTGGCTGAGCAAGCAACAGCATGGAAATTGGGGGTTAATATTGCTCCCTGGGTGCAGCACGCTGATTGGGGGGGGGAGCCAGGAAGTTGTGTAGACATCCCCTGGGGGTGTCAACATAATCATTAGCGGGATTTTTAGATCTTAATAAAAATAAAATGTTTTATGAGATGTGCTGCATACACATAGGCTGCTTTTTGCCTACAGAGTGCAGAAATGTATTAATGCAGCTCACTTAGATATCCCTTTAAGTTTAACCAAGAGGATTCCCAGAGATCTTAGGGTCAATTACAGTTCAGGTCATTCTCCCAGTTACGTACACAAGTCAATTTAGATTGACCTAGGTCAGTGTTGATTGAATCATATATAAGGCTAATAATACCTTTCTTGAGAGGGGCTTTATCACATAATTTCACTATCCAGTTGATCGCACTTGAGAATTTGATCATCTGGATTCCAGGAGCCAGCACGGAGCAGGACCGAGGTTCTCCCCCAGTTCAGAGGGGGGGGGGGGGGGGGGGGGAAATTAGCAGTGTAAGTTGTGGGTGTGGAATTAATGGAGTTATTGAGGAATATTTAGGAGCTAATCCCGGGCTACTCTAGCCCATTGCAAAATTGAAAGTGATTGCTTTATGAAGAGGGAACCTAACATGACCTTATTTTAAGTAATACTTTAAAGCTGTACAAATGTCCTTTATCCCTCAAGCTCACTCTACAACACACCAAATCTTGTGGTTCTTTATTGAAAACTTCCAAACGCACCCTTACTCCTGGCACACTATACTATGGCTCCAAACTACATCAGGCATGAAAAAAACAGCCAGGGAAGAAGGTTTTGGGGAGTATTTTAAAGGACAGTGGTGTCACCAACTATTGCCGGAATCATGAATTCAGATTTAGTTGACCATGAACTTGACTTTCCTGGAGCTTTTCCCTTTAATAGTGTCAATGCACTTATGGAGTGATCAGATGAGGCATCAGTATGTTATATTCCATTGTGACAACTTGGGCGCAGTGCTTCTTTACCGGTAGTGCGCCTACTCAGGCACCCCCCCCCCCCCTTTTTTCTGCTCCAGAAATATTAGTGATTCATGCAATGACCTGGGCTTCTCCCCATTAAAATACTTAATTTTTAACATTAAAAGAGATAATTATAGATTGTATCATTTATTCACCGCTATGATATTACTGTAGTCGGATATGGTATGCTTTAAATGGTGCCCATTGATATCGGGTACCATTATCAACAAGTGCCGAAAGAAGGTGAACAAAGTAGTGTCAAGCCACATCAGAAAGTTGGGTGGGTTCCCTATAAAGCATGCTTAATTGGGAGGTCCAGAGGGCCCCCTTTTTTACCTAAAAGATGGTGTTCATTTAAATTAATTTGGTTTGCATATTTTCAATTTTGACCTAATGGAAGGCATATGCAAGGCCGCAGTATCTCTGGGCATGCGTACCTCCCTATTAGAGCTGAGGGGCGCTCGGATTCCGCTGAGTGTGCCTAGTTGGGCGGCTCACTTAGAGTGGGGGTGGAGAGCACCTTGTCAGGGTGGTGCTCTCGTGGCGGGGTGCTTGCCCACATATGGTTGGATCTGTGATATATCAGTTATGACTATAAGTAAGGGGCACGGGTCCCCTGAAAAATTCATGTGTGGCAGTGGGCAACGCACCTCTCTTGGTTATCAGACGTTTAGTATTTTATATTTAATTAATAAAGGAGCTGTTTTACCCCATACTTGGTGTCTGTGTTTATTTTGCCTGTTTCCATTTATCCTGTATTGACTATGCACCAGTCAAGAAGGCCCACGGCCGAGCTCAGTTAAGGATAGTGGGCATTTGACTGGGCTAGATATAGGGATAATAGGTGTTGGGATGGATAGGGTTAAAGAGGGAGAGGCCTTTGGGCGATGGTTTGTTATGAACTACCCCCGATTAGTGGGAAGCCTTAGATAATTTATCACAGTCAGTTACAATTCTGTGCAGATCTCCCTCCCTCTTTTTCTCCTTATAGTTCCAACCATGGTTATAAAACTGAACCGTTTCATGAAGGTATGTCGCAGCTCTTGGATGGCAGGGGGTGCTTGCCCACATATAGTTGGATCTGTGAAATATCAGTTATAGCTATAAGTAAGGGGCACAGTGTCCCCTGAAAAATTAATGTGTGGCAGTGGGCAACGCACCTCTCTTGGTTATTAGACGTTTAGTATTTTACATTTCATTAATAAAGGAGCTGCGGCCTGTTTTACCCCATATTTGGTGTATGAGTTTATTTTGCCTGTTTCCATTTATCCTGTATTGACTATGCACCAGTCAAAGTTTAATAGTAAAATATATAATGTATTGTAAAATCGTCACAAGGTGGCACTGTTTTTATGTTAATGGCTCTGAACGTATTAAATGCTTTAGCAGTAAATCCGCAAGAGCTGACGCTTTATGTCTGGAGACCTCATGTTGCTGCTGGGCGGCTTCATCAGGAGCTCAGAAACACTGAGCTGGTGCCAAAAATCTGAGGGAAACACAAACATCACACAATGAGCCTTTGTCTACTTCCCGATAACTCACTAACCGCCTCTTATTTCCTGTCTTACAATCTAATTTATGTAAGCAACTGGTAAGAGGTTAAGTCATGTAGTTGTCTTTCTTTTCTCCACAGGAAGAGCTGAAGTTCATCCTCGACAGTCCTAGAGGGAGGAATTCTGACCTTTTTCAAGGATGGTAAAAATAAATCATCAAACAGTTTGGTGAGATTGTGTGGTGGCTTTATGTGACCTCCAGTCTTACCTGTCTAGTTTTATGTTTAATTCATGTAATACTGAGCTCTTGTGAGTGGGAGCCATGGACCCCAAGGCCAAGTCTTAGTACAACTTACAGTAAGCCCCAATATCAGTAGGTAAGGCTGCATCCTCTAGGCAGGAAACGTTATTGTCCTAATATAGATCAAAATTTGTCCATGTAGTGGTGACCATATAATACTGAGCTTCTGTGGGTGGGAGGCAGGGACTCCGTGTCTTAGTGCCAAATACCATGAACCCCAATATCAGTAGGAACGTCCAGCATCCTCTAGATCAGAGATTTTATTGATGTGATATAGATCACCATCTATTCATGTAAATCTTTGTTACTGTCTTGTGTGTGACTTTTTTCCTGTGCGGTAAATTTACAACTAGAATCATTACAATGTCACCTAATTACGTCCACGTTGACCCAAAACACTAAACAGCTTTAAGTGCTCCGGTCTCATTTCAGAAGTCAACATCATAACTAACCACCCTAGAACATACTGTACGGTTACAAGAGACCACACTTGGGTGGGCATAGGAGGACAAGTCCAGCAAAAAGGATGTTAGAGGTGAGTGTTCCTAGTATGTAAAATGCCCACTTGCCCACTGACTGCCATTAGTCCGTAATTCATAGTGATAAACAATCTTAATAGTCAGTTATTAATTGTAAGATCCAGAGATGTAGAAAAAATCTTCCTGACTCACTATTTATGGAAGGGAATTCTCCCTAGATGAGAGTGGCTGCAATCTCACCATTCACCGAATGTTTCTGACTTGTGGTGTTCAGAGTTAGACAAACCTAGCTCCTAATAACCACCCCCAAAACTCTCCCCAAAGACATCCCACATAATAACCACCCCACCAATACCCCAATATCCACCTAAAATGCATCAGTCTAATCACCTGGTACCACCTCTTAGTAAAACACCAGTAGTGACTAGTAACAACCCCAAATCTCATGCCCAATAACCACAGGAGTAATGTGAAATACTAGTGAAATAACCATGGCCTTTTCTGCTTATTTCCATACTCTAATTTTTATTTGGTTTTAAGTTAAAGTTGATGGGAGCGAATATCTAATCCACCATGACTCAGAGACCATTACAGCAGATTGGTTTGCAGCAATAAGTAAAAGCATGAGTAGGAATGTAAGAATTGTAGTCATTAAGGTCCTTTCCCGTTTTGGCTGCACCAGTGGTGCAGCGCCACCTACCACTCGCAATGGAGTACTACACTGTTTAAAATAGATTGCTCTAGGGGGAGTAATCTATGCCAGATTTCCATGCTAATCTGTGGTCTATTTTACATATAGTGGCCCTGATTGGATGCTAGCTTTCCATGCTAATCTGTGGTCTATTTTACATATAGTGGCCTTGATTGGATGCCAGCGTTCCATGCTAATCTGTAGTCTAATTGACATATAGTGGCCCTGATTGGATGTCAGGTTTTTATGCTAATCTATAGTCTATTTTTACATATAGTGGCCCTGATTGGATGTCAGCTTCCATGCTAATATATAGTCTAATTGACATATAGTGGCCCTGATTGGATGGCAGGTTTCCATGCTAATCTATAGTCTATTTTTACATATAGTGGCCCTGGTTGGATGTGAGCTTTCCATGCTAATCTGTAGTATATTTTACATGTAGTAGCCCTGATTGGATGCCAGGTTTCCATGCTAATCTAATTTGTATGAACCAACACACAATCAATACCTTATTATATTAATAATGGGTAGTATTGCTATCATGGTACAATTTTAATGCTCTGTGTTACTAATCTGGTGCAGTATTAATGAGCAGTATTACTATGCTGTTGCATTGTTGATCTGTAGTTGTACTACTCTGTGAAGGAGTATTACTACCTTGGGTGTTATTGAGCCATCAAGTAGTCTCTGGTTGTCCCCAGTAGTATTGGTGCAAAAAAAAGATGGAACCGCTAATTTCTGTGTGGATTATCGTAAACTGAAGGACAAAACCATAACTGATGGTTATCCTATTCCACACGTGGATGAGCTTTTGGACCGTCTAGGTACTGCCAAGAACCTAACTACTCTGGATCTTTCCAAGGGTTTTGGAAAATTCCCATTGAAGAGACAGCGAGGGAGAAGTCTGCATTTATCACTCCATTTGGGCTGTACCAATTTATGGTAATGCCTTTAGAAATAAAGAATGCGCCTTCCACTTTTCAGAGACTGGTAGACAAATTGTTGCAAGACCACCATGGATTTGCTCAAGCGTACTTGGATGATATAACTGTCATGTTCAGGAGGGCCCACTGGATTAACATGGACTGGCATTGCCCTGTTCGCATGAGGTGGTCAACATTTGCTGAGGTATGATTGTAATGTTAAGTATGAGAATCCCAATAACATGTTTAGTATCTAAATGCTGCATTTTCCCCAGGGACTTTAATAAAGGGTACTACCCGGCTCTCTGGGTCCAGTTTGTGTGTTACCTGATTGTGAGTTAGGGAGTTTCTAGTAGATTGATGGTTGGCCCTATACAGGAAGGTAGGGGAAAGATGCAAAATATCACCCCCGGCAATTTAGCCTCCCCCCACCAGAGGAAAGATTAACATGACACAGACATGCCAATTATCTCTATGTAACTGGATATCAAAGGGCCTAACAATTTAGAGAAAGTTGACAGAGCAAAGGGGGAAAGGTGATTAGCAGATGCCTCCTGCCAAGTACAGAAGGGCAAGAATGGAAATGACTCATATGGGCCCAAACGAGCCGCTTGGTGGGTCAGAACCAGGTTCTGTGCAAGCTCAATTGAAGTAGCAGTCATGACAATAGTTATCTACAGTTATACTTGGGAGGAACACTTCCAGCATATTAAAGCCATTATGGAGACTATTAGAACAGCTAAGCTCACCATCCACCCTGACAAGTGGAGGTGAGCCAGGGCAGAAGTGCAGTATTTGGACCATTGGGTGGGAAAATTAGACCAGAACCAGCCAAGGAAGAGGGGATAGCTGTCTGGCCCATTGAAGTACCACTGGAAGTTTAGGACACCATGTAAGGTCATTCACTCTAATAATTAGTTTAATGCACCACCAGAGTAGATTAACTTCCTGGCATCACAGGATTTACAGTGTCTCCATGGACAGATAACTGACAATTGGTCCCCCTTCTGTGTACCCAAGGATGGGGCTCATTATGATTGGCTAGCCTATGGCAAGAAAACTTTATAAATATGCATGTGAATCAAAATAAAGTTGTGTCAATTTGGACTTAATTGCATTTGTGAGTGTCATTCTGGGGGATAGTTTCATTGTTTCTGTTGAGTATCCTGTGTTGGGGAGTAGTCACAGTCCATGGCTAACTGTTCCTAGTATCCTTGTTTGCTGGTGGGGATCCTGGGTGTTTTCCTTGGCTCTGGTCCGTCCTCTGCTATCAGAGATGTAAACAGACCTCACAGTTCTGGTTTAAACCAGGTTCTTACCAAGCCCAAATGAGGTAGCAGATTATGATCCCTGAGTGTACTGAAGAACCTGATCCCCTTAGCTGAACTGCTGGTCTCATTCATCCAGTTTATTTCTGGGTAGTTAAAATCTCTTATTATTAGAACCTGTCCATGCTTAGCTGCATTTCAAATCTGTAATAATAATTACATTTCCTCACTTTCAGTTAATATTTGGGGGTTTATATATTATTTTAGCATTTGCTCCACCGCTATTTAACTCTTACCACAAACATTCAACATGATCACTAGTTCCACCATATATTTTCTGACCATAGGCTTAACCTAAAGACAAATCCCTCTTCCTCTTTTACCATTGCCCCTATCTTTCCTAAATAGGTTATAACCATCCAGATTAACAGTCCAGTCATGAGATTCACCCCACTACGTTTCAGTAATGTCTATTAAAATCCAATTTCTCATTAACTGCTAATCATTCTAACTCTCCCATTTTTCCTGGCAAGCTTCTGGCATTAGTAAGCATACATCTTATGTTATAAGTCTGTAGTTCTGAAGTGCCTGCCACTGTACTTGAGTTACTTAATAATACCTCCATATTGACTATACTATCCCTCCGCCCATCTCCTCCCACATGACTAGTTAATTAATTCCTTACCACCTCTACACTTACAAACCAATTACTTCTATATAGTCCCCCCCCCCCACCCATTAGTTTAAAAACTCACCCAGTCATTCTACCATCCTATCCCCTAGCACAAAAGCTCCCTCATCATTAAGGTGCAATCCTTACCTGCTATAGAGATTGTACCCAAGTGAGAAGTCAGCCAGTGCTCTAAAAACCCAAACCCCTCCTTAACGCACCTTCTTTTTTAGCCGTGCACTGACCTCCCTAAGCTCCTTCTGTCTCCCTTGTCTAGCACGTGGCACTGGTAGTATCTCAGAAAATACTACATTGGAGGGCCTTGCCTTCAGCTTAATCCCTAGTTCTCTAAAAACATTCTATAGGACTCTCCATCTTCCACTAACTTTGTCATTGGTATCAATATGTACCAAGACAACCGGTTCATTTCCAGCCCCTCGCAATAATTTATCTACCTGATCCACAACATGCCAAACCCGAGCACCCGGGAGACAGCAAACTGTTCGATTGCTGGGATCTGGATGACAAATCACCCTTCCTACCTTCCTAATAATAGAGTACCCATCCACCAAAACCTGCCTATTCTGCCCCCTCTCCCACTCCTACAGTAAAACTGTTCTCCCACGTATTAGAGGGAACAGCTCTATCTGGCATTGCCATTCCTGTATGGACATTGCCAACAGTTTCACTCAATCTGGCAACTCTGTTGGTGCTTGCCAACTCAGTACTGGCCTGCCTCCTCCTTCTGACCTCTCTGCTTCCCATAATAACTGTAACTAGCTACCTCCCTTGGCATCCTCACTAGCCGCATCTCCACCCTCCATGCGAGGCCCAGCTAAACTATGCTCAGTGAGCATAAACTCCCTTTCCAGTGGAGCAATATCACTAAGTGCTGCAACTCTCCTCTCCAGTTCTCTAATTTGAGTTTCAAATTAGAATCAATACCTTATTATATTAATAATGGGTAGTATTGCTATCATGGTACAATTTTAATGCTCTGTGTTACTAATCTGGTGCAGTATTAATGAGCAGTATTACTATGCTGTTGCATTGTTGATCTGTAGTTGTACTACTCTGTGAAGGAGTATTACTACCTTGGGTGTTATTGAGCCATCAAGTAGTCTCTGGTTGTCCCCAGTAGTATTGGTGCAAAAAAAAGATGGAACCGCTAATTTCTGTGTGGATTATCGTAAACTGAAGGACAAAACCATAACTGATGGTTATCCTATTCCACACGTGGATGAGCTTTTGGACCGTCTAGGTACTGCCAAGAACCTAACTACTCTGGATCTTTCCAAGGGTTTTGGAAAATTCCCATTGAAGAGACAGCGAGGGAGAAGTCTGCATTTATCACTCCATTTGGGCTGTACCAATTTATGGTAATGCCTTTAGAAATAAAGAATGCGCCTTCCACTTTTCAGAGACTGGTAGACAAATTGTTGCAAGACCACCATGGATTTGCTCAAGCGTACTTGGATGATATAACTGTCATGTTCAGGAGGGCCCACTGGATTAACATGGACTGGCATTGCCCTGTTCGCATGAGGTGGTCAACATTTGCTGAGGTATGATTGTAATGTTAAGTATGAGAATCCCAATAACATGTTTAGTATCTAAATGCTGCATTTTCCCCAGGGACTTTAATAAAGGGTACTACCCGGCTCTCTGGGTCCAGTTTGTGTGTTACCTGATTGTGAGTTAGGGAGTTTCTAGTAGATTGATGGTTGGCCCTATACAGGAAGGTAGGGGAAAGATGCAAAATATCACCCCCGGCAATTTAGCCTCCCCCCACCAGAGGAAAGATTAACATGACACAGACATGCCAATTATCTCTATGTAACTGGATATCAAAGGGCCTAACAATTTAGAGAAAGTTGACAGAGCAAAGGGGGAAAGGTGATTAGCAGATGCCTCCTGCCAAGTACAGAAGGGCAAGAATGGAAATGACTCATATGGGCCCAAACGAGCCGCTTGGTGGGTCAGAACCAGGTTCTGTGCAAGCTCAATTGAAGTAGCAGTCATGACAATAGTTATCTACAGTTATACTTGGGAGGAACACTTCCAGCATATTAAAGCCATTATGGAGACTATTAGAACAGCTAAGCTCACCATCCACCCTGACAAGTGGAGGTGAGCCAGGGCAGAAGTGCAGTATTTGGACCATTGGGTGGGAAAATTAGACCAGAACCAGCCAAGGAAGAGGGGATAGCTGTCTGGCCCATTGAAGTACCACTGGAAGTTTAGGACACCATGTAAGGTCATTCACTCTAATAATTAGTTTAATGCACCACCAGAGTAGATTAACTTCCTGGCATCACAGGATTTACAGTGTCTCCATGGACAGATAACTGACAATTGGTCCCCCTTCTGTGTACCCAAGGATGGGGCTCATTATGATTGGCTAGCCTATGGCAAGAAAACTTTATAAATATGCATGTGAATCAAAATAAAGTTGTGTCAATTTGGACTTAATTGCATTTGTGAGTGTCATTCTGGGGGATAGTTTCATTGTTTCTGTTGAGTATCCTGTGTTGGGGAGTAGTCACAGTCCATGGCTAACTGTTCCTAGTATCCTTGTTTGCTGGTGGGGATCCTGGGTGTTTTCCTTGGCTCTGGTCCGTCCTCTGCTATCAGAGATGTAAACAGACCTCACAGTTCTGGTTTAAACCAGGTTCTTACCAAGCCCAAATGAGGTAGCAGATTATGATCCCTGAGTGTACTGAAGAACCTGATCCCCTTAGCTGAACTGCTGGTCTCATTCATCCAGTTTATTTCTGGGTAGTTAAAATCTCTTATTATTAGAACCTGTCCATGCTTAGCTGCATTTCAAATCTGTAATAATAATTACATTTCCTCACTTTCAGTTAATATTTGGGGGTTTATATATTATTTTAGCATTTGCTCCACCGCTATTTAACTCTTACCACAAACATTCAACATGATCACTAGTTCCACCATATATTTTCTGACCATAGGCTTAACCTAAAGACAAATCCCTCTTCCTCTTTTACCATTGCCCCTATCTTTCCTAAATAGGTTATAACCATCCAGATTAACAGTCCAGTCATGAGATTCACCCCACTACGTTTCAGTAATGTCTATTAAAATCCAATTTCTCATTAACTGCTAATCATTCTAACTCTCCCATTTTTCCTGGCAAGCTTCTGGCATTAGTAAGCATACATCTTATGTTATAAGTCTGTAGTTCTGAAGTGCCTGCCACTGTACTTGAGTTACTTAATAATACCTCCATATTGACTATACTATCCCTCCGCCCATCTCCTCCCACATGACTAGTTAATTAATTCCTTACCACCTCTACACTTACAAACCAATTACTTCTATATAGTCCCCCCCCCCACCCATTAGTTTAAAAACTCACCCAGTCATTCTACCATCCTATCCCCTAGCACAAAAGCTCCCTCATCATTAAGGTGCAATCCTTACCTGCTATAGAGATTGTACCCAAGTGAGAAGTCAGCCAGTGCTCTAAAAACCCAAACCCCTCCTTAACGCACCTTCTTTTTTAGCCGTGCACTGACCTCCCTAAGCTCCTTCTGTCTCCCTTGTCTAGCACGTGGCACTGGTAGTATCTCAGAAAATACTACATTGGAGGGCCTTGCCTTCAGCTTAATCCCTAGTTCTCTAAAAACATTCTATAGGACTCTCCATCTTCCACTAACTTTGTCATTGGTATCAATATGTACCAAGACAACCGGTTCATTTCCAGCCCCTCGCAATAATTTATCTACCTGATCCACAACATGCCAAACCCGAGCACCCGGGAGACAGCAAACTGTTCGATTGCTGGGATCTGGATGACAAATCACCCTTCCTACCTTCCTAATAATAGAGTACCCATCCACCAAAACCTGCCTATTCTGCCCCCTCTCCCACTCCTACAGTAAAACTGTTCTCCCACGTATTAGAGGGAACAGCTCTATCTGGCATTGCCATTCCTGTATGGACATTGCCAACAGTTTCACTCAATCTGGCAACTCTGTTGGTGCTTGCCAACTCAGTACTGGCCTGCCTCCTCCTTCTGACCTCTCTGCTTCCCATAATAACTGTAACTAGCTACCTCCCTTGGCATCCTCACTAGCCGCATCTCCACCCTCCATGCGAGGCCCAGCTAAACTATGCTCAGTGAGCATAAACTCCCTTTCCAGTGGAGCAATATCACTAAGTGCTGCAACTCTCCTCTCCAGTTCTCTAATTTGAGTTTCAAGATGCTCACACATGTCACAGAGGTATGGACCCTGGACCAGTTGTTCCAGTAGTTCATATGTGTGGCAGGATGTACACTGAGTGCGGTTGCCACTGAACCGACTCATAATTACCAACGACAAAAATCAGTGGGAAAATAAAAGCTACAATTTGCCCACCTTGTTTTTAACTTCCTCCTTTTATTTAAACTCCTACACTTATTCTAGAACTGCATGTAACACTAGAAGTGCTGGCACCTTCCCTGTTTAAATTATATTCTGACTACTCACCTGTACCAAATCAGTGAACACAGCAAATAAACACACTACTTGCCAGAAGCAAATCAGTGGCAAACAGACACACACACACGTCACAAACTTATATGCTAGTTTTACACAGGCACAAACACTCCCCTTTCACCTGTACCAAAACAATGTACACAGCAAATAAACGCACTACTTGTCAGAAGCAAATCAGTCATCCTTCTCAGAGAAATACAAAGTAAAAGGCAGTTGATAATCCAGTAAACCCAAGGCAGGTACTGAGACCAAGGCCTGCGAAAGAGAGTTATACGTAGAATGCATTGAATCAGTCCATTGTATGTATGAAGACTGAACAGAGAGGATACAGGCACTTTACATGGCACTATAGGACCTATACTCAGATATCCATTGTCTGCAATAGTTAGTCATACCAACAAAGTACAGCATTAGTGGCTTGGTGGTGGGCTTCCGAGTCTGAGTGAGGGCTCGGATGTAATCTGGAGAGAGTGTGCGTGTACCTGTCGTGAGCTCATAGACCAGGTACATGACTGAGTCTTTGCAGAACAGCAACTTAAAGGGGGGGCTTCATGGCAAAAGGAGGTAATTCAATATCAAGGCAGAGGCTCTATGGTACTAAAGAGAGTTATTAGAGGCAATCAAAATGTCATCAGCATGTTGGATAACACTGGATGGTGCATGGGGTAGTGACTCTATGTTTCTTTTGCAAATCAGGACCTATAGCCATGTCTCATTCAATTAGAAGCCTGCATCTCATGGTATACAGGCCTTATGTCTGCAGGCTCGCAGTCTGCTACAATTATGGGGCTATTCAATTGAACAAGCCCGCAAGTTACAGGCTGATAAACAGGCCATAATTAGGTACCAACAAGGCTACAATAATTGGATTAAAACAAAAATTATTTAACTTTTACACATTTTCTAGGATTTTTAAACTGAAAATATGTAAACTATGAGGAAGACAGATTGTATGGTAAGACATGTTTAATACTTGAAGTTATATATGGTGAGTCTGGATCAATGGAAAGAGTGACTTTGTTTAGAAGGAGATTCCTCATTAAGTGTTCTCATTTTATTTTTATTTTGTTTATTGTCAGAAAACTCTAAAAATAAAACATATTATGTACATTGATGAAAGAACCATCTACATCCCATTTTATCACTAATCCAATATGGTGGCCATGTCTCATTATACATGGTATACCAGCTGATTTCCCTTTTATCACTATTCCAATGCTCTTTAAGAATAGTCCAAGGCTTCACCATCTGTTTTTGTGTAACCTTTATTAAAATTATTACAATATTGTGGTATGACTAACCGGAGTAGATAATAATAAAAACAATATCTGGGATGTTAGGGACAATTTTTGTTCTATTTATATAAACACTGTAAACACACAATTTAAAGTCCATATATTACATCTAACAGTGGTAAACAAACGTGTGACTGATGCACACACTATTGGATAAGGAATCCTAAATGTGAAGGTAATATGCACTTACTCCTAATCTTATTGTGCGTACATGGACTTAGATAGTAAACTTGAACCGTGCTACAAGACGAGATGGTTACACTGGTGAAAGGAGATAAAATAGTTCAATGTAAATGAAGTTACAAAACTAGCTGGATTTATATCCCTGTGGGTGTGAAGAGGCATAAGGCGAGTGCTCAATATATTATAACTTCCCACTTCTCAATAGAAAGTCTTGCTCACCCAGTAGCTCCATCAGAGATCTCATGGGTTTTAGAAGTGCAACAAACTCACTTCTACATTGGCTAGAACCCCTAAAACATGGCAACCTTATAGGATTTTATTAGACATTCAACTTACTGATAAATAATCCCCATATAATAACATGGAAATTAAGGTAGTTTACAGTAACTCACATGAGATGACATCTATTTTGTGTATACAATATGGCAGCGAATATGTGCCTTTATTCATTACTATAAATAATGCGCCAGGACTCTGTCTGGTCACAATGTGCACAACTGTCCCTAACCCACAAAATACAGAGTAAAAGACCCCAACCTGTGGTGAGACCCTCACATTCAGTGATACAGGTCACTAAGGAGTATTCCCCAAAAGGTATTAGAGCTATTATGTACAATAAATATGAGTCACACAGTATGTTAGTGTACATAGCTTAGCACCACATGGTGGGAACAGGCACAAGCATCACATATTGATATAATCAAAGTATTGTATATACAGATCAAAATGCATAATCAGAGTATTGTAGGTATTAGCAATATACTGGGCGATTCATATTTCTTGTACTTAATGTTACTGTATGTAGCTTAGCATCACAAGTTGAGAACAGTCACAAGCACAACATATTGATATAATCAGAGTACTGTATGCAGCTTAGCATTACTGTAATTCAATATTTAGCATAAAATCTTCTGAAGAAGATGCCTTAAAATAAATGAATATGTTAAAATGTAAAATAAATACAGCTTTTAATATATAACTTTTTATACAATTTCACAGCAGCTGCCATTTTGGTTTCTGCTCTTCTGCTTCCACAGATGAGAGGAGACTATGAATATGGGGGAAGATCATATCTGCTCTGTGGGAATGTGGCAGCTAAAATTATAAGGACTCTGTGGGATTAATGATAGTTTTTCCATTTGCTCAGAAAATGCTTATTTTTTTGGTTGGTTTCTTTTCTAAATATGTTTTGATCACTCTAGTAATTCAAAAGACCACATACAATACACTCCAAAGGGATCACCAGTCACACCCTATTAGTACATCTTACATAGTACCGTATTTTCTTAATGATATAGTTATGACATATTACAATAAATTAGTATCCTAAATACTGGCACCCGATGTGGACTTTATATATTCATGATATGAGTTATAGCTGTGCACACTTGTCATATACACTAATTATCTAATAATATTAATTATAGATTGTATCAAATTGTATGTAAATAAATATATATGTGCTGAACTCCCTCTTATTACACTGGTGATATTACAGTACCACAGTATATAGTGATATACATATAGAAGTATATAATATGTGATATATCTGTATTTAGAGTCTTAAAGCTTTTCTGTTTCTTTCCCCACAAGTCTCCTCTTGTCAGTAATCTGACTCTAGTGAGGATATGACAGAATGTGTTACTTAATCACACACTGTATATACAATGGTTGGATATATCCCTTCTCCTTCCATATAAAACCTTATCATGTGATGAATACAAGTTCTTATTAGAGGATAAGGGATTCTGGACACTTTTATAGCTCATAATGCAGTTTCTATAAAGGACAATGCAGCCAGTCAGGTGCAGTAAATAACACATCATCCTCCATTGTGTGCTTTGCATAAAATGTCTGACAGGAGCTTTATGCGATTGGTTCTCCTGGTCACATGGTACAACTGTTGAATTTGAAGAGAAATGGTTTCCTAACTGATGTCGGCTCCTGCTCACCTGATTGGTGCTTTCTGGTCACATGGTTCAACTACTTGATTCATTCTCAGCTTGAATCCCATATATAGTTCTCAGCAGCGCGGGCTTGCCAAAAAACGTTGGTAATGCAACGTTAAAACTGCGGGCTCACAAAGCGAGCCTACTGCAACTGTGGCCAGGCAAGGAGCTCCACCGTATGACTTAGGCAGGGAGCGCCGAAGGCACTCATTGCGCTGGTGGAGATGAGCGCCATAGGTTCTCATCCCTACAAACCTGCACGACTTTGGTAGGGAGTGCGCTGGTGGACCCTGCAGGCATTAAGTATCATACCTACGCCTTGTGGGACTACAGAACAACAGAAAACTCAAATACACAATTCACAGTGCGAGACTTGTAGCACTTTGAAAAAAATTGCCTGAAAAACTTACGGCCTGTAACACTTTGAAAAGGAAACCGCCACTTAGGGAAAATAAAATATGACCCGCAAAAAATATTAACTTAACGGCCGAACAGCACATATCCAAAAATATAAAAAACACAACAAAAAAATAAATACCCAAAACACCCCACACAGCACGGGGGGGGGGGGGGGGGGGGGGCTTGGGGTCTGGGGGTATGCAGCCAGGACGTCTGGGAGTGAGGTTGCACGCAAATTTAAGTTGAATTTGCAGAGTTTTGCCACTGGAAAAAAATCAAGAAAAAAAAAAAAAAAATCGCTGAAGCGAGAGAGAAAAAAATGGGCAACGAAAAAACGAAAACAAGCCTGCACAAACCCTAAACATGCAAAACACTGCCAGGCACATATCACTTTTAGACAGGAACGTACAAGGTACAAAATACACTATTAGAAAGGACGGGAAAAAACTTGAAACTAATAATATTACATATCTAAAATACTACATTACACAACAAAAAAACGGTTTAGCCTTGCGCATGCAGCCTATTAACACTGCACACTTGCCACATTGCTGACACTTTCTCCTCTGGTCACCAACAGTCCAAATGTACATTGTATGCTGCAGAAAAACAACAGTGATTATTAGCTCTTCAGCATATTGATTCCTGGATATATTTATTACAAATAGGTAAAGTATATCAATTTATTATTTAAAGAATTAATTACTTATTATAAAAAATATATATTTATATAAGAAAAAACAGAGCAAAGGAGCTCACAATGAATGCCCAGGGTGCTCAGAGAAGCAAAAGTAAATCAGGGGAGAGGCTCGCAATGAGCGCCGAAGTTACTCAGAGGACTAAAAGCCTTACATTGTGTGTCAAACAGCATTACCTGCCTTACAATTTTATTGCCGCCATTTTTTAACGGGCAAATCGCTAGTTGAGATATAAAAAAAACAGTTAAAAACACAAGCAGAAATATCACATTAAAAGCAAAATACAATATAGACTGGGACAAAGAACTGATAATAAAAATATTGAACATAAATGGACAACGTTCAAATCCTTACTAGCTATCCATACTTATAACCATATACCATGTGGAAATAAAAGTAAAAGGAGTAAATCAGAACCCATGTGGCTTAATGAGGACTTGAAGATGTGGAGTAAAAAACAGGAATTTAAATAATACAAACAAAGAGGGGACAGAGACTGCCTTACATAAGTACAAGGAAATCAACAAGTCTTTCAAAAGGGCTATTAGACTGCAACTAACTTTTCATTTTCTATTTTAGCCAAAGGACTAACACTAGAATATTTTTTAAATATATTAATGGGAAGAAGGCTAAGAAGGAAGCCATTACAATGAGAAACAGATTGTCAGTCAATCAGTGACCAGGAAAAGGCACATGAGCTAAATAGGTTATTTTCTTTGGTATATAATGTGGCTATACTACCTTCACCTAATAATTGGTTAATGCAGTAAAAAATCCAATAGAGGTTGGAAAAAATAAATGTTAATAAAGCCACAGGTCCTGATGGAATACATCCAAGAGTACTGAGGGAACTGGGTTCTGTAATAGCAAAAACATTATACCATATTTTTCAAGTTTCACTCTACACAGGGTCTCTACCAGATGACTGGAGAAAGGCAGAGGTGATGCTCCCTTCTTAAATATAGGTACGAGCAAATCCAGGTAATTATAGACTTGTAAGCCTCACTTCTGTAGCAGAAAAGCTTTTAGAAGGGTTAATACGGGATAATTTACAGGAACAGGTCTATTTAAACAAGATTAGTAGGAGTCAACATGTATTTATTAAGGATAGGTCATGTCAAACCAATCTAATTAGTTTCTATGGAAAAGTTAGTAGAAACTTAGATCAAGGCAACTCAGTGGATGTAGTCTTTCTGGATTTTACAAAGGCTTTTGATACAGTGCCACATGGGAGACTACTAATCAAACTAAGGGATACAGGAATTGCAGTCAATATTTGCTTATGGATTGATAGCTGGATAAAAGACAGGAAGCAAAGGGTTGTTGTAAATGGAACATACTCAAATTGGACTAATGTAGTAAGTGGGGTTCCTCAGGGTTCAGTATTAGGTCCTCTGCTTTTTAACATATTTATTAATGACTTCGTATCATCAGCAAAAATGGAGACACTACTTTCCAATCCTACTTCTAAGTCATGCATGGTAATTAAATCAGATAATGGTGTACTTTCCCTCCAAAAGGATTTGCATTACTAAGAAACATGGGAGACTAAATGACAGATGAGATTTAATACGAATAAATGTAAAGTTATGCATCTGGGAAGGAAAAATAACCATGCTATTTATAATCTTAATGGAGCACATCTAGGGACATCAGATATTGAAAGGTATTTGGGAGTACTTGTGGACAACCATCTAGGTAACTCAATGCCAAGCAGCATCTGCAATAGCTATTAAAATATTAGCATGTATTAAGAAGGGTATAGAAGCAAGGGAAGCAAATATAATCCTACCACTATACAAATCCCTAGTACACCCTCATATGGAGTCGAATTTTGGGCACCACTAAAGCTAATAAGGGGAGTGGAGGGGCTAAGTTATGAAGAAAGACATACCAAATTAAACTTATTTTCTCTAGAAAAAAGACATCTAAGAGGGGATATGATTACCTTATATAAATATATCTAGGGTCAATACAAGACTTTGTCAAATTAACTTTACAGTAAGTAAAGGTGGTTAGCAAATCTGTTTAATCCACACTGCTAGCTTTTCTATCAAAGTCAGCTCCCTAAAGCCCACAGAAGACATTGGGTCTTGTTCTATTGCCCTCACAATGTAAATGTCTGCTACGTATAGTCCGCAATTTCCACATATTCTATTAGCTGCTCACAAACCAATTACGATTTCCCGCCCACAATCAAACTACTGACAATCCAAGTTGGCAAATCCTAGCTGAAAACTCCATTGGTTTTAGCACATTAGAATTAATTGTAGAACAGTCTCAAACACAAAAATATGTAATTCAAAATATTTTATTGATGTTTTTTTAATGTAAAATGGATCCCGGAACCTAAGGTGGTTAATACATATCATGGAAGCCTCATGGAATAAAATGGTTGCTTTAATGATTTTTAAAGATTTCTACACTGTTGGATTGCGAGTCAAATCTCTAAATTTACTTTGACACTAATTAATTCGTAGTCTGAGTGACTTTTGAGTATAAACTCCATGTTTTACCAATGTTATGATGACGGTCTCATTAACTATTGATTGTGTCTAAGACGTAAATTACGGGCTTGCTTAAATATTGTCAGATCATATGATCACGCCCACTGAAATCAGACTAAAAAAGGCAGAGTTTATGAGTTCAGCCTTGTGGTCGGGATTTGCAAGCTAGAGTCAATGAAATACATCTAAACATTTTTATATGTTAAAATAAAAAAAACTGTAGCCAAAATGTGTGAGTTCGAGGCATTTGCAAGCAGCTAAGAGAATATGGCCCATAGTTGGCAGCTTTCTGGGAGCTTTTTCTCAATTTCTCTCGAAATGCCACAACGAGAGCGAGCATTTTCTTCCATAGGCTCACCGCACAGAGAGGAGATCAATCTGTTATTTGTCTGTATACGGAGACAGACTTGAGTTCAGATAACATTTGCACATGCAGATCTAGTCCATTAAAGCAGAACCATGTCCATGCATTTGGATTGCGGCCATGTGTCACAATTGTCAGCAACAGTTCAGCCTGTATGGATGCTCACTTGGATTCTTCAGCTGGTTTCTGGTGGCTTCCATCGTTTCACTGCTATCCATAACTTGCTCTGGTTGAAAGCAATGAAGTTCTACACAAAGAGGACTACATCAAGTGTAGCAAGAAAACAAGTGGGATACAATGTGGTAATTATTTTGAATTAATATGGGTACATTTATCAAACAGGTTTTAAAAAAGTGTGGATAAGCAGGTATAATTATAAAGAATTTGTGCTAAATACACAAATTAATCATATGACCACTACACCTTTAGAGCTTAATTGTGTGCAAGTTCTAATGTGCATTTCCTTCTTGGCCACATTACTGTAGGCAATCCAATAATTACAGATAAGTTTGTATTCTTGAATATGTTAACAGGAAGATATACGAATAGATACACAAATCATCATTAAGCAGATCTCTGAAGGCTGCAAAGTCTATTTCCTTTTTGGAGGAGATTGTATTATCTGGGACAAGCTGCAGTATCCTTAGTTTCCTAAATTTTTGCATAAATATGACTTCCTCAATTTAATCTTTAAAACATTCTCTATAAAATACACACTAAAAAAAATTTGACTTACGTGGGCGATATTTATTAAAAAATGTTTTTTTTTTCAAAAGGGATGACTTACGTGTCTTAAGTGCAGAACACATGCTCTGTACCCATGGTCGGTGTCCCACAGACATTTAAAAAATAAATAAATATATAAATACAAAAAAGGTAATTTTAAAGGTGTGTGTTTTTTTTTTATTACTTTATTAAACTGTAAATTTCTGGTACTAAATAAACACATTGACAGATATCAGCTAAGTAATAGTGAATTTAAATATGTACTTAGAAAATATTTGACTCTGGCTATTAAACTCAAAAAACAAGAATAAACAATTTATGAACTTATATTTATTTCTGCATTCGCTTGTCAAGAAAATGTAATTTACAGACAATCATATCAAAACCTGGTGTCTCATAACCACATTTACTGAACTTTATATCAAATTTACACCAATAATACTGGGGGGAAAAAAGAAGATTCTTTGCAACGAAAATACTTCTGAAGCTGAATAAGTAGACTTCATAGTATAGGAGGTCAGAGTCACTGTACAATTGCTTCTTATTTGAGAATTGTATTTGTTTTATTGAATAGGTAATAAAAATGGATAGTAACCACATAATTGCTTTGGCAAAGTTAATATTCTAGAATAGTTACAATATATTCTGTACCCAGGGCTGTATCTACCTTTTTGGAGCCCCTAGGCAGTGAAGTGGAGAAGCCTCTGCGAGTGAGTGTGCAAGGTATGCATGGACCCATTTTTGCCTTTCCTGTTGTAACTTGTCTTGTTCATAGATTGGCTACTATGGGGTAACCACCTAGAACAGCAACATTTCATTTTAAGCAGCTGCCTAGTTGGCCTAATGGGTAATCCGGCCATATCTGTACCGATACTATTAACGTTTTAAAGAAAAAAATACATTCATTAAAATATGCTTTGTCAAGTGTCTAGCACTGGTTGTTAGGAAGTGCTGAAAACTCATGACATAAGTAGATGGAACCAAGATTCAGTACTCTCTTATGTGGCTGAGATACATACTTCTGATCCCAAAGTAGAAAACAAGGTTGTTCCATTGGGTACAAAGTAGTTGGCTCTGCTACAAATATATCTCCTACAGGATTGACGGTTGCTCCATCAGGATGTACAGTGCTATTAAACACATATTAAAAAAAGGCATATACAATTGTAATCAATGCAAAGAAAAAAAAAGAAAAAAAAAAAAAAAGATGTTAAGAAGCAACTTCTATAACCTGCTTGCAGTTACAATGAGAAATGGCTGTGTTTTAGTGAAAGCAAATGTACAACTTGATAGCAATGTGGGAATTCTTCTTTAACAATCTATTGTCTTAGTGATCTTAAATCTAACTGGACAGTTCAATAAAAAAATTACACAATTTTACAAATTTTAATACACTAAAATGTAACATTTTATAATCAATTCTATTAAACAAATTTCCACAGAAGACCTGATAATGCAAAAAAAAGTCAATGCAATTTTTTAAATAAGATAATACCCTTGGGAGCAATTCTGTAAGGTTCTCATAAGCTGCAAGGGGCTGTGATGGCTAGAATAGTACAAAAGGACCATAATGCCCATTACTATTGGGACGCCATATCATAGTCGCAAAAACACACAACAATTTTAATGTTCTATCACATGTTCGTTACAAATTGCTTTATTATCAGTTATTTTGAACCAGCAGTTCCTCTGAACAATATAATCAAGAATAACCAGAGTTGGATTTGCTTGAACAGAAAACATGGTTGACAAAATAGGTAATTAAAACAATTAAATAGATGTGGAAAAAAATCAAGACAATTACCAAGTAAATTCAGATATCAAAAACTAGTTAAAAGTTCATAATCTGAGGAAAAAAGGGAAGCAGCATTGTCTTAATTTAATATATATATTTAAAGATCATCAGTCCATAATAGGGCTTATTTATTTTTCCCGAATGCAATATCTTGCTTTTAATATATATGTATATTTTAATTGTAAAGGTAGTGGGATTTTTAAAATTAAATTTGCCCTCTTCAAAATGCAGTTTTAGGGTCTATGTATAATAGTGTCAGAAAAAGAACAACTGTGATGGGGGGGGGGGGCATATGATGTCTTAATATATTCTTGTTCATTTGATCAAAAACACTGAACAAACAGTAGTGCTTTGTTCCATAAGTGAAAACGTAAAAAACAAAAAATGGACAAAAAATAATTATGCTACAGTCACTATAATTTACAAATAATTATTTTAACACAGATTCCTTTGTTTCTCAACGCCTGACACATTACTCTCGGGAGTTGCCAGTTCTGGAGCGCCCATCTACTCCAAGTAGTGCCAGCAACCACGGCCCTGGCCATGAAGCCATGTCTAAATTTTTGGTTGTATCCCTTGCGTCAATGATCTTTGGTTCCTCTTTTGTTTTTGCTATAATTTATTTAAAATCTTAACAATGTTTTTTTTTTATATATATCTTTACAACATTCTCCATGATTCACCCTTACAAAAATTGTACATTTACATTACTATAGAGCAAAACATTGTTTTAGATAATGGCTCATGTGGGTGTAGATATGTCTGTTTGCCAGACCTCCAATTCCATGATCTTTATCCGTGTACCACTGGAAGGGAAAAAGAAAATATATGTATTTAAAAAGGTAATTAAAATAACGTATTATTACTTTTTCTGGTCACTACAAATTGCAAAAATTAGTGACATTCCCAATTTTTCTGGCATGGATTCAAGACAGCAAGTTTTACATATTACAAAATGTTGTTCATGTAAAGGAGAAATCTGTAAAAAATTTAATTTGTTGGCCCTGTATATCACAACTCACTGGTAATATAAAAATATAGCCAGGACCACTAAACATTATTTGAAATTTATAGGTCTGTCCAAATATTGTTGTGCAATTTTTCAAATATAAAAAGCAAGACATCATTTAGTGTCACGTACACTGCTCACTTCCTAAATCCCCTCAGTCCCATCTCCTCTCTACCTACAGTCATGTTCACTCTGTAGAGAGACGCACACACTCTCCTTCCAAACTCACTAACAAATTTGTTTCTCTCCATACACACTCACTCTTTCCATATCCACCCCATATGCTAATAAGCTCCCCCTTCCGTACCCACTACAGGTTTTGCTCTCCATTTCTTTGCTAATGAACAAACTACCCTTCACCAGGGGCGGCTGGTGCATTTTGGCAAATGGGAAGTTGCTTTTCCAAAATATGTACTGCTTCACCATTAAACACAATTTTTTTTTTATTTTATAGATTTTTTCTTTATGCAGTTTTTGAGATGGCCTCTTACCCCTATGAACAGGGTCTACCTTAGGATGGGGTCTTGGGTATGAAGAGGAGAGAGTGGTTGGGGGGAAAGAATCTTGAGTCTTCCAACCCCACCACCTTAAAAATTTCACCAGCCGCCACTCCCGTGCATAATGATGTGATATATCATAAACTGATAAGAAACTGAAACTTTAATCTGTTGCTCTTAAAGACCATGTTTTAAACCATGAACTCAGGCACTCCACAAAATCAAGTCTCCACTGACTGGGCAAAGTATTTAGAGTTTTGTGCAGCTCCTCCGTACCTATACTGTGGGGTGCTAATACTAGTGATGCAAAATCAAAAGCCATTCGAAAAAAAAAAAAAAAAGTCTGTGTGTGATTATATATATATATATATATATATATATATATATATATAATTAATCACATATTATAATTGTCTAACTACGATCCGTCGTCACGCTGCGTTGCGTAGTGCGTACGACTTAGCGATGAGCGCCGTTAAATTGTAGCACTTTGGCAATGAGCGCCGCAGGCGCTCATTGCAGGCGAGCCTTGCATAGCGAGGCGAGCCGTTATGTTAAATTGTAGCACTTTGGCAATGAGCGCCGCAGGCGCTCATTGCAGGCGAGCCTCGCATAGCGAGGCGAGCCATTAAACCGTAGCACTTAGAAAAATACGAGGTGAAAAAAATACGAGGTGAAAAAAATTACGAGATAAGCGGCGGAACAAAAACAGTAAAAAAAACACTAAATACACACTAAAAAATAAAACAAAGGTCACTTACAGCATGGGGAACCAGGCAGGGCGTCTGGAAGTGAGTTGGAACTGCAATTTAGATCGATTTAGCCGAGTTACAAAGATCGAAAATCGGCTAAGCGAGAAAAAAATGGCCGCCGAAAAAAATGAAAACGGGGCTATACTACTACAAACTGCGTAAAACACAGCCACAGACGTATGTGTTTGAAAAACAATGAGATAAAGGATGCGGATTAACCGCGCAATGAGTAAAAAGACAGTAGCGAGTACATTTTACGAAACGCAATTACAGATTTACGCATTAACACAGATTTAACGACTTTGTCTCGCTCAACATCGGATTTCCCGCCTAAACCAACGCATTTGATGTGAAATATAAGTTGCAAGTTACAAAAATAAAAATTAAAAAAAAAATAAATTGTATTTATTTTAAGAAAAAAAAAAGGGACAAATGTAGCGTCATGTGGGTCAAACAAATTTCACTACATTTTATTTTTATTGACCGTCATTTGAGCGTTTGACCATATTTACTGTTAAACCGTAGTACTTTAGCGGGCTGAGCGATGTTCGCCGCAGGCGATCATTGCCCGGCGAACCTCGCACAGCCAAGCGAGGCGTTAAACCGTAGTACTTTGGCAATGAGCGCCGCAGAAAAAATGCTGCACGAACAAAAACGAAAACCAGGCTACAGCACTATAACCACGGAAAACACGTACCGATAATCCGCTAAGACGCATACCACACATTATCCGCCATTTTAGGATAATGCGGAAGTACACAGCTACGTTAACGGTTTCGGCTCGCGCACGCACACTATTACACTGCACACGTTCATCACGCTTACACAGCACCTCCACACCACTAATGCTGCTGCAACATCAACACAGATTGCCAGCTCTTCAACACAATGCATAAAAATACGTAAATTAATTTATTAATTTTATTTCTATATTTCAGTAGTACACAGAAAACAACATTAGCTACCTTACAATTCCATGTGTATATTAATAACTAAACAACTTTTAAAACATACACATCTGATTGCATACACACACACATATATATATATATATATAATATATATACACACACACACACACACACATATATACACATATATACACACACACACAATGCCTTGCAAAAGTATTCGCCCCCTTGACTTTTACCTATTTTGTTACATTACAGCATTAAGTTGAATGTTTTGTTAATCTGAATTTTATGTGATGGATCAGAACACAATAGTCTAAATTGGTGAAGTGAAATGAGAAAAATAGATACAAAAAACTATTTTTTTTAAAATAGAAAACAGAAAATTGGCATGTGCATATGTATTCACCCCCCTCTATGAAGCCCATAAAAAGCTCTGGTGCAACCAATTACCTTCAGAAGTCACATAATTAGTGAAATGATGTCCACCTGTGTGCTACTAAGTGTCACATGATCTGTCATTATATATACACACCTTTTTTTAAAGGCCCCAGAGACTGGTTAGTGGTGTCTCTTTTTTAGGTGTTGCAAACACTGCCATGAAGACAAAGGAACTTCCCAAACAAGTAAGGGACAATGTTGTTGAGAAGTACAAGTCAGGGTTAGGTTGTACAAAAATATCCAAATCTTTGATGATCCCCAGGAGCACCATCAAATCTATCATAACCAAATGGAAAGAACATGGCACAACAGCAAACCTGCCAAGAGACGGTCGCCCACCAAAACTCACGGACCGGACAAGGAGGGCATTAATCAGAGAGGCAGCACAGAGACCTAAGGTAACCCTGGAGGAGCTGCAGAGTTCCACAGCAGAGACTGGAGTATCTGTACATAGGACAACAATAAGCCGTACACTCCATAGAGTTGGGCTTTATGGCAGAGTGGCTATAAGAAAGCCATTACTTTTAGCAAAAGCAAAATGGCATGTTTTGAGACATGTGGGAGACTCCCAAAATGTATGGAGGAAGGTGCTCTAGTCTGATGAGACTAAAATGTAACTTTTTGGCCATCAAAGAAAACGCTATGTCTGGCGCAAACCCAACACATCACATCACCCAAAGAACACCATCCCCACAGTGAAACATGGTGGTGGCAGCATCATGCTGTGGGGATGTTTATCAGCAGCCGGGACTGGGAAACTGGTCAGAGTTGAGGGAAAGATGGATGGTGCTAAATACAGGGATATTCTTGAGCAAAACCTGTACCAGTCTGTGTGTGATTTGAGGCTAGGACGGAGGTTCACCTTCCAGCAGGACAATGACCCCAAACAAACTGCTAAAGCAACACTTGAGTGGTTTAAGGGGAAACATGTAAATGTGTTTGAATGGCCTAGTCACAGCCCAGACCTCAATCCAATAGAAAATCTGTGGTCAGACTTAAAGATTGCTGTTCACAAGGGCAAACCATCCAACTTGAAGGAGCTGGAGCAGTTTTGCAAGGAGGAATGGGCAAAAATCCCAGTGGTAAGATGTGGCAAGCTCACAGAGACTTATCCAAAGCCACTTGAAACTGCGATTGCCGCAAAAAGGTGGCTCTACAACGTATTGACTTTAGGGGAATGAATAGTTATGCACATTGAATTTTTCCGTTTATTTTGTCCTATTTGTTGTTTGCTTCACAATAAAAAAAAAAAAAAACTCTTCATAGTTGTGGGCATGTTCTGTAAATGAAATGATGCAAATCCTCAAACAATCCATGTTAATTCCAGGCTGTGAGGCAACAAAACACGAAAAATGCCATGGAGGGTGAATACTTTTTCAAGGCACTATCTATCCCTATATCTCCATCTATCCCTATATCAGAGAAATTAATAAAAAAACGAGAAATAAATAAAACAAAGCTTTATTTTACCATTGTTTCAAAGTCAACCTGGGCATCCACAAGAGCTTTTGAAATCTGTGCAGCCTGTTGGAAGTGGACATTATCTGAGGAGAAAAGAAATTAAACTTTTTTGAGTGTATGTGTGTGTGTGTATTGGTTATACAATGTTACTCGATATGTAAAACGGTTTATTCATTTTCCATGAAAAGTTTTGTAAAACATAAAGATTAGAGAGAGAGATAGAGATATATAAATTTTCCTTGCTGCAGCAATTACAGCACTTGTTACGGCACCTCCCATTCATTATATTATTCATGACGTTCCCATTTCCTATTGGCTCCTAGGGACCAGACTCATCTGTAAAGCTTGGTTTGGCCACTCCCTACACAGAAATCTGTTATTGCAAAATCGTAAATGCTCTAACCTGGGGGAGTGAAATATTTACATTAGTGTAGAAGTTAGGGCATGGACATAAATCAGCTGCGGGATCTATTTTTTTCCTAACTTAGAGCACTTCATTTAAATGGAGGCCAAAGTAGGCACCACCTTCTGACTATGTAGGGAATGTCCGCACACTGCACCAGTTGAGTCATGGAGCTCTAAGAAAAACTCAGCTACTCCCTCTAGTGGCTAAATGTAAATTTTCTTTAGCCATTACAGCATTCAAAACAAAATATTTGCAATGTGTAAAATGTGCTCCTTTTGAATCAGTCTGTGACCACGGTGATCTTTTATTAACTTAACTTCCTATGCAATTCTATAAAACATAATAAAAAGTCATAGGAAGCCCTCAAGAGGGGGGTAGAGCAGTAAGTCTAAGGGGGACGGGGGCCCTACACCAATTTATAATCCATACTAGGTTTTGCTTAAAATGTGTATAATACGGCCAGTATATGCTTAAAAAGGAGCCATGTTTAAAATGGTATTGGGAGTAACAATTGAGTGATGCCTTTGATTGCTCATTTGCATGTCCCTGCCCAGGTTCCCAAAATGCAGTGCAATACTGTATTTCTCAAAAAAAAAAAAAATGTTTAACTTATTTTACTATATACATACATATATATTTCATGCCCTCTTCTCTTATGCTCCAACTAGCTACTTTTAGCTAAGCGGTGTTCAAATTGTGTGTCTCCTGACTTTCCCACTTGCAATTTACATTATCTAACCACTAGGGGCAGATAACATATTGCATACTAGAGCCATTCACTTCACGCTGACTTTACATCAGATCCCTTCTCTCTCCAACTAAAAAATAACCTTCTAAATTTTCACACCTTCCTACCTATGTAACTCTCACTTCCTTCCTGAACCTTGCTTTTCTTTGTCTGCTCCTTTCCAGGTCTCTGCTTTTTACATTTCCCTTTAGATTGTAGGTAGCAAGTTAATTCACTAGCTCTGCCGCTGCCTTTAATGATTAAGTGAGGACCCCCCTGAGCCCCCTCCAGTGCCAACACATTCTTTATAAGGGGGGGAAACTTCATATATATTTGTATGTATGTATGTATGTATGTATGTATGTATGTATGTATGTATGTATGTATGTATGTTAATTTTCTATACAAATAAGATAATAGAGGGCCTTGAAAAAACGCCAACAATGAGGACTCTGGATTTACATTGCTGCTACAGAAGGTCTGGAGCAGCACAAGTTTTCACAGGAAACCATGGGAAGCTGATCAATGATGAAGCTGATCATCAGCCACTGCAATGGGATCTAACTGCACATCACAATTACGGTACATGTAATATATAATGTTATAATTTTTTTGGTTACCATTTTTTTTAAACATAAAAGCTAGCTTCAGAATTAAACTCTGCTTGGTTACAATTGTGTATTTTATGACATTAATTTGATAAAATTATATTGCAGAGTCTCGGTCATTTTATGTAACATTTGGCGGTCGAGTTTTTATTTTGTCAGTTGTGATGTTGGAAATCTGTCACTGCTACTACAAGACTAATTAGCCAATTCTCACCATCTGCTGTTCCATGTATTAAGAGGTATTCCACATCCTTAAATTTCTCAGCTCTTGCCATGACTGTTGAATTCTGCAAGGAAGAATGAAGAGGTTATTTTAGGAATAAACAAGTATATAAATAGTACGTGTTCTTGTACTAAAAATTGGTTTACAATACATTATAGGAGCTTAAAAAGTAACATTAACCTTTATATATGTGCAAAGCATAAGTGAAATAATTTAAGTGTTGATAGATACAAAATACACACTTTAATTAAAATTTGTGTAATATTGTTTTTCCCTTAGCATATTCATGTGTCTAAACAGATTTCCATACAAAGTCATTGCTAGATGTCTGTATGCATCACAAGATTTGCGTTCCAAATTAGATTTAATACATCTAGCAAATGATCTTTCCTTTTAGCAACAGTGGCATCTATTGGCCACTAGATGGAGCCTGATAGTTTAGTCAATTTGTTAGGGTACTGGCAGATGATGAGCTTTACACCAACACCCCAACCCTAAACCTCCAATGCAAGGAAATAGACTAAAATCTCAGCCATGCCACCTAGGGGTCAATGGCCGCTACTACTGGTTGTCAGCTAAAGGAAAGGTCCAAATGCAAAACAAATCTATGCAAAATCTCAATACATTACATTTTTAAACATGTTCTTATTTATAATTCAAACACTTTTTCACCAGTTCTTCATTTTGTTGCAAAGTTTTCTCTTTATCCATTTTGGGCATATCCGCATTACATGGCCATTTTGAGGTGTCGTGGTGTATGTGGGTAAAAATACCTATCACTGTAAATACATACTTGTAGTGTCACAGTTACATAGTATTTAAGGTTGAATAAAGACTGTTTGTCCATCAAGTTCAATCTTTTTAGATCTCTTCTGATCCTTTTAATATGTGGACTATTTGTTGATAATTGATCCAGAGAAAGGCAAACGGAAAAAAACAAACATTGAAACTTTGCCAATTGCCTCATAAGGAGATAAAGGCAAAATTCCTTCCTGACCCCAGAGACTGAGGATCGAATTTTTCCCTGGATCAATATTCCTTCGCTTGTTATCTAGGATAACCTTGAATGCCCTCTTTATTTAAAAATATGTACTCATTTTCCATATGAGGGGTTAAACCATTTTTATGGTATGTCCATATTTCTGAGCATACTAACAAGTCCCTCAAGCGGGAACCAAGCCAATACCAAAATATTTTAGACTGTTGAGGAGACCTTGGGGGAGAAACACAGTAAGCTAAAACATACATTTGATGTTTCTACTGACTTCAAGATCCCATTGTTCCTCACCAAGTGCTTATCAAATAGGTAATATATGTGACCTTCAGTCCAGTTATGTCTGCCAACCATTTTGGACTATAGAATAGTCTATTGTACGTCTATCTACACCTAATAAATTCATTTTAATACATGTAACCAGACTGCTCCCCAGCGGCAGAAACAGGATTTACACAACATGTTTATTGACACATTATAATTATGCATATACATACGAACAGGGCAGGGGACTATCCGCAATTGGTGGAAACCAACCGTGTGATGATGATGAAAGTGTTTACCCAATAGGCAGAGAAGGATTAGGGTCTTTTCTGGGTTGACGTACTCATTTCTCTGGGCTATTTTTCTGTCACTCTCTAGCATAAACTTAAGGCCCCCTTATAATGTATCCAAGATATTTTACTATATCCCATCTTTCCTCTTCTATCCTAGCATTCCTACAAAGAAAAGAACCAAAAAGGATTGCTTCAAGCTATCTTAAGAAGGGTTCCTATATTGAGACCGATTGTTACTCTCAAATCCCATGCCTGGTAAAGTATAAAATTGCGTTCCTTTATATTTTGTAATGGAGATAAAATAGTCCAATATCTACAATTATTCTGTTACATTTCTGGAATGGTCACAGAACAAATACTAATTAGCACCTGCATTTCGGACTGTGGGTGTTAATATATTTATATCTGTGCCCATTTTTCCTAAACAGACCATTTAACTCTGTTACAAAACCAATTATTAAAGACACATATACACAAAACCTACTTAGCATTTCTCAACATATATCTTCTTTTATAAACACAATCAACAAAACTGTTTTACAGCATTGATTGAATTGACTGCTTTGATATATTAAATGTGGCTGCCATATAGGGTGTCATACCCGATTCTGCCATTTACGGCTTCCATAGAGTAACGTGTTATATCACTGAATATTAATACCACATATACTGTATTGTAGACATCTGATTGTTTATCCAAGTGTGATCAGACTTTATATTTGGTTACACTTCTATTACAATATCTTGAGAATGATTGGATAACAATTAGTTTTAACACATTTTATTTTCTCTTAGTACAATATAGAAATCAATAGGATCACAATATAAAATATATATTATGTTTATTTAAACATCAGAACTTACAAGTAAAAACATCCAATTATTTATTCCTGGTTTTACTATTGCTCCAATAAAAGCTATTCTGTAATAGAACGTATACTTGTCTATAAATTGATAATTGAACTCAGAAATATTACAATGTTTAGAAATACAATGTTTAGAATTGATAAAGTTTATTGTCATATCAAATTGTATGACAGAGGGTTATTAAAAGGACTCTTTATGCTACTTTTTAATTTTATATAATATTTGAACCCCTTTTTTTGATCCCTTCAAAAAATTACGGCAATAAAATTGTAAGGCAGGTAATGCCGTTTGGTGGAGACGCGGTGAATGGGTGTTGTGTTTATTGTGTTTTTTTTTGGGGGGGGGGGGGGTTGTGTGTTTTTGTATGGTAATGAAACAATTAATACATTAAGAAATGAATATACCTTACCTATTTGTAAGTAATATATGCAGGAAGCATTGTGCTGAAGAGCTGACAATCTGTTATGATGTTCCTGCAGCATATAATGTAGGTTTGCACTGTTGTGGAGCTGAGGTGTAAGTGTCAGCAATGTGTGCAGTGTGTAGTGTAAATAGGCTGCGTGCGCGAGGGGAAGCCATTAGTGTAGCTGTGTACTTGCGCATTGTGTAAGTTAGTGTTGTAAAATGGCGGCTAATTTGTATGCGCTAGGCGGCGGTGTATGATGCAGCGTCCTTGCTAATAGTGTATCTTGTAGCTCGTATGGCTTTTTGGAAAATCCGTATGTGCTTGGTGGTGTTTTGCGTGTTCAGGGTCCTGCAGCCTCATTTTCGTTTTTTTTCGGCGGCCATTTTTTCTCTTGCTTAGGGGATTTATGTGTGTGTAAACTCTTGAATTTGTACTTAAATTGAGGTGTAACTTCACTTGCAGAGGTCCTGGGTGCCCCCCTTGCTGTGGGTAAGCTTTTTATGTATTTGTTTTGTGTATTTATTGTGTTTGTAATGTTTTTATGTGCGTGCAGGTCGGGCGTTAAGGGGTATTTTTGCAAGCTTGTTTTTTTTTTTTTTTTCTAAGTCCTGCGGCTCGTATTTTTGGATGGTAAGTCCGTAAATGTTCCGGTGTAAGTCCCGCTTGCGGCCCATTGCAGCCGACGTGGGAGCCTCCACCTCCGCAAAGGCGGCCCCTCGCTTTGTGAGGGTCCGCATTTGCGGGCCTATGGTGCTCATCACCAGCGCAAGGAGCGCCTTTGTCACCCCAAAATGAAGTTGTTTTTATGTTAAAGAGCATGAAGTACAAGCAATATGTTGTGTTACAATTATACACAGAGCGAGATGTCTCTCTATGAAATAGTATTGGGATTTATGTTTTCCAGAATAGCTTTCAATACTACAGTTATATTTACTGTAGCTGCTATGGATTTCGAAAATGTTGTAGGGAGCAGAGACAAGCAGTGGGTGATGTACATGCCAAATATTGCATGGTGTGGAAGATATTCATATTAATTTACCATGGTACAAGGATTTCATAAAGATTGATGTTGGGCTGGTTCTGTAGAAGCGGTGTTAGTGTTAATGGATACGTAAATCTATAAAAATGCCAGATAAAGGGCTGTAAATATCTAGTTCGCCACTTGTTAGTTTAAGAGGTGCTCAGTCAGAGGAATAAAGTAACCTTAATAGGTTAGTTCTAGTTCTATGGACATGATAACCCACTCTGAAAGTAGCCTCTTAAGTCACGTATGCCCTTTACAGGCAGAAATAACGTAATAGATCGGTCTGGTCTCACGGAGTGATCCAAAATGCCGAACAATCCTACCGGGAACAAGAGAAACCACAAACCCCAGACGTATATTTCAGCCGTCTTAGGGAGTTAACAGCTACACCTCACTGACTAGGCCCAAAGGTACAGTGAGCAAGGGGTCCACGTCTGGAATCCCCTATCACTCCTAGGGAGAGAAAAGCTATACAAAGAGTCTCTTTAAGGGTGATCGGGGACTCCAGACGTGGACTCCTTGCTCACTGTGCTTTAGGGGGTGCAGCTGCACTTCACTGACGAGACCCAAGACTACTTGAAAACGTACATTTGGGTTTATGTTTCTCCTATTTATGGTAGAATTGCCAGGCATTTTGGGGATGGGTCCCTCTATTGGGTGGGACCAGACTGATATACTACGGGATATTCTCCTCGAGAAGGGCACAAGTGGCCATACGAGGTTGCTCTCTGGATAGGTAACCAGACCTATAGAACAAACCTATTTACGTGCTGTTCGTTCTCAGATGACTTTATAAGGTCAACAATAAAAAGTGTCCTGTAAATAAAATGGTTTTAAAACACTCTGCACAATAGGCAGGTACAATTGTAAGTCTCCAAATCAATCTTGTCACTTGACTAAATTCAAAGCACTTTCCTGTATCAAGAACATTGGAAAAATCTCATGCCAAGGTACAATTCGTGCTCAACAACACTGAATAAAAAGGAGATTTAAGTTACCTGATAATTTCCAAGGTTATCTTCAGGTGTGGGAAGACACATATATCTTTCTGTATAAATAGTATCTGTAATAAAATGTATTGAGGAATATCATTTTCTATTTCTTAGTAGAATAAAAAAGTATAATTATAAATCAATGTTTTTCTTCTTCAAACACCATGTTTACCTCCACATTTCTGATAAATAAAGATAAATACATATAAACATACCCATTTTATCAATTTCCCCTATTTCATCAATAGAAAACACATACAAATCACATCATTAACCTCAATTATCCATTTTATAACAACTCATTATGCTAGATCTGATTAATCATATTTTTAACGATAGTTAGGTTTCATTTTGTCTTTTGAGAACTATAATTAATTAATAATATCAATGATAAAATGAAAGTACCCCTCAACCGGACTGCTTGTTGGCATTTAATATGGAGGACCACAGACAAGCAGACTATTAAAACTAATATTTTCTCCTAAAATGCTTTTATAAATTGTAACTTTTATAGCTGCTGATATTGTTAGCGTTTGACTTACTTTTAACAAAAACTAAAACATCCCTTTAACAATGGGATTTACCAGTACTAATGTGATTTACCACTAAATCTACTTTTAATATTCAGTTAAATATAAAGTGAAGCGCTGTCATTTTATTAACTGTAGAAGTTTACATATTGAATGAATCTGTTCCATACTGCAGTGTGTATGTATACAGAGAGATAGAGATTCAATGCACTCAAACAGTGGCAATCAAAAACATTAAACATTTATTTAGCAGAGTATTTTAAATACTATAAATGGACTTTTCATAATGTTAGGTTTCATTTTAGCAGATATAAACAAACATTATTACAGATCAGTCATGACCAGTAGACGGATCTGAGAAAACTCATTTAAATAAGATTGATAGCTTACATTGTATATCCCAGTCCAGTTACATACCATAATATTGCCAGCTTGATACTGGGGCTACAGCAATTCCACACTTGAACAGCCCACTTCCACTGCCAAGCACCATAGACGTCACATAACCACCATAAGACTAAAGAAAACAAAACATTTTCACATTATTTTTATATCCGTTAGCATTAGAAACCAACAATAAGAGAATGTATAGTGTTTTAGAACGTGAAAACAAGCCTCAATATATGATACTTCTGCATTTTAAGTTAAATTCCTTTTTCTAATTGACCTGATTTGGGACCAATTTATTTCAATCTTTTTTCTAACTTTCAAGCACACGTGTAATGGCTTATTTAGAATGTATGCACTACCCATTATAATGCAGAGTATAGATATAGATCTAATATCTATTATTATATGAAAATATAGATAGAAAAGGCTAATGAGGCAATTTCAGTGTTTAAACCAGTACCAGTGAACCTCCTCCTTGGATTTAATACACAGAGCCATGCCGCCATCATGCCCACAAATGAACCATCATTATAAAATATACAAGAAGGTAACGAGTGAGCAGTGATCGGTTGGCAAGGAAACTGGCTTAGAACATTTTAGATAAAACCAAATCACTTTTCCCAGAAGAGTTTTTATTTAACTAAATTAATTACTTTATAATGACATTACATTGAGGAGGTCAAAATAAATGTCAATTCATTTACTTCTAAGAAGTCCTCAGAGCAATATATTCTCACCTTCTGGATATAATCTTTCCTCCTTTTCTCTTTTATAAGAAGTGACCTTAGATAAAGCCCAGAGGAGTAGGGTTGAACACTACCAGTGTCATACAGCAGGAAAAAAGGCACACAGTATGTCTTCTTGCCAACAGCAATGCACTTACAGTGTGAAGCTCTGCTCCTCTTGGCATTTGATTACCGTTGTGCAAAAAGTCACCTCTCATGAAAGAGCAGGAAGAAAGGGAAAATCTTCAGAAGGTTGGTCAACTGGGCACGCCATAGAAGTGAAGTGAAGTGTAAATTTGATATGACAGTTACATAGAGAAGGATACAATTAATTAATTTAGTTAAAATATTCATATAAAAACAAAAAGGCATAAAAAGTGCATTTAATAAACTGAGAGATTCACCACCTGGTCCTATAAGAACATGTTAACCACAATTCTGACCTTTAGCTAATCTGGCCCATTTTGCCAGGTTTTCACTCCAACCCAGAACTATCAGTTTATTGGTGATCTTTCGGGGGATTCTCAAAAAAAACGGAGATAGACTTACCCATCCCCAAATAGCCACTCGTTTTTCATCGACAAACCCCAGGCTATTGAAGTGCCTAGATAAAAACAATCAAACAAATATGTAATAATACTCTGATCATAAAAATACTTTGGTTCACAAGATTATCTGATGAATTTCTAGGTGTAGTAAAGTGAAGTAATGTTGACACTCAATTCAAAAAGGATTCTTTATCCTGAGCTGGTGATGTATGCAATGTTGTATTTCAGCCTAAGCCAATGTTGCCCAAGGCAAACCATTTTTGTGTGGAAATCAAAGGTTGGACTCCGCAAGGTCCAAAGAGGATTAGGGCAAATGTAAAATAGAATATACTTAGAGGCATACTTAGTAATGATACTGCCCTGGACCCATTTACATTTTTTTCAATAAATATAATGTTTTTGTATCTGCAAACCTCACTATATTCTTGATTAGAGGCGGTGTATAAGACACATATGGTACTTACACCAATTCTAGTTATGTTTTGTATGATTGAAAACGTTACAGAACAAGGTTTTGATCAGGTTTCATGTGTGGACATAGTAGCGGTCAGCTTGAAGTACACATATCTGGAGGTGATGCATCTTGCTATTTGACCTACATGGATTTTATATCAACTAAAATTTGCTTTGCACCACAGAACATGTAGAGAAACCCTAACACACCCACACATCATAGTGGCACTTTATCTACAAAAAAAGTTGCGAGTATAATGCACATATACAAGTTTTTTTTTTTAAAAAGTGAGATAATTTGATTGAGAAAAGTTAATTTTTGGGATTGTGATTGTATATTTTAAGCCATAAATAGCACATTATCAAAGGCAATACAAACCCAGATTAATTGTACAATATATGGTTAGTTTTTTTTCTTTGTGACTGTAAAAATTAGTTTTATAAGTTAGGTGAATGAGACTCCAGGACTGTGTACACACACATTTCAAGTGCTTTCAGTTCATGTAGTTCCCATTTCAAAAGTGGATATAAATAAAGATTGGCATCTAAATGTTCTATCGTCATTTGACTAAATATATTTCATTACACATTTGAACTCATTTGTATTTATTTTTGGAGGTTGTCATTTAGAGAAGAGTTATTGTTTGTTTCACACAAAGACAAGAGTTTATTGTAAGGGCCGAGTGCTCACCTGACGGCTGCAATCTGATCCTCTACTTCGAATGTTCCAAGTCTACGATATAACTGATGTAGTATTTTATCACCTTGATATCCACTTCCCCGTCCATCAAAGCTGGCCACAATGATCTTTTCAGTGCTAGCAAGATATGTTGCCCAGTTTAATCGAAAATATTGGTCAACCTTCTGACTGGCAGGTCCAGCATACCTGAAAATGGGAAATATTGAATTATTCTATAAAGCCATTTAGGCCAAGATAAACCCATTTTAAATACACAATATGTTAGTGTTAAATAAACCATTCCACTTTGAACAGACATAAGAAGCTCTGGAAGACTTTGGTTCAACCTGCCTGCAGTCCTAAGAATGTTTTTTGTAATATTTATCACTTTTGAAAAAAAAAATGTTTTTGTTATGTTGCAGTAGTACATTATCACTTTGGACACTAAAAATGAAAACATCTGAACAGGTTTGTCTTTTCTGAAAAGACAATGAGCATGTGGAAGACCTTTGCGGGGGCACTCGGCCTGGGCTAGAGACCTTTGCGGGGGCACTCGGCCTGGGCTAGAGACCTTTGCGGGGGCACTCGGCCTGGGCTAGAGACCTTTGCGGGGGCACTCGGCCTGGGCTAGAGACCTTTGCGGGGGCACTCGGCCTGGGCTAGAGACCTTTGCGGGGGCACTCGGCCTGGGCTAGAGACCTTTGCGGGGGCACTCGGCCTGGGCTAGAGACCTTTGCGGGGGCACTCGGCCTGGGCTAGAGACCTTTGCGGGGGCACTCGGCCTGGGCTAGAGACCTTTCCGGGGGCACTCGGCCTGGGCTAGAGACCTTTCCGGGGGCACTCGGCCTGGGCTAGAGACCTTTCCGGGGGCACTCGGCCTGGGCTAGAGACCTTTCCGTGTGCACTCGGCCTAGGCTAGAGACCACATTTGCTTTTTGACTAAGTAGGACAACACAAAAAATACAGAATATCATGGGATGTAGAGGTAAACAAATGGTAATGAATGGGATAGAGCACCAAAGTAGGAAAGGAGCGACCCAAAAGGTTGCAATACAAGCCAAATATTCGGACAGTATTTAAAATTGAGAAGTCAAAAGCAGTCAAATTCTGATTAAATACCCAATGATCAATGAAGGGAGGGGTAGGGGAAAAGGTGCAGCAAAAAGCCCATACAAAGAGGGAGAATAAGAAACTCAGACACAACTATTACAGTAAAAAGAATCTTTCATAATAGCAATAATACTTACACATCAATCAGCAATGGGTATTTCTTTGATCTATCAAAGTGCGGTGGTAAGATCATCGAATACCACAAATCTAAAAACAGAGGTATGGGTATGTGAATATAAAGAAATTCAGACAATAAAGTGTCAAATTGAAGAACACAAACAACTCGGCCTGGGCTAAAGACCTTTCCGGGGGCACTCGGCCTGGGCTATAGACCTATAATACTTTATTATAGTATATTTGTATTCATTACCATTTGCGGTCCTGTGGTGCCCTTTATGAATATCTCTCAAATAAAAAAGAGGAATAATGAAGCAATTCAGAAAATAGCAAGCGCCAAACAGAAGTAAACCATGCCAACCAAAAAGTACCATGCTTTTGATGGATAGAATAGCAACTGGAAACTGTGACACTACCCGATTAGTTTTGGGAACCACATTAGAAAAAAAAAAAGATAGTAATCAAATAACATCACTTAGCTCTATACCAGGCTAGGATATATATATATATATATTTTTAAATAAATCATTAAATTGAGCGATACTAATAATGGTGGATACAAGACTGAATCATTTACAAAAAAGAAAAAGGCAGAAAGCCTGTTCAGAATGCAGATATCTAGCTTCCCTCATGCCTAATGAACACCATTTGAGGGTCAGGAAGGATGGACACTTGACAGTGTTTTGAATTGCAAAGATCTTCCCAAGATTACTCCATTGATAATAAGGAACTCTGAAATATCAAATGCAAAGTGCAAGGAATTCATACGACCCTAGGTGAGTAAACCTGTTTAATGTATCCACAAGTATGGTGAATGAGAACTGAAATTTGCCCCAACATGTAAACATTGAGCAATTAGTGTGCTATTCTTTAAAAATTTTATCTGAGCAACTTGTTTGAGCAAGTTTATTCAAGAACTTGTACATTCTTAATATTCCATTTCAAATGCCTCAGACACAAATAGTAAATTGTTCAAATTGAAAAGTCAGAGAATTTTATGCACAATTTGACAATTCTCTTGTGTTACAAGTTGCATAAATATCTAGGCTCAATGCACATCTCCGTTTCACCACTAAATTTATATTAACATTTCCAGATCTGTATTTAGACACCATGGGCCTCATTCTATTATCGGCCGTAGGAGATGCGGGGCCGCAAGGAACGGCCGCAAGCTATTTGCCTATTCTATTCCCTTCCGGCCAGGGGCCGGCGCCTTGTTATCCCTTGCGGCCGCACGCGCCGGAGGCAAGCCTTTGATCTTAAACAGCCGCAAGAATTTCGGCCGCAAGCAAATCCCGGTTGCTATTCAATTGCTCCGGAAACCCTCTCTGCAAGGCTAATACCGAGCCGCAGCTTACTTGCAGCAAAAAGGTCCCGCAGGCACACAATTAAGCACATAATAAAGCCATAATAAAGCCATCCTGCACTCTGAGGAGACTATAAAGTGATTGTAGGTGTTAGCATTCATAGCACAACATTCCCCTACACTCAAATCCGTAAATAATTTTAATTTATGTCAAATATCCATGGAAAAAGTCCAGAGTGCTTGGAGCACCTCAGAACCGCCCACGCTGCGGCCGGAAAATAAACAGTTAATGAAATATTGGATTTGGGCTAATGTGCAAGCTTGAGAGGGTATTGCTATTAATCCTCATGTCCCCAATTATGATCCCTAGCATTTACAGAGCTTTACAGTGCCGTCTTGAATTTATATTTGCTTTTAAAGATTTCTGAGCTTACGGCCGGTTGCAAGATATGCGGCCGGCCGTAAGGGGATATCCTTGCGGCGCCGTCTATTTGAATTGCAAGGTAACAGGAGCCCCGCAAGGAATCGCAGCTTTGCGGACGATTTTCGGCCGATAATAGAATGAGGGCCCATGATTCCATGCTAGAATGTCGTTTTAGATCAAGATGAAATCTGGACAACTTGAAACAGATACAAACACAAACACAGTGTCATTTTGGACACAGCCCGTTCAAGGTTGGGTGTTGACTCAAATTGAACCCAGGGAGGAAACGGAGTGGAGAAGGAGTATTGGCTTGCAGCATGGCGTCTATGAGGAATTTCAGAAAGCAGAATGTCAATTTCAAGTTGAAACTGGCACACGCTGTCAGGAAAATATTTTTTATATTTTATTGTTGGAGCCAAATACTAAGATTCCCCACACTTCCATGGTGGCAAATGTCAACAGGGTTAAATTCAAAATTGGTTCATGTAGTATGGTGGGGCTGCGGTCATGACCCCCAAATTCTATTATACATGGATATGCATTTTGTAGACTGGAACCTTATCAGCAGAAAACACACATTAAATTGTCTTAAATGGGTTTATATAGGCATAATTAAATACTTTAAATACATAATTAATAATTAAATACATAATTAAATATCTTTTTTAATACAGGTTAAATATTAATACTTTGTTTTTTCTCTAGAGCTGCAGTGATCCTTTAAATGTAAATTATAAAAACTTTTTGTTGTCAAATATATACCAAACTGATATTAATGGCTTACACGGCTGCTAATATTGTTAAACATTCTGATTTTCCAAAAAAGTGTTTCAAGTACATGAATCCATTTTGTGTTTCTTACATTAAGGGCACTAAATGATTTGAGTGTGTGTTTGCAATTATCAGTGAAGGGAGGGGTATAGGAGGAGGGAAGAGGCAGAGCTCCAGAGTCTCCATTCGATAACTGGATAAGATTGAACCGAACATCACACCCCTTTCCTCTCACTGTCCCAGAAGCAGGACGTTGCATCAAAGAATGCAATCACAGCTCTCCAGAAATGTCAACTCCCTTCTGATAAACACAACTTCTACCAATGTATCATGGATCCCCCCAGGGTCCTGCAAAGGCATCCATTTTTTTTGTGTTATTCTTTTTAAAATTATAAAAATCTTGTTTTAGGACTTTTTCTGGCTTAATTATGCTCTTCACTAGACTTAAATGACAACTGCACAAAGGAAAAATATTTTTTTTAAAAACTCTTTAATTATAGGTTTTTATAAGTAAAAGTGAAAGCATCAAGTGAATGGTTATTGTATAACATTTATAAAAGCTCTGAACTCACCAAATCCATGCAGAGAAATTGAATGATTTTCTTTTGTGGGCATCTGAACATCAGCCAATAGCTTTCCAAGATTTTCATTATCTTCTAAAACCTTAATTTCTATAAAACATAGAAGCTTTTAACCATCGGGTACTAACACACAAAGTTGCAATCTCTACTTAATGTCGAATAATGGTGATGATGATAATCATCATCATCTCTACAATTTATAATGGAACAGATTTTGATCTCACCCAATCTGTATAACGCATGCACACACTTTACAAAATGATTTATACACTACTAATCTCACATACATTTATAACGGAGGCTCTCCCTTGGGCCAACACAGGTATAAATGCTTCCTTTAAGAAGTGAAATCTAGGTCACCTTCTTAAACCAAAGGGTGGGATCGGGGGTCATGAAAAAAAAAAAAAAAGCAAACATGAGCTATGGTTGCCTGAGAAGTCTTTGTGGGATTCACATTGTAAAGGAGTACTGGGAAGTGGAGTAGAAAACTTAAGAATCTGGTTCCTTGTGAGACGGCTTTTGATACATTTTACAAATATTATTTTTGTCGGCTTTTTGTAACACACCAACATAACCCCTGTGTAGCTCTAAGGAATAAGCAAGAAAAAAAATGCACCATATAATAAGATTTTAAAGCACCTTACAAGACTGAAAACTCGTACATTTACAATCTAAAATAAATTTGTGAAATAAAATGTGAAGTAAATAAAAAGGATGAAAAAAGTGCTTGGCAAGTAATTGAAAAGTGAGGAGAGTGTTTATTTGACTTAATACAAAAACATTAAGCACATTACAAATCACTCAAAACATCAGGACCGCTTGGTACCAGATCGACCCTTCCAATAGAGTTTCACCAACCACAACCTCAATTTAATGTTCTGTATAAGTGCGCTAAGTAGGTTGGCAGAACAAGGTCTTCATCTTGTATGTATTTAGTATGAGCAAGAAGCCATAATAAAGAGAACCAGCAGTCCAAAAAAAAAAAAAAAGGCCTGGGAGTACACGGAGGGAGGTAACACTGAGCTAGGGAGAAGTGAAGGCAAATGTAACTGCAGCCTTAATACTCAAACATGTACAATAATTTATTAAAAAGAACTGTTGTTTGGATTGGTCTTCAAGCTTCCCAGAAGACCTTAATTTGAAAAAGAAGATCGAAAAGAGGTAACGGATGTAGAATATCTTCGTACCTTTCTCCTACATGCTCCTAAATAATTGCATCCAACTTTAAAAATTCCAGAAGAGATTCCAGAATAAGCCACTTATTGGGGAAAATGTGTAGAGACATTGCACCATTTAGAGTTGGCGTTACCAAAGGACATGGTTGCAGGAATCACTGTGGCAATGTTACCTTACATGGAAGCCCACTGAAAGAGCTGCAGCTACCAACTATATGGACTAAAGGATTACCTATAGACAGCAATCACTGTAGCAATGTTTTTACCCACTAAGTGGGTGTGTTTTCTGGACTCTCTTTAAAGTGAAGTACAATTATTTGTCTGTGTGGTAGAGGAAGGTACGAAAAGTTTCTACACCACAGACTCTACCTTTCTCTCTGAATCCTCTCAAATTTAAAACAAACAATGCTTTTAAAATAGGACTTCTTTAGACTAAGTTTGTGAGTATTCAATCTTGCATGGCGCTTTGGGGAAAGCTCTATTGGCACTGAATTATAAGCTCGAAGACAGGGCCCTCCATCCTTCACAATGTGTTTAGATTGTTTTTGGTTCCGCCTGGATATTAACCCATGTATAGCGCTACAGAATATGTTGGCGCATCAAAGAAACAATAATAATGACTCACAGTCTGAGTGGCTCGTTGGTGCACTTCTACTTTATTAAAGAAGTTCCATAATATGGGTTATTAGCCGAAGAGTGTGCCCATTCCTGATGTTTGTGGCCACTGTTTATGGAGGATCTCTCAAAGCTAATGGCAAGGATAAATGCTTTCTAAGACTTGGTCTTACCTTTATCATTAGTACTGTTCTGCAGAGAATATATTGGTATTCCTGGACCTGTTGAAGAAGAAATGTGTATTATTGTTACAATAACTCTTCACACAGTGAGATAAAGGGCCAAAAGTATATACTATTGTATTTGGTCTCAGACACATTTCATCATCTGGCTTTCCTGGATACACAGGGAAATTTATTTTGTTTTTAGCTTCCAGTGGTATGTTTGTGTTAATTTTTACTGGATGTATTACATTATATCTTCACATAGAATAAAGACTGCAAATATTTTCATTTAATTTTTGTGGTTCTTCTGAGCAAACTGCATTTTTTTGCCTCTATTGATCATAAATCAGTTTAAGGCTTAGTTGGTGTCAAACAATTAATTTTCTACTTGTGGGATCTAAAATAATAACACTATTGCTAACAAAGGATGTATAAACTCAAACTTCAACTAAACCTAAAAAACAAATATTGACTGACACAATCTAGAGATAGAGTTTCTCCTCCACTAAATACCTACCCACTAATCTCTTAATTCAAAATTAGTTTTTTTGTTTTTTTATTACAACAATTTCACATAATAAAATATATAAACTTCAACACATTAATGACGGAGGAAAAAATAAAATTACATTTAAAATACATTTTACATTAAAAAAGTAATTAGTCCATATCAATCAAGTTGCTGATCAGAACATGATACTAATAACTGAAAATGAATCAGGTTTCCATTCTATTAATACCCAGTCCTATGTCACAATACATATATTTATATTTTGAACTGTAGCCATTCCCCCCCAAGTGGTGCTTTTAGAAAATACAATTGTATAAGCAAAAATAGTGGTACTGTAATGATTCTACATCTAACATGTAATTTATGCAGTGTTTTGTTAAAATTCAAAAGTTACTAAAACTACTTCCAGTAATGCTATGACATGAGGTATTACAGTTACAGATTATATAGATTCACACTCACCATTACAATTCAGAGAGTAATATTTCGAATTTTTGCTGAAGTATGCAGAGTATTGTTGGCATCTTTCTGATCTCAGGTCACATGTAATACACTGAGCCGTGTATGTGGTCCCACCCAATTGTATCCTGTTGGGAGAGACAATGTATAATCAAGTATTTCTCAATAGCTCTAGTTTTATGGCTGTAACATTTATTTTATTATGTTAAAAAAAATTTTTTTTAGAAACTATGGAAGTATCCCAATAAGAAATTATAATACTATTATTCTACGTCATTAATCTAAATTAATCAATACAACGAATACGTTGGCAGCAATAATGGAGTTTGAATTACAAAATGTGTGCAATATTATATCCATGTTTAGAATAAAAGATATAAATGTGCATTTTTCACTTCTACTTGTAACCAGTGTCTCAGGATTTATGGCGACATCTACTACGTTCTATAAAAATAGTGCTAAGTGGCAGAACCAAACACATTGAAAGGCATTTTCAAGTTTCCTGTATTATGAAATCATTTGATCGAGGAGAATCAGTAGTGTATGAGAACATTTGCATGAAAAAATATTTAAAAAAAAAAAACATTTACAAATTCATCTCAAGTTTGCAAGCAGCAGCTTTTGTTAGTTAACACCCCTGGATAGCTCAGCTAAAATTAGCATAAAATTCATAAATTTGTTTTGGCCAATCACAGGCAGCCAATACATTTTTGTTCAATGATGGCAGTTTGTGCAGGAAGGAGTCATGGGACATGTAGTACCCCTGCAGAAGGAAGAGAAGGTGCAAGATACTGCTCTGTAGATCTTTACATTGAGCTGCTGCTGGCTTAAAGGTTAGTCAGGTAAGCCAATCTTTCAGATAAATGTTTTTTGTGGACCAGTTGGCTCTTTATGGTTCTTACCTGCTGTCAAACCTGTGTTTCTAGCTTAAAAATTCCAACTTAATCTTTTATTTTTGTACTTTAGTTTATTACATCACATTATATACAGAATATGTTGGAGCGTTACAAATTAATAATAATAATAATCTAGCATTTTCAGGCTGAACTTGCACTATGCATAGGGTCTGTCTAATATGCTGGAGTATATTTTACCCCTGTAAATTGCATACAAGAACTAAAATAGTCTTCTTCCTGAAGCACATAGCATTTTTTTTTTAAATACATTTTTAGTTAGTGAAAACCTTGCTTTTGGATAGATGCTTACTAACTTAAAACTTATTTTAAAAAAATATGTTATGTGCTTATTTAGAGCCCTATTCAATTGGCCAAATTGCAATTGAATGAGGGCCTGAGCATGTTGGAGTCTCTTACAGGATTATAATACACCTAATAAGGAATCCTGTGTCTGGATGTAAATTATAGCGACATCGCAAAGGTCCTGATTATTACACAAATGAAAATTACACAAATATAAGTGCAACTGGTTATTTTTAATACTTTGACAGAAGTGCAAGAGAACTAAACCTGATGGATAGGTATTGAAAGCATGTATTATTTATGAAATATACCTCTCTGTTTAATTCTCTTTATTTAGGGCCATTAATTGAATTTCACAGTGGTGGTGACAAAAACAAGAGCATGCCCAATTGGATAAGTAATAACAGTCAATCTTCTGGTTTATCTTGTAACCAAAAATACTACAATATAAAAAAAACTCACGACCAAAAGGCAGTGCTGGAGTTCAAACCCAGATCACTCAGTCATGTACATTACTACAGGGCTCTACAAGCTTGGATATGTTCTGTATTTTCACCAATTGCAAACTGAATAAGGAAATTATGTATTTCCAGTTTTATCGCTAACTGCAAAACATTTTATAATCTGTGCCATTGGCCAATACAGATTATTTATTCTGCTAATAGTTCATAAGTCTGCCTTTCTCTTTAGTTTGCTAGTAAATCAGCACTTTTTAAACATGCTCCTTCCATCCCCTGATGATGCAGAGCACATATGGCAAGTTCAGCACTTCTTTAATTATGATGTTGTTGGTGTCTCATTATAAAATGTTGCAAAGACCTGCCATAAAAAGGGCCACTGAAAGCATGGCCAGATTAACCATTAGGCCAACTAGGCAGCCGCATAGGGGCATTTACCTGAGAGGGGGGCGCCTTTTTTAGCTTTGATTCGGGCATAAAAATATTATAACAAGTAATAGCTTGGAGTGTGCGAGTAGCTGTGTTGTTAAAATGGCTGATTTGCTCACACAGCAATAGCGCAATATATACACACAGAAGAGGGTGACAAATGGGTGCAGACGCACTGCCCAGGGGCTCCAAAAAGGTAGATCAGGCACGGACTGTAAGCACTTGTTAAGCCTATGTTCTACTTTGCACAAGTATTTGTGTTTTTATTAATGTTAAAGCAAATCACGAGTCCGCAAATAATAAAAAAACACTTCATTAATGGCCACTTCTTTATTCCTCCCAATCTCTCGCCATTGTTCTGATCATTACTGAACTGAAGTGAAAGATTTCAAACATGATAACATTAACTGGGGTGTCCTGGTAAGGCTTTGATAATGCTGTTACAGTTGGTGCTCAGGACAAGGAGAAAGATAGAGAATGGTACTTCAGTGGCAAATATTCAGGTACATTGTACTATATTGTCTGGCTAAAGCTTTGATTAGCCGTTTGCACATAAATAGCACTTACATTGGACCTTTAAGTACTTTATTACAGCAACCCGCAAGACTTCTATATAAGAACGTAGATCATTTCACTGCCTCTGTCCTTAAGTTTCTGACGGGCTTCGTAGACCACCCGAGGTCTCCTAGGGTTCCCGGGAGGGGCCCCTTGACCCGGCATTATTTGGGTCTAATCTTTATGGTTAATATACCAACTGGGCCTTGCTTGGGTCAATGCTTTTTTATGCTTAGGAAACATATGTCTCCAATTACTCCAGCCGATCCAATACTGCAGCCACCATCAGCTGGGCAGCTCTAACCGAGATGAATGGTCTACTTGCTTACAAGGGCCTTGTGCTCTGAATTACATTTCTGGAGTAATTCATGTAATTCGGCTTGTTTAGCGCTGTAATACCAGAACATCTTGGCATTGCTTGCAGCAGGGAATCAAGTGTCTACACTTGTAGAGCAGATTTATAGTAGCAATGATAGTGATTTACGTCCGGAAAGGTTTCTTACTTGTAAAGCTGTCTTCTTCCTGGGAATCCTTCATTACTTATATAGTACCTAGAACATAGGAAAAAAATAGGTTACTACACAGTCAATTACACTATCAAGGTCTACTGAAATGCTTCTAGGCTTGTGGTTTTCTGCTAATGTTGTGAAGTTTGTTACATACGTCTCAAGCAGTTTTTCCTGAATTACAGTGTTCCTTTAAAACAATTTGTAGGCCGTAACAGCTGACATGACTCTTTCCTGTTCAGTGCATGTGTGAGTGGATTCAGCACATAATATGGTGCATATTCATTTTGCAGTGCAAATGCCTTCTTATGAGCATGTGCGGGGGAAGAGGATGAGGTCAAAGGCTTTCATTCATTTTTAAGTTCCTTATATCCTTCTGCTGCTGAATAAAAAAAAAAAATGACTATGCCCATCACCTCCGGCTCCAGACCAGCAAGCAGTAATGAAGATGGGCATAACAGAAGCCCCTAGGAACCAGTGGAGTTGGATAAAACTAAAAATTAAAAAAAAGATGCGTTTTTTGTTCATGGCTTACATGGGTTTTACCGTTTCATACTTCAAAAATATGAAGATTTTCTCAGACTAAGGTTGTCTTTTTTTAATATCATATCCTGAGAAGATTTTTTTTTTGTTTTTTATTTTTGAAAAAATATGCATATACACACACATGTAATGTTTTTATTAAATGCACTATTTTGTTATTTTTTACAATATATAATTATATCCGTCTTATATATTTATCATTATACTGTATATGTTTTTCTTTATTGTTGTATCTTTACGTTTAGTGATATTTTGATTAACAAATATAACCAATAAATATGAATGAAAGAGGTATATATAAAGGATCGTGCTTATGAATAGATAGTTTCATATTTACTGTCCATCTTACTTCCTGCTAGTTTGGAGCCAGAGGGTGTGTTTTTGTCTGCTGAGCATTAGCGGAAGGGCGGGATTGGATGGAAACGTTTTATATTATTGGGTTTTTAGTATTTGACACCTGCTCATTTCCCCGCAACTGTTCAATAGCAGGCGATAGCAAGGTAACCTGAATGCCGTGCTCCTGTAGAGATGGTAAAGCCCCTCTTGCATAAGTACAACTTTCATCAAAAGTATCATGGATGCCATTAGGGACCAGCAGAGGAAGTGGAATTTGTTTATTAGATTGTCACGGTCTAATTACTCCTTGTAAAGTTAAGTTTTCAAATCTATATTTTCTAGCATACAGCGAACTTAAGTGCAGATGATCAACTCTTTTCTGGGAAACGAGACAATTTTGACCCAGATTTTTCAATGTTCGTAGAGAAGCAGTTGTGTGGTACTTTTATACTATATGCAGTATACCTCCCAGATTTTCTTTAGCTCCTACACCCATGGCCACTTTATACTCTGACTTAGAAGGCATTAGAGATATAGACTGTTCCAG